>KZ308616.1:289505-344348 GCA_000376725.2 Ladona fulva
AGCCAGCATAAGGGAAAGGTGGAAAGAATATGTCGAGGAACTATATGGGAAGGACATGAAGCCAACAAACATAATGTTAGAAAGTGAACAAGAAGTGGAGGATGATGATGTTGGACCTGGGATATTAGATAGTGAAATTGATAGGGCCTTGCGTGATATGAAAGGAAATAAAGCAACAGTCAATGACGAGATACCAGTTGAGCTACTTAAAAACCTGGGGGAAAAGGGTAAGAGAGAATTCTATAATTTATGTAGAAAAATTTATGATGATGGAGAGTGGCCAGAGAATTTCACAAAGACAATCCTGATTCCTTTACAGAAAAAGAATAATGCTTCTGAGAGTCAGGATTATCGTACAATCAGTTTAATATCTCATGTGGCAAAGGTTATTCTAAGGGTGTTGAATAGAAGAATTGAAGGAAAAATTAAGGGGCAAATAGGAGAAGACCAGTTCGGATTTCAGAAAGGGAAAGGAACGAGGTAATGAGGGTGCTAGTAGAACGAAGCCTGGAATTTAAAAAGGATATATGTGCATGTTTTGTCGATTTTCAAAAGGCTTTCGATAGAGTTCAATGGCCAAAATTAATGGGAATTTTAAAGAAAATTGGGTTGGACTGGAAAGATAGGCGTTAGGTGCAAAATTTGTACTTCAATAAAAAAAAGGAATTGATGATAAAGGGTTTCGATAAAGGAATCAGGAAAAGCTTGGTAAAATCGTTGATATAGAGTGTTTTGCTGTATGGGTGTGAAATATGGACCTTACAAAAAGAGGATATCTAAAGATTGGAGGCATTTGAGATGTGGGTGTGGCATAGAATGGAAAAGGTGAGCTGGGTGGATAGAAAAACAAACATAGAGGTGCTAGAAATGGTTGGAGAGGAAAGGGTTTTAATTGAAGTAATTAAGCGCTGACGGAAGTATTGGGTGGGTTAAATATTGAGAGGAGAGGGACTGCTGAAGTGTGTGATTGAGGGTAGAATGCAGGGGAAGAGACAAAAGATGTTAGATGAAATAAAGGGGGGAGTGAGTTACCAGGTATGAAAGAAAAGGCTATGAATGGGGAATATTAGGGCACATGAACCTACTGAAAGGTAGAACACTTAAGAAGAAGAATAATTGTACAGATAAGATCTGATATCGATATACTAGACGTATGAGAGGAACAAATCCGTATCTGCTATACGTCGTATCACTAAAAATCGCACCACCAGCTACACCGCTCAAGGACTAAGGTAAAAATAAAATTTTCCATCCAACACTGAAAAAATAGTCTTATAATAAAATGCAATGTAGCAGGGTACCAATAAACATGGGTTACTCACATGCGGCTGGCAGAACTTCATGGTGAAGACTCCCGTAAACGCATCTGAACAAATTTCTGAATATTTGAAAGCACCAAGGCAACTACAAAGTGGTTGCCTCTAATAAAATAAGAAGATGCACATAACCAATAAATAAGGGTACAGCCATGTGCATTGGAAAATGTTTGGGTCAAAAATTTTTGAAAGTGCTGTGTAGAATAACAGATCATTTGAAAGCACTAGATGAAAAGGTGCTAAGGATACAGTGAAGTTGTTTCTTGTACATAGCAATTAAAGAAGCCATGGATAAGCAATAAACATGGGTACGGCCGCCACATGCGTCGTTAAGATTTCTGGTCAAAAATTTCCAAAGATGCAGCTGCACAGAATAACGGATCACTAAAAACGCTATGTAGAAAAGGCTTTAAGGATACTATGAAGTGTTTTCCTGTAGTAAAAGAAGGAATGGATGAAAAATAAACTTTGGTTTTTCTACGTTGGTTGGCTAAAATTCCCAGTAAAATATTTCCCATAATGCAAATTCGGAGGATAAGTAATATTTGAAATACAGCATTTTACCAAGCATACAAGTGGCAAATAATCTTGCTGCTCGTATTTCTTGAGTTATTTACTTTACTGCCTTCTCCCACCTCTTGAGATACTCAACATAAAGGGCACACCATGACTGCGAAGCATGGATGCTTGGGTTTCAAAAATAATGATTGTCTATCTGGTAATTACTTCTTTAGAAAGCTCAAGATAGAATGGAAGCAAATAAAAGTACTGGAAAAATTATTGCCATGAAATTATAATTCACACTCAAGTCCCATTGCCAGAGTTTTATAAAACAATGAAAATATCAGAATATTTAGGAAAAAATTGCAAAATTATTATCAATCCTGAAATATTGTAACTTATTCCAACAAAATATACACAAAAGGAACATAAATAGAAATAACAAATGTTCTTGTTTAACTATTTCATTTACAATATTAAAATGTTTTCATTGAAATCCACACACTGACAGAAATCAGTGAAAATTCCTCTGATCCCAAATGAGTTTAATTGGATTTTTTGCATTTTAGTTACTCATCTTTTTTCGTGTTTAGCTTCAAATTAGAAGTAATAAAAGTTATCAAGAATCCATTACACTTTAGTTGATTGTTTAGCTATATCAGCAAAATCTAGAAAAATAATAGAAAGCTGTTAAAATATAACTAGAATCCAGAAAATCACAACACATCTTGCTCCGTGTATGAGATCGCAGTTCTACATTAGGACCAAGGGTGGGCAAACCCGAAAATCACATGCTGGGTTTTTGAAAACTGTGTATTTTGAAAGAGGCAAATGTAGTATTCACCATCTATCACCTTGAGAATGAGCTAAAAGAACATGGCTTGGTCATAGGCTATGCACTAGACAAAATAATTTGGGTTACCCAAGGGGAATGGCCCAGAAAAACCTTTGATGACTTATCTCAGGGTATCCACCTCATGCATGACGAGTTAACTCAGGATAACCAGATGAGTGGTTAATTATTAGTGAAATTAAGACTCAAAATTTGGGCTTCCATAGTAAGTGTATGCTAATAACAAGCAAATGCCACATTTACATATAATTTATACTGAAAGTAGCAAACATATACTAAAATAGACACCCAACAACTATCATAAGCAGAAAATGTCACAACATCATTACATGAAAATATACTTAATACAAATAAACCTGCTCAATGATAAGGATTTTTTATCAAGAGATTAAATCATGAGACAGGTTTCCATTGATATTGTCTCACTATACAAGAAACAAAATGAAATTCTCCATACGTGTTATGAATGGAGAGGTACTAAAATAGAAAAGAGGCATGAAAAATGCAACTTCTCAAGAACCTAACAGCCCAGGGAGTGGTGTAAAAGAGCCATTACTGACAAAATTCATGCTCTGTGATAATGTTTCTCCAGAAAACGTTTTTGTATAGCCCACTTTCAAGATTGAATTCTTATAGACTAGCAGCAGTTTTTTTTTAAAGTTAGTTGTCTAATTTGGATAAAAAATGCAGATAGTAATTTGTGTTCAATTCACAGAAAGCCCATTTTTTCTTACAAAGGCAGCATGATTCCAAAACCAAGCTGAAATTGGTAGCCTTGATATCAATTCCCAAGGAATAATAGATAGCCTCTGGAATAATTATAAGACATTTTTCCCAAGTTTATCACTATCACCCAAAATACATTAAGAGCAAAATCAGTTTCCTTAAATTTTCAGTCAAAAAATGTTGAAATCATGGAATACAAACATAACTACAGTGAAATCATAATTCAGAATCTCTTAAAAGTCAGTAATTTTACAGTGATGGACTTGATTTAAATATTTTAATTAAATTAAAATTTTCAATTAGGGTATTTCAATTCTCGTCAAATTGGTTTTTCCATAACAAAATAAATTATCACCATACAATCAGTCATAACAATGGTCAACAATTTTACAGAGATGGCCTTTATTTAAATATTTCAATTAAAGTATCATCAATTCTAATTATATTGGTATTTTAAATAGCAAAATATATTATCACCATAAAATGGGTGATCATAAAAATAGAAGCCAAGAGCCCTTTAAAGTTCCAATAAGCAGTTTTTTTATTGACAGCAAGAATATGCATACCTCTCTTTGTTGTCTCTCTTCTTCCATTTTTCTCCTCTCTTCATCCCTCCTCTTCCTTTCCTCTGCTTGTCTTTGTTTCTCTTCCATCTCTTCCTTTTCCCAAAACTTATCCCTCTCCCTTGAGTTGATCTCTTGTGTGGGAATCACTCTCTTATAAGTGGTGCCCTAATTAAACAAAACTCGAAATGTCTACATCCATTGCTATCTATATAACTATAGTCAAAAGATATTCAATTCAATATCATCTGAATAATAATAGCAGCTGAAATTAAAACCATTTCATCACAGGGTAATCCTCCACTCTTACATTGTTGAGGAAGTAGATATCAGGATATTACATCAGCAATGTTTAATATAAAATTAAGTTAATTCTCTATATACCTCCTTCAAAGGTTCTCAAATTGTTAGTTACTTTGGGCAAAAATCATCATGAAAAATGTGTTGTCCAAATAGGATGAGCAAATAGTAATTGTGAATGAGCTTAACATACTGTCAAGAGAGAAAAAGTTGACATTTCTGGAAATTATTCATTAAGTCATTTTGTGAAAATGGTTCTAGATTAATGACCCTCTTGATGAATGGCATATTTTCAGCAACCAAAATTCACTTTGATTAAATAGTGATTATTATATATTATTTTAGATGAAAACAAGTCAAAGACATGTAAACTGCAAATGAAATTGAAGTTTTATGGATTAAAATAGAGAAATGGAAAAGAAATACATGGAGAGTCTACTAGTTAAAACAATTATCAATACTATGCAACACAATCTAGGTTTCAATGCATAAACAGCAAAATGTGAGTTTTATTTTTGACAAAGATGATTGTGCACTGAAACCTGAGTTATATTATTTGATATTTTTGCATTCAGTAGCAGTAGTATTGTTAAAAGTACTTCAAAAGCTGAGGTCATTTTGCACTTAGATCCCCACCACAAACTGAACTATGGACTGCTTTCGCCGAATTCGAACACACTGCCCACTTGGCTATCTGGGAGTCCCATTTTTGCATTTGTCCAATACTGTTTCCATAAATTCTTTTCATGAATTTTTAACTATTCATTAACAAATTATACCACACTACATTCATAGATATCACTTATAATATTCCCTTTAAGCAAATAATCTGTCATGTTAATTAGTTAAGAGAGAATTTCAGCACAAAGTAAATTGTAGACCTTGTAAAGTTTCACACATACGCATTGAGGTTTTCTGAATACAACAGTTAACAACAGAACATGCTAAGCATCTGTTGAAACTCTCAATCCCCTTCATGCTTCCGTCTTTCACTTCAAATGCATCCATACATTAGGGGCAGATCTAGATACTTCAAAATGGCAGGAGGTTGATTTAAGACAATTTCCTTACCCCCCTTGATGACTTTTTTTGTACTAGTAATTTGCCAATGATAAAAGGGATCACCCCTTTGCCCCTTGGATCTGAAAATGGCAGTGTTTGTTTGGAAGGCTTCCAAAAGGTAAGTAAAAAAGATAGTTGTTCACCATACCAGATATTTGAGAAAATCATTGTTTCTGAAACAGTATTGTTTAACGAAGTCAGTAAAGCTGTCTGCAAATGAGGGCAAGAAAGGAGTATTCACATTTGGGATCATCATGTACCACTACTGATGCATGACATAGTTTCAAAATAGAATAGAATTCAAAATTGTAAATCGAAAGTTGAGAGAAACATTTGATAAAATTTGAAAATAATAGCCAAAGAGAAAATAATACAAGGCTTTATACTACCAATTTTTTTTCACAAAATTACTAGTTTCAGAAAATCCTGCAGCTTTATAAGCAATAGTTGATAGCCATGTATGGTACATATTGATTAACTGTTTTGTAATATATTCCATTTATATCTTTCTTAAATACTACACATTCTAGAATTTTAGATTGTTTTACAATCATTAAGAACTAAAAATATTAGTTGAGCAGAAACTGTAAAAAGAAATGATAGAACCAAGAAACACCAGAAAAAACCAGGAACATGAAAAAAGAAACTTAATCAGTTATGAGGATAAAGGAAAGGAAGGTAACTTAGTAGGTTGTAAAACCTACGAAAATCCCAAAGGAATAACAAGTGTGAAAAATAGCGACACGACTGACCTTCTTAAAAATATGGTGCGAGGTGTGTGCCAATAAATATGATAATTACTTACGAGCCACAAAGGATCTCCTTCAGATTATAAGAAATTTCTTTTTCAAACCTCCTTCGCTATTCTGCTATGCACCAAGGAGGCACAATTCTTTCAAGATACTGCCCATACCAATCCTTTCCCCATCCCTAAGTGTATGCATCCCCTTCCTCTGCTTGACAAAGTACAAGAGTAGCTCTAAGTGTATTCCTCCAAATAGTTTGATTTCTGGCCACTATATCAAGCCACCAAGTGTTGCTTTAATTTTGGAGACCACTGCACCATAAGAAAGGATATTCAATCACAGTTTTTAATTGTCATCAAATTATGTTCAAATATTCAATACCATAAGAATTTGGCTTAAATTATTCAGAAATTTCTTAAAATTCAGTGAGATTTGACATGTATACCTTTGGCAACCTGAGCAATTGCTGAAGAAATTGGAATATTGGAAGAAGATATATATAAATGCCTGAAAGGAATCAATGGAGAAATAAATTTTATCACCTAAGTATGCAACACAGATTATTATTAAAAAAGGATTAACTTTTTGCTTCCATAACTTAAGTGCTGGAGTAGTGAGAGAAAAGCCCAGTCAAGAGGTTTGGCCACCATTAGTGGTCAGGGAGCATAATTCTCTGAAAGTGACACACACATTAGCAAATAAATTTAATGGTAGATGAAACATTTTCTCAGAAATTGATCTTTTTCAGATTAATAACTGAGAAACTATTTGAAAGGCAGCATAATTAGAGATATAACCAAAACTTTCTGTTGGTCAAAATGTTCACCTACTGCATTTAAGAGGTGCCATTAATTCAAATTAATAATAAATAAAGGGATAATCGATCAGTGCTTACTTAACCACCTTTTATACATAATACATACATATATCACATATAGTTAATGTTCATAATGTAGCACTCACTTTCCCAATCCTGTTCCTCCTCAGCTTCCTCAGCATTGGCTGCTTCTCTCTTTGCAACAGAGACATTTGTTTCTGATACATTCTGTCCTACAGAATTAGCTTCTGATGAAGGACCGGAAGCTTCACCTTAATAAATGTATTTTTGGATTCAATTTAATTTTGGAAATTAATAGAATGCATTCATTACCTAAACTGATTGTAAGCCAATTCACTGCTCAAAATATAATACAAGAAACAGAAAAAGATCATCATTTGTGCTTTTAAATTCTAGCTGTAGGACAGATCTTGCATATTTGGCCCATCTTTAACAGTATCCACACTTTAAGGATGGGAAACTGTGATTCCATATTTAGATATTTCACTTCAGATCCTACCTTTATTACCTAAAGATATTTCATAATCTCCCAATAGTCTTACTTTGAAATATAATTGTAAATACTCTGGATTGATGAAACAAAAAGGATGAACACGGTCTTCAGATAAAAAATTGTTGAATCAATGCAATAAAATTGTACATGGTTTTGGAAAAAGAACTAATAGAAATTCAGATGATAATAAGAAATGGATTGAGAATCACAAAAATAAAAGAAAGTATAAGAAACTCCATATTTTTAAAGTAATAAATTCTATTGTAATGTCTGAATTTTTTGAACAACTCAACCATTATATTTACTATTCTTTCTTCTATTGATACCCATCCTACATCATGTGCCTTGATTAAACTTACTGATTTAAAATTGTAATTGTTAACTAAATGAAAGATGTACATCATCCATACAATCCTTGACTTTGAGGTACCACAAACTGTACATAGATTCTAGATAGGGTACAACAGGCACAAAATAGCAACATTGATGGGCTTCTTCACTCCAATTAATAATGCACTGGACATCTGTTTCTGATTTATCTCCAAATGTGTTTTGGATGAGACAAACTAATTTTGATTGCAAGAGTTTTCATAGGGTATTACTCATTTTCATTTTCTTCTCACAGAATTACTCCCAGCAAACATGTTAAAAGGAATCCCATCAGAGACAAGGCTAGCAAGAAGAGGAGGATGGTGATGGAGATAATGTAAATAAATCTTGGTCAACCAAATGTGGCTGAGTGTTGGCTGTAGCAGATTGTACTGCATCTGGGGACAGAGAAGACCAACTGTACTAAGTAAATACCTTATTTAAAACTGACCTTCAATAAGAGGAGGCCATTGCCTCTTTCCAACAAATTTTGGAGAAACTTCTTCAGTAGTGACTGCTGTGGGAGGCCAGGTAGGTAGGGATGCTTTTCTCTGTTGATTGACTGGAATACTGGATGGTTGATCTGCAGTCACATTTGATGTTAAGTCAAAAGATGAAGAGGAAGCTAAGGATGGCAAACGCTGAGTGTTACTATTTGGTATACTCTGAAGTCTTCCAGGCATAACACGCGACTGCATCTGACCAGCCGAAGTATTTTGTTCAAAAATTGCACGTGCATCAATGGTACGCTTAGAAATCACAGCTTGCGCCTCCTAATAGTAGCAGAGACCAAGAAAAATAAAAACTATGCTGATAACAAGATAAATTCACAGTACATAAGTGAAATCTGTTAAAATCATATCATTTGTAATCCATATAATTTAAGATTTATAGGTAAATTTCATTCTCACAAATGTGATGGGATTTTTCTTTTCAAACAACAAATATCCAAAATGAAAAACCTCCAAATACCTCCACAGTCAGATTAAGATTGAATCATGCCACAGATTAATATTCAACAATGGTCTATCTAGATTGACAAATGCATAAAACCTTGATACAAATTAAATGAAGCATAAAATGGAAAAGACAGAAAAAGATCAACCTGACTGCGCTGTCTCCTTAGTATTTCACTTCTTGCTTTTCTCTCCCTTTCATCTCTTTCAGTTTCCTCAATATCCTTCTCCCATTCACGGGCTATACTATCTTTCTGAGGACGGTTATCTGCATTCTTCTCTGCTTCCCTCAGCTGTACAATTGTACGCGTTCTCTCCTTGATTTTCTCCTCCCTTTGCAGAGCCTCTGCCACCTTTTCATAAAAAAGCAATCAAATTTTAGGTTCAAAGGTATAACTATAAAGAGTGTCGGCCATCAACAAAAGAGCATCCAGGTCAGACTTCTATGGGACCTCTTACTCCACTTTCTTTGTTCATGTGATAAGTAATTGTTAATTAACCCTTTGAGTGCGTCTGTCGACTATAGTCCACAGCCTGTGAAAAACATACGACATTTTGAATTGTGCTTAAAACACATGCACATCTTTAAGGCAACCTTCCTTTATTAGTTAAAAAGAATTTGTTTAAACATTTTGTCCGATCATCGAAAAGGAGCACGATATTGTGTTGGACGATAGGCGAGTGAAGGTGAGTGAGATAGCTGAGGCCGTGGGGATATCGGAAGAAAGGGTGCAAAACATCTTGCACAAAGAATTGGGAATGCGAAAGCTCTGCGCAAGGTGGGTGCCGCATTTGCTGAATGCCAATCAAAAGCAAATGCACAAGCGATTTTTTTCGCAGCAATGTTTGGACCGATTCAAAAGGGCACCAACTGATTTTGTGCGGCGATTTGTCACCATGGATGAGATATGGGTCCACCAATACTCGCCAGAAACAAAACAGCAGTCAAAGCAGTGGGTGGAAGCCAGTGGTTCAGCACCAAAGAAAGCAAAGTCAATCGCATCTGCTGGAAAGGTCATGGTCAGTGTGTGTTTTGGGATGTGAAAGGGATCCTGTTAATTGATTACCTTGAAAAAGGCAGAACAATTACAGGCGAATATTACTCCAACCTTCTTGACCAGATGGATGCCAAAATTCAAGAGAAGAGGCCTGGCTTAAAGAAGAAAAAAATCATCTTTCACCAGGACAATGCACCTGCTCACAAAGGTGGGTTTGTGATAGGAAAACTACGGGATTTGGGGTACGATTTGCTCGGCCATCCACCCTATTCTCCTGATTTAGCACCCTCAGATTTCCATCTGTTCCCAAACAAGAATAATTTTTTTTCTGGGAATCACTTCGATTCCAATGAAGAAGTTGAGAAGGCCTTAGATGGATATTTTCACACGAACGAAAGATGTCTACTGCAACAATACTTGTAAACAAACTACTTGAGAGAACAAGTTGACACTTGTCTTACGAACTAATGACACGTGTGCCCAGGCAGGGATCATAAATTTTCGCTGATTAGAATGCCATCTCTGTTTCAGGCCGAGAAATTTTCACCTAACCTTCGTATTAGTGGCATAAACGGGGCTCATCCCTCTACGGGGAGTGTCATGCCCGTCAGTGATAGATGTAAGACTATCTCAGTTGACATTCCCTGAAACCCTTACCCAGGAAATGACAAGAAAGGAAGAGACTAGATGGCTAAGGAAACGAGGGTGGGAACCGGGTATGTTAGGACAATACTTAGGAAGTTGGAAAATGTAAAGGTAGAATTGAAGAGGTCCAACATTAACATACTAGGGCTATGTGAAGTGAGATGGAAGGATGGGTGTTATTTCTGGAGTGATGATGTCAGAGTAATTTTCAGTGGGGGAANGTTTTAATAATAAATATATTGTGGAAAAAGTACAACTATTCTCATTCTTTTCATTTGCATAGACTTAAGTTTGTTAAACTCAAGATCAACATGTATCTAAACAAAATAATAGAAAAGGAAGGGTCTTTCACTTACTTAAATGCTTAGAAGAGAGCATGCACATGCAAAGTTAAACATCTCCAACTCACCTTAGGGTTCTTAGGTTTAGGGGGCGGGCATAAAATAAGATGAGGGACACCACCACCAGATGATTGACCTTTTAACTAGAATCATCAAGACACAAGATGCTTGGGATTAAAATATAAACTTCATGCATGAAAAAAGATGCACAGTGCAACAGAGAAAATACTAAACAAAAATAAAACACATAACAGAAGATATAATTTCATGTATCAATATCCTCATCACAACTTGGCAGTATTAGGAATAAACAGAAGCTTAACATCACAAAACACTAGAATACCAATCTTTTAATTGCATAGATTTCTTTTAACTTCAACAGATGAATGGAGTCTGTTGTGAACTTAGTGATGAAGAATTTATGTCATCATCTGTATATTTGAAAGCAAAGTATTACCTAAAGTTGACCACGCAGACTCTCTCTCCAATTTCAAATTTAGATATCTTTACTTATTTAAATGAAAAACTATAATGAATAAAATACTGTTAACTTTTGATTTCACTAATCTGAATGGAAATGTATGCAATTAATTGCATTTATCTCCCTTCCCTTTAATGGTCAGTGAAGCTAGAGATATAAGCTCTACTTTGTGCAATTTGGACTAATTTGAAGATTTTGAGGTTCTATGACTCAGATGTTACTATGGTAATATTTTAATTATAGTTATATTTCCTTGACTAACTTCCTTAAATTTTATTCTTCAAGACTATTGCTATTATATAGAAGGAAGGATATTAGAGCATTAATGAAAATATATTACCTAAGTCAACTAAAATAAGCCTTGAACAATTCTATAAATAAAAATTTTAGCAATTCTGTAGTCTCATTTAGAATTTCTTCCTCTTCTACTTCCAACTCTGATGATCAATACCTTAGAGGGACCAGTCTGTTGCTAAATTGATGCTAATGAAGCTGTTTTTGAAATTTCAAGGATTATTTTTCTTGAGTAATTCCAATCTTGGGAAAGTATTTTTATCACAAAAAGAGAAAGAATCTCTCCTAATTTAGAAGGAAGAACTTCTCTGGTAATTTGTTTCTCTAATTACGGAAAGTATCAATTTGTAAGAAATTATCGTTTTGTTCAATGCCACCCTTTATTCAGAATCTAAAAAGGTATAAATTGATGTAAGTGGAAACTTAGCTGAAAAATTCAGCCTATTTCAGGTAAACTTCTTATCTAGTCACTCTCTTAAAGTTATTTTCAAATTTAGGTTCCACAAGTCTGTGCCATGTATTCACAAAAGAGAAAAGTATAACTTTGCTGTCATCCTTGCACCACAATGATACCATAGTTCTAAAGAAACAATATTATTCAAAAGTATTATTCTATTACAATGACACAGACAGCTGAACTCATTTTCATGCATCTTTTAGGCATGAACAAATTACAATGAATAGGACTTTAAATAATGACAAAGATTCTCTCAGATTTAATGATTTACATTATCAAAAATCACTAGTGCAGATAAGCCAAATGATTTTACATTGAAGCAAAATTTCTAAACCAAAATAACTTTCTTAGATATTTCAAATTTCTTCAGCTTTCATTGAGACTGTCATATCCCTAAAATCTGTATTTGTAGGTGTTGAAGATAGAAGTTGTTGGTGTTAATTTTATGTTCATTTTCTAATTCAATAAAGAAGTTACAACATTTGAACTTTAATTCACCTATCATCTAAAAACTGTTTATTGCAGAGAATTTGATAGGAAATATACAGGGCTTTCCTTGTAGATAGACAATGAGTTGAGGTAAGTGATCAATATACAAAAAAACCATAATTACGGTGAAGTGTGTACTTAGAAGTATAATTCATCAATCATAATTGTCATCTGATTGATCATTTGTTTGTTTTTCAAGTATTTTTTACCTTTTCAAATATAATGGGAATATTAAGAATAGTTATTTTTGGTTAAATTATACCATAATAAAATCATAGCTGTAAAAATGAACAAAGAGAATAATAGTGCATAAGGAATAACAGTCTATTTGCAGAAACAATTCCTAACAGCAGTTCTACTCAAATAAAAATCTACTATCTGCTTCTTTCGAAAAACCTATCAAAAAAAAAACAAATGATTGATCCTTTCCTCAACCAAGCACCACAGCATAAATAAATTAAATGTTGAAAGCCAGGTCTAGTTAAAAATTAATTTACCATTTTCTTAAAAGAAGAAGAAATCAATTGTTTTTAAACATGCAGAAGAATTCTAAATAATGAACACTCAGGTAAAAATAAATGAATTTTTTAAAAGCTCCAAAATATTCATGTAAAGGGAAAATGCAAAACAAATAAGTAGGAAATGTTACATATAGCTCCTCCTCACATCTCTGCTTTTCAGCCTTATAATGCTCAGAAGATTGACTAAAGAGAAGAGTCAAAGTATTCTCCTGTAAGTACTAGGGTTTTACTTAAAGTAACAATTGTTCTTTGACCACAAATGGGGAGTATTGGTCGTACAAAATAAGTATAAAGAATGCTAGTAGTAGCAGTATCTTTAAAAGTGCTTCGATGGCTGAGGTCATTTTGCAGATTTAATCTGCAATCAGGAATGGAATGCAATATAAAAAATTTGTGCTTATAGGATCTCATTTTTCCAAACTGAAGAGCAAAAAAGAAGCATCAAAACATTTGGCAGCTGTTCCATCAGAAGTAATGCAAAAAAGGAAATTACTTTCTTGAAAGCATCATTAACAGTGATGAAATTTGGTCTATCAGACTTTCATCTGAGAAAAAATCATTTCAAGACAACTGAATAGCTATAGGAAGGGTCTTACAGAATGAAAATTATCATAATGGATTTCTACAAAAGGGTATATTAAAATTGCAAGAAGAATGGCAGAAATGTGTTTATCAAACTGGAGTTTTTTTTTACTATTCAGAATAATTCAGCGTAAACACCTTTAAAACTCCATTGAACCTTGGGTCTCCAGATAGCTATGGGGGTAATGCATTTGACTTCGGTGAAAGTGGACCCAGGTTTGATTCCCAGTAGAAGATGGAAAAAGAGCTATTAGCTATCATAAAAGCACTTTTAAAGAAACTTCTTCTTCTCCTTTGAACCTTGTATGCAAACAGCAATCATGACTTTTCATACAACCTCTATACATACTAATGAATGCTGCTATGTTACAAATCCTCTCACATTACCTAAACAATCGCAATTAGAAATACCCATCCTGTTTTCAGTTATAAATCAATGCATTTTTTTTATTCATCAGATGACTGGCAGAAAAATTACGTCATTTAAAATGTGAAGCTCTTACATTTATGGGAGAATGTGAAAGCTCTTAAATTCTAGCTTCAAACCTAAATCAAATGTTTAATCAACCTTACTTAGTAGTCCTCAAAATTTTCCTAGAATATCAAGATTTCTGGAGTATCATGGCTAACTTATGGTGCCTTCCTTGATATTCAAAGCCACCTATTTAAACCAATCAGCGAAAGAATCTCTCTTTACCAACAAATATTGACTTGGAATTCATAAATAACAATTCATAAAAGTAAAAGGAAGTTTAGTGAAAACATGAAATTTCAGAGCTTTCCTATTCAAGCCCTGAACCAACTGCTATCTCAATGTCAATTAGAGCAACACCATTCTTAAAGCCTACTTATAAATATCAATGACCATAGAACTTTTCCCCACTTGCTGCACAGTGCTAAGGAGCATTTATTACTTTCCAAGATCCTTGATTGGCAATTGTGAAAGTGAGCATAAACTTATTGTAACAGTTAAGTAATTCTTAACGAGTATGAGAGAAGAGTAAAAGATGTTCTTTTAAACAAAATGAAAGGAACTAAAAAATTACTGGTGAGAGAATTATGGGGTATGAGAATTTTACCATAAAGAAGCCTGAGATAATCTAGCCAAAGTAAAATACATACTTCATATTTTGCTATATACAGTCAATTCTGCTTAATTGGCCCACCATTTTATTGGGCTGCTTATTTTAGTGAAAACTTAAGGAACAGAAACCAAACTATTAAGGTAATACATAATTTAATCGCTTAATTGGGACAGTAACAAACACAAGTTTCCAGTCAGTCACGTATCGTTGCCCGTCAACTACTGATTAAGTAAGCACAAGTAAGTACACAAGATAGGAACATTGTAAGGGTATGAATGAAAAGAGATCAGGACTACAGTAACAAGACTGAAGAACCAATGATGTCTGTCGACAGACTGGCAAGGTGGAGAACAAGATGAAAACAGACTCCAAAGCACTGTAACAATTGGGCAGATGAATTGCATAGTAGAACTGTGTAATATGTATTTCAGTATCAAAGATACCATCATCAGAGACAACAGTATCTTGACAAAATCCGTAAAGAAACAGACTACTCTTGACTGATTTTTGCAGTATAAGACTGTGGGTACATAGCTATCTATTATTCCCTTAACAATTTATAATTAGTTATAAAAATAATTAAATAATTTTATTTTACCTAAAACTCTATAGTGTTTAATTTAAAAGAAGTGGAATTTACATGGAGAAGTGGAGTTTTATTCCTTTCCTAGAATTAAATTCCTCAGAGTGAAGGCAGTATGGCAGATATTGAAGGAAGTATGAGAGGCGCCAATTAATTATTATTTAAAATTATTTTTATTTATTTTCTTCCCATTTCATCTTGTTTTACTGTAATTCATATTTCTGTTCAATAATGTATTTAAATGTTTTGTCTAATTTTTATAGAAATTTGCTTTATTTGGGCAGCCATTTTATTGGGCCAAAATTTCCTTGTCCCAATGTGTCCCAATTAAGTGGAATTGACTGTATTAGGAAATGAAATGTCACTGTTAGAAAGATTTCAGAAACCACACACAATTTCTAAAATAATTCTTTCACCATTAATGAAGCTAAAAATAGTTGAAAAGTAATTTTCATACGCATTTGCAGTACCCAAACATATTTAACTCTAACAGAACTTTTGCAAAGGATTTCAAAGACACTGAAATAATGGCAACATTTATGGAAAAGCTCACTTCAACAAAAATGAAAACAGTGAGAGTGCCAATAATATTTTCACAGTAACAACACGGAAAGCTTCATGATTCGTATTTTTTTGTTTGTGAAACTTTTCATTATCATCACAAACAATTCAACTTAAGGGATAAGATAAAATGACTTAGAATCTCAACCCACTATGAGAAAAAATCCCACTATGGAAAAAATACCACTATAATATTTATTATACGAATTATATATTTATGAATTATGCATGCATGATTTCTAAATAGTTGTTACTTTAACTATAGTGATCTTTATAATTATTACAAACCACAAGTTTCATCTCACTCAGAGAGTAGAGGAAATCAGTAACTTACTACAGGTCCGCAATCTTGAGAAACATCCATTGTATCTCTATCTTTGAAGCTGTAAGCTGATCCTGTAGACTTAGAAACTTTGTCCATAATGATATCAGGGTCGACCTCTTCCTCAGTTCTAGCATTTATAGTCACATGTGCTCCAATAAAGAAGCGCGCAACATCCCTCACGTGATTGGCACAAGTTCCTTTCCTTACCAATGGAGCTCCTTCTCCTTGCTAATGAAATAGAAGTTCCGTCTACATTACTGCTAATACTTTAATTTTAATCAAACTTTCATGAGAAACAACATATTAGAATATTCACTTTCATGACTTCATAGAGTATGAATAAAAGAAACAGGATAATTTTTAGCATTGATAAATAATCAAATTCTCTGAGCTATTAGAGTTTTGGCAAATTAACAATTTTCTAAAAGTACTGAAATAAATTTTTACTGAAAAGTATTAAAGCAACAGAAATAGAATGGAAAGGCCATTAGAAATGATGTACTGTAAGTAATTCTGTGACAAAACTGGTAAAGAAAGAATATGAAATAGCACTGACATTTAAAATTAGATACAAAAAGGCAACACAACTTGTCTAATGTCATTAATCATTATTTATGATTAGTCAATTGCATTGATCTGATCATTGATCTTCACCTCTCATTAAAAAGAAAGAATAAAATATAAAATAGGATAATGGTTTCAGTTTCCTCAAGTCCATACTTCCATATTATAACAAATTTTTTATCTCAAACAATTAATCCCAACATAAGTACTTTTATTCAAGTGATCACAGATTTAAAAAAGATAACATCACTTAGTTTTAATAAAGGAAACGAAATGTGGAAGTACATCACTACTCAATATCAGAATCAGCAAAAACTTAGTTCAGTATAAGATGAGATAAAAGAATGCACCTACTGAATACTAGCTTATTCACAACTATTAAGCCACATGATTTGACTGGATTTTTAGAAAACAACATTCATATAAGGACTTAACAAAATTGTTAAAAAATAAACTTAAGATTTTAGCCAAGGTTAACAACCCTCAAATATGGTACATCAATTATGCATTGCAAAATCATGCAAGAAAGTATAGGCGTTTAACACTAACGCAACTTTTCTCAAGGTTACTTTACGAAAATTACTTTATAAGAGAGAAATTCCAAAGCTATAGAGAAACTTACCCAATTAATGAGGACACATTTTGGAAGGCTAGTCTTCGGATCAATAACTTTACAAAAGGCATACATTATCTTCCCACTGTTGAGATCATCAGTCAATTCTTCTATTCCTCCCTCTAACGTAAAATACAGATATTATTATAGGAAATTTAAATTTAAACATCACAATTTCTTGTTAACTCACCTCCTTTACTGACCACTTTCAAATCGTTTGTCTGCCCTTCGTAGCCGAACAGTGCCCTGTAATACATATTCTTTTATATTCATGTTTACATTCAGTTACAGGAAAAAGAAAGATTTAATTCTCACTGAAGATAGAATTCTGATTGAAAGTTTGAAAATTCATAAATATTTCCAATACAAGAAAGCAGAGGTAAAATTGATAGATTTTGCAAATACAATTCCAAGATTACTTACGTTATTAAACAGTTTCGAAGTTTAACATGGGTTTGAAAGCCCAATAGCCCCTAATATTTACATTTAATCGAGTCAATAATAAACTAACTCAATAAGAGGTACATTATAAAGATGAATAAACCGTCTTCCTCTGCCACACCGGCATTTCGCATAGAGAATTGATGAATGGTAGAGGAAGTAAACTACAGACGGAAAAATCTTACACCGTTTATTACTATTTTGAAGACAATTAAAAATTTAGCAAACTCACCAATTAGTTTTACATTTATCATCGACAACTTCCTTCCAGGCAGATAACAAGGTATCTCTGTTCTTCGACAAATTAATGGCCATTTTGCTTCTTATATATGGGAACGAATTATCATACGTTGTTTATTTGTTATGGTACACAGCTAATGTATTCACACGCAAAGAAATTTCCTAAAAGTTTCCATTGCATCAACGAAACCCTTACTGACACTACAATGAAGAGATCTTGGGAGATGATACGCCTAGTGATCGTATTTTTTAGCAGGATATGTAGCAAGAGTTGTTGGTACTCTGGGGATAGAAACGATTTGGATGTTTTCTGCTTGATTATCTAAGAGCAAAAATTTTCTTAATATGTGAATGACAGGGTTGTTATATAAAGAAATACATTTAATCATCAAGTATTCATTGTTACTGACATGACGTATATCGTCTGTCATCTCAACTCAGTGATTTTGAGGATTTGGAGGGAAAGATTTCGAACTGAATGTGCTGGCGGTTTCCCACCAAGAATGGAAATGGCCCAACAGAAGAATCTCTTAAGTTTTTTCAAGCCGGTTGCAGAAAAGCGCGCTCTTAGTACGCACAATTCCGATGATATTAAGGTACCAGACAGTAAGAAATCCAAGATAGATAAGCTTTCGGATGAGAAGGAAGGTTCTCCATCTAAAATGACTAAAGATCAAATTTTGAGGATGGAATCCAGTCAACTCCAAGCAAAAATTAAACTACTGAGTAAAAAGTATCCAGCTCTCCATTCTTCAATCGGAGAGTCGTGGTTTAAGGTTCTAGAGCCAGAGTTCAAGAAACCATATTTCGAGAAGGTATGAATGGTGCAAGTTATAATACATGTTAATATAATTGAATTTATCATTAGCGTTTTTGTCTCGTGTTATTTTGAAAATAAAACCCGGTCTCTATCCGCAGCTGAGCCAATTTTTACTGAAAGAGCGATCTACTTATACTATATATCCACCGGAAGACCATGTATGGACTTGGACGAAAGCATGTGATTTCAATAAGGTGAAAGTCGTTATATTGGGACAAGATCCTTATCATAACCCGAAGCAAGCGCATGGTAATTATTGAGGTTCCCATATCCCTATAGTGCTTCATTCTTACGTAGTAAAAAGTACTATCACGAACACTATTTATCATTGTATTTAAAAGGGAAATTTTCTCAAAGAATAAATTGTCGGAGTGTAATCAGAAAGTCCGTCGCAAAATCCTTTGAATTCATCAAATTTACAAAAAATAGTTGTTCAGCAAACCCCGAATTGCAGAATGGAAAAATTTTGTTTGAAGAATATTTGAAAGTCATGTTGTTTTGGCAAATTATCATAAACGATTTCTTGGGTTCTCTTGGCTAAACCTTCAAAATTTTCTTATCAGTGAACCATGAGAAGTATTTTTAATGACTGTAATATTCTAGAATTTAGGGACATGTTAATCATTTTCATGTTCAATAAGAATATAATAATTGCCAAAGAAATTGTCTTTGTTAATGTAACCAATACTCTCCTTCAATTATTGAAGTTTTTCAATTTTTAATATCCTATGTTAATAGTTTGTTCATAATTTATTTTTTAAGTTTAATTAATAATTGATTTTGCATTTTTGTGACATTTTTCATTGCAGGACTTTGTTTCAGTGTACAAGTTGATGTTCAGCCCCCACCAAGGTAACAATTCTATCTTATAATCATTTATTTTTTCTTATAATGTTACTTGACTTTAAAGTTTAGCAAATATAGTTTCTTTAGTAAATTATTGTGCCTGTTTTTTTTTTATTTTTAGCCTTCTGAATATGTTTAAAGAGCTGAAAACTGACATTCCTGGATTTGAGACTCCATCTCATGGCAATCTTATTGGCTGGGCTCGCCAGGGTAAGAATTCCTATCAAGTTCATTATGTTTTAGTTTGCCTTCAAAAATCTTCAGATTAGGTCTTCCAGTTTTTGTCCTCAAGTGTGTATTTTGAATCAAATTTCAGCATTTTTATGTTCATCGGTCTTTCAGGTCAATTTTCTATTATTTAAATCATGAAGAGTGATTTGAATAAGTTCATTTTTTCTCACTTATTTTATATAGGTACTACCTTCATGTTTTCACCGGTTAAGCATTTTCCAACTTATGTCATTTATTAGGTGTACTTCTCCTCAACGCATGTTTGACAGTCCGTGCTAATCAGCCAAATTCTCATAAAGACAAGGGTTGGGAAGAATTGACAGACTCTGTTATTAAAGCCTTGAATGAAAAATCTTCAGGTCTTGTGTTTCTTTTGTGGGGAGCTTATGCACAAAAAAAGGCTGCGTTAGTGAACATGGTAAGTATTTTTTTAAATTTCAGTTTCATAATCTTAGCCAATTATATCTTAGCTGTTTGAGATTTGGTGGTTTTTGCTGAGGACTATTCCTACATATCATTTGATGCATTTACCATCATTTGTAACCCCTTTCAAAATCACAAGATGTCTGCTAACCTGGAAAACACTGCGATAACTCGGGGAATTGGGCTGATAACCTAGAAAAATTTATGTTTTACACTATAGTATTGGTTATTATTAATCTATATTGGTATAATTAATTTACTGTTTATTATGTATTAGTATTAGATTAATGCTATATATTATCTATATCAATAATTCACTTTTACAAATTTGATATCAAACCTTTGTGCCCCAAACGACTTTCCAGCTAGTCCATGTCTAGAGCTCTGATACCTAAGCAATATGGTAATGAATCTATCAACTGTTCATCACCATTTTGCTATAAATGCTTAATAATCACCATGTATAATATTTTGACAAAATTATTCTTATTTGTGGATGTGGAACATCCTGGAAAAACTGAAAATATTTCCCTGGAAAGCTCAAGGAACTTCTTTATGGTGGATAGTGTACACACTGCATATAAAAAGTTTATGGACTGCATAATGTACCGTTTTTACTATTTCCCCACCCATTTTCACCTGTGTCTATTTTATCCAAAGCACTTTTCACCATTTCCTATGCTATTTATTAAAAAGTGCTGGAGATGAATGAAATCCTTGTCTTAATCTCCTTCCTAACTCTTCTTGTTTTGATTCCCCATTAGCTACCCTAAACAGAGTTTGTTAGTTAAGTACAAATGTTGAACATCTTCAATCTAGTCCATTAACATCAACATTAATTTTAGCAGTTCAAAAGCCTTTTCAGAATCAACGTATGTGATAGATATATTTCCTTTAATAAATGGTTTTGTTCACTGTTGTATCACTAGCCTCTTTTCAAAAGTCTAACCCATCTTCATGGAAATTTAATTATATAATTAAGTAATTATTTAATTTAATTAAATTTATCATCTCCTTTCTTAATTGTCTCTAAGGTTGCAATTTATGGTATTATTTAACCCCGTTCATTATAATAATAATATGAAATATGTTTGAAGCTTTTTAAAATGATGCATTGATGATACATAGGTATTTGAGTCCAAACAAAACTAATACACGCAAAAACATGCTCACTCTAGTTGATCCCTTTGAATTTTGCTCATTACACACTTGTAATGATGCACAAAAGATGAAATATAGATAATACACAGAATATAATAAAATATACAGAATATAATAAACATACCGAAGAGATGAAAAATCAGTGACGTATAGCATTAATTGGATGAAACTGCTATTTTAGGTTGTATAATTACTGGTTTGCTTGGAACTTTGTATGGATTATAATAATATCAATGCTATGTAATTGGGTATTTAATAGTATTTCTGGGCCTCCACATATCAATGCAGGCAATCCATTCGAATTCAGTGAATGCTTTTCTGGATTTTATACCCAGAGTGGGTGGAAATGTGAAATGACCTTAGCAAACAAAACACTTCTAAAATTACTACTACTACTTAAATACTATTTCCTGTTATTATATGTATATGTATTTACGTGTGATGAATCTTTTTTTGCTGTTTTCAATCACTTGTATGTACAAAAATTGTGTTTAATGAATAAATAGTTAACAAAAATTTAATTCAGTGTTATTTTATTCTAGAAAAAGCATCATCTTCTCAAGACTGTACATCCCTCTCCCCTGTCAGCAGCTCGAGGATTCTTTGGGTGCAAGCATTTCTCTCAAGCTAATGATTTATTAAAATCCCAAAAAAAAACACCTATAGATTGGAGTGATCTTCCAAGAGAATAATTCAATGTCAGAGATCACTGGACAGACTTATCAATGTATGAGGTTAATGCATTACAATGTGTTCGAATGTGTACCTTTTTTTAATTACATATTCGTAGAAGTTATTCCCTTCTCTTTTTCTATGAGCAGTTTTGTTGCTGGAAAGCTCCTTGAATTGAGGATCTTTAATTACTGTGTAATTTTTATATTTTTTTAAAAGTATGCAAAGCAATTTTTATGCTATTCTTTGTGAAACATTTTATATTTTAAATAAATATTTTGATACTAATAAGTGTTTTATTTTGACTAGGTACTAATTTTGATTGACTAATATTACCTCAGAGATTTGTATGCAACTTGATTTCTAATTTGAGTTGATATTTCCTAGGTAAGTTTTATTTTGTATTTATCTAATATTAATCTCTTATTTTCTCATATTACTCATTCTGCTGCTTGATCATGCCTGATCTAGGTTCTCTGAACCTTGCATGCAATTTATTTCATATTTGTCAGTGACTAGTTAACTATTAACGTTAATCCATATCTAGGAAGAAACTCTTAAAATCTATTTGAAGTTTTGCAGAAAGTAAATATCATATCAATAAGAAAATTTTTTCTTGACGTTTGATATTTTTTATTATAATATATATTGGTTTAAAGGTATTTTGAATTGGATAAGAAATTAGTACATCTGGTATTCCCAGGTGGACTTTTTATGATTGCAACAATACATATTTAATTGCATTGGCCCATTTAATCCAATTAACAGGTGTAAATACTGATGTTCATTCACCTGTACACTTCACTGTTGGCAAAATTCTTTCTGCTCTCTCCAGCTTAAAAACTAACTAATTTTGGCATTGGATAATCATGGATGTTTTCATCAGAGCAATACTGCACTGGAGTGAGATGAGAATTGGGGTACTGCTCTATGTATCCTGCTTTGAACCATACGTACTTAATAAAATGTTCAAATCTGTGGGCTGTGAATTGAAAATGCATTAGAGATTGCATTTAAGAATATTATTCCTCTGAAAAAGGGTACTGTCTAGCTGATCTAGCAGCACTTGATCAGAAACCTTCTGCACAAAGTCTTTCCACATTCTGAAAAAATACACATCCAATGGCTGAATAAGTCTATGGTCTTTGAAGAAATCACTTTCACATCCACAATTTTATTTCGCAGATTTAGCTTGTCCATGAATTCTTGATCACTGTAGAGTCCACTAAAAGAATGCATTTGTCCTACGTGCACGGGAAAAGAACACTTGAAATAATCCTGCATTAAAATATTTTTTGTCAACAGGCCAGAGGTCGATGCAATGGAATAGATATTTGAAGGTTTAAAGATGCTCACATTTTTTGGAAACATACATTTGAGTCCATGTCTTTCTCCAGTCCATGTCTTTCTCCAGCAAACAGATAAGAAGAGGGTAGAGAAGTTCACCCTCTACTGACATCGTTAATTGGATTGTATAAGAGTGTGTGGTTGCATGTATAGACTAGGCAACTGATTCGAATGTTTTTGTACCCTGAAATTCTAACGTATGGCCAGAATGAACTTCTTTTTTAAAACCACTCTGATTGGTATTTAGCACCTACGATACACCACTTTCACGGATCACACGCTTCACTTCTTTCATGAATTTCTGGGCTTTTTTGAATGTAGAGTGTTGTTCCAAAGAATACTTTTTAGAAAACCTTTGTCACTCACTTTCTGCAAATCTTGTTGGACTATTTCCATAGCCAGACAGATATCATTTTAAAATAAGGGATACTATGTTCCACTTTTTTATTTTCTTCCAATGCCCACTTATGTAAGTCTCCATCATGAACCACCAAGTTGGTCATCACCAACCAACTTTTCTGCAAAATCTATTTCCCCCTCCGTTGGTTCCAAATCCATAGTTGCTGCTGGAAATTTTTTTTCCAACAATTTAAAACGTTCTGCACATTTATTGCCATGATGTATGGTGTGGTAAATGGTAGAAAACTACCCTATCAGAAATACAATAGTAAAATTGAATGGAAGAAAAATTACTGAATTCTATATGTGGTGAGTTTCTACAGCAACGAGTATGAGCGTCGCTGTCCGAGTAATCCCTGAAACAAACTAGACATAAACTAAATCTTCTGTTCCAGCTTTTGTCCCTTCCCGGTACCCTTCTGTCAGTGGCTCAAAAACTACCGTTTAACTGCAGGAATGTTTTATGACAGTACCTGGGAAGGGTTTGAGAGGCCTTGAACACCAAAAATTCTAGTTACTGCGTATATTATGTTCACAGAGTACATTCTGTGCCACATATGAAGAGTCCATGTCTACCAGTGTCTCTCCATCCCTATATAATTAATTCCCTTCAATTTTCCCCTTGATCCCTTCACGACTAAAATAAGATTCTGATTATTTTCCTTTCTTGTGACACTTGTTTCAATTTCGTAGGACCATTGTTTCTAATTTAATTTTGTAAAAGAAACGATCTCTGCAAGTCATGAAAACGTAATTTACGTACATCCCTTATGGAAACTTATTTTGTGCTCCTGGGTTCGAACCCGGTCCTTTACAGAGATGAGAATAGTTTTCCTGGGGGTTTCAGCATCGTACAAACACAATGCAGTTTGTTTCAGATCTGTAAGTCAAGCCGTTTCTGAGATAAATAGGGGGACGGACACATTTACTTTTTATATATATGACTCTTCTCTGGACTACAACCTTGTGGTGGAAGGGCTTGCGTGTTCCTATGACCTAGAGAGCGTAACTGGCGGGAACTATGTTCCTGGTAGGGTCACCCATGCCAGGATGGTCAATAGGTAGGGGCCTGACGAAAGGTAGTCCACGCAGTGTCTGTACCTCAGTGAGGCGGCTGCAAAGGCGTCTGTACCCCAGTGGGGCGGCCATTATGGGTGATGGTGGTGTCACGTTAAGAGAAAGGTTGAGGAAGGCAACGGGAAACCACCTCGACTACCACACTTATCCCAAGCAATCATGATGTGCCAATATAAGAATATTGTAAGTGGCGTAAGCGGGACTCAACCCTCTACGGGGAGTGTCGTGCCCGGCAGTGATAGGAGTAAGGCTATCTCGGTCGTCATTCCACGAAACCCTTACCCAGGAAACGACAAGAAAAGAAGAGAGAAGATGGCCAAGGAAACAAGGGTGGGAACCTGGAATGTTAGGACAATGCTTAGGAAAGGAAAGTTGGAAAATGTAAAGGTAGAAATGAAGAGGTCCAACATTAACATACTAGGGCTATGTGAAGTGCGATGGAAGGATGGGGGTGATTTCTGGAGTGATGATGTCAGAGTAATTTTCAGTGGGGGAAATTCTAGCCAGAGGGGAGTTGCGGTAGTGCTAGACAAGAAAGCGGGAAAAGCCGTGATAGCTACAGAGCTAATAAGCGACCGGGTTATGTCAGTAGAAATAAAGGCTGAGCCAGTAAACACGGTGATAGTTCAGGTGTACTTGCCCACTAGCGAACATAGTGATGATGAAGTAGAACTTGTTTATGAACAAATAGAAGAAGTAATGGGAAGGGTTAGAGGCAATAAAAACCTAATTGTAATGGGGGACTGGAATGCAGTAGTTGGGCAAGGCAAAGATGGAGAAGAAGTGGGAGGGTTCGGACTAGGAAATAGAAACGAAAGGGGACAGAAATTAGTAGACTTTTGTAAGAGGAATAACCTCTGTATCACAAACACACTTTTTCAGCACCATAATAGAAGGAGGTACACATGGAAAAAGCCAGGAGATACGGATAGGTACCAAATTGATTACATTTTGGTAAGAAAAAGGTTTAGAAATAGTGTTAAAAATTCAAAGAGTTACCCTGGTGCTGATGTTGACTCAGACCATAACCTGGTCATGATGAAAACCGAGCTAAAGTTTAAAAAGATATTTCGAGCAAAAATTACACCAAAATGGAACCTTGAAGCCCTTAAAAATGGGAAAGCGAGAGAGTTCCAAGAGTCAGTCAGTAAGGCCTTAGAGGATAATGGGAGGGAACTTACTATAGACGGAGAATGGGAAAAGATTAAAAACAGTATCAAGGATAGTGCGCAAGTAACTATTGGAAGGGTCAAACAAAACAAAATTAGGAAACCATGGGTGACGGTAGAAATGATAAATAAAATGGAGGAAAGAAGGAAATGGAAAAGGGTTAACACAGAACAAGGACGTAGAATGTATAGGGCTCTCAACAACGAACTGAGAAGGGAAACAAATAGGGCGAGGGAACAGTGGTGGAAGGGACAATGTAACGAAATAGAAAAGCTGGACGAAAGTGGGAGGGTCGATTTAATGTATAGAAAGGTGAAACAGTTAACGGGAAATAAAACACGAAACAGAACAACCACAATAAAAGATAATAATGGTAAAGTTATACGAGATCCAGCCAGCATAAGGGAAAGGTGGAAAGAATATGTCGAGGAACTATATGGGAAGGACATGAAGCCAACAAACATAATGTTAGAAAGTGAACAAGAAGTGGAGGATGATGATGTTGGACCTGGGATATTAGATAGTGAAATTGATAGGGCCTTGCGTGATATGAAAGGAAACAAAGCAACGGGCATTGACGAGATACCAGTTGAGCTACTTAAAAACCTGAGGGGAAAGGGTAAGAGGAAATTCTATAATTTATGTAGAAAAATTTATGATGAAGGGGAATGGCCAGAGGATTTTACTAAGACAATCCTGATTCCTTTGCAGAAAAAGAATAATGCTTCTGAGTGTAGGGATTATCGTACAATCAGTTTAATATCTCACGCGGCAAAGGTTATTCTAAGAGTATTGAATAGAAGAATTGAAGGAAAAATTAAGGAACAAATAGGAGAAGACCAGTTCGGATTTCAGAAAGGGAAAGGAACGAGGGATGCAATCGGGGTAATGAGGGTGCTAGTAGAACGAAGCCTGGAATTTAAAAAGGATATATGTGCATGTTTTGTCGATTTTGAAAAGGCTTTCGATAGAGTTCAATGGCCAAAATTAATGGGAATTTTAAAGAAAATTGGGTTGGACTGGAAAGATAGGCGTTTGGTGCAAAATTTGTACTTAAATCAAACAGCGCGAGTTAGAATAACTGAAGGAGAGTCGGAATGGGCAGAGTTAGGGAGAGGGGTAAGACAAGGATGCCCATTATCACCATCGCTTTTTAATATATATGCAGAGGAAATGGTGAATGAAGCTTGGGAAGAAATAAGCAAGGGAGTGATAGTTGGAGGGAAAGTAGTAAAGTCAGTAAGATATGCAGACGATAAAGCTATTGTGTGCGATTCCGAAAGGGGTTTACAAATACTAGTAAATGCACTAAACGATAAGGCAAGGGAATATGGAATGAAAATTAACGTAAGTAAAACTAAGGTAATGAGATTCACTAAGGGAAAGAAGGCTAAATTAACGATCAGGGTCGATGGGGAAAAACTAGAGCAGGTGGACAAATTCTCGTACTTGGGTAGTGTTCTATCTTGGGATGGGAGGTGTGGAGATGAGGTTCGAAAAAGAGTAGCATTGGCCAAGGAAGCTTTTATGAAGCGAAGGGAATTAATGACAAAGGGTCTCGATAAAGGAATCAGGAAAAGATTGGTAAAATCCTTGATATGGAGTGTTTTGCTATATGGGTGTGAAACGTGGACCTTACGAAAAGAGGACATCAAAAGATTGGAGGCATTTGAGATGTGGGTGTGGCGTAGAATGGAGAAGGTGAGCTGGGTGGATAGAAAAACAAACATAGAGGTGCTAGAAATGGTTGGGGAGGAAAGGGTTTTAATTGAAGTAATTAAGCGCCGACAAAAGAAATGGGTGGGTCAGATATTGAGAGGAGAGGGATTGCTGAAGATTGTAATAGATGGTAGAATGCAAGGGAAAAGACAGAGGGGAAGGCAAAGGCAAAAAATGTTAGATGACATAAACGGTGGGGTAAGTTACCAGGTAGCAAAGGAAAGGGCTATGAATAGGGAATATTAGGGCACATGGACCTACCGAAAGGTAGAACACTTATGTATGTATGTATATATGACTATATCATGTATGAGTGTTGAATGATTGTGTATCTTGTACATTTTATTTCTGTTATTTATTGATATCTTAGTCCTGAAAATTGTAAAATAACACATTGAGTTGCCATAATCTTTTTTTATTGTGTCTTTCATTTATCTGTAATTGAAAAATTTTAATTGCAAGGGAAATTAATACTGTAAAAAATTGTAAGATAATATGATAAATTTTTCATTGTAAAATTGTAATTTATAATACTCGTGTAATCATGTATACCTTAATGCTATTTGTTGTATATAAATATATATATTTATTTGACTTGTCATATGTCTAGGATGTATAGACCTATTTGATCAATAAAAATTATTATTATTATCTCCACCTCCCCCCTCCAATCCTGGATCCGCCAATGATTCCTAACTTAATTTACTGAAACTTTAGTCTCGTAAGTTCCATATATGAGAGATTGTAACGAATCATGTGAGCCGCAGAGCTGTTTACGTGGAGAGAAAATACATTTCCGAGGATAGAAATCGATACGAGATATGAAAGGGAAAGTCCTACGAGATAAACCTGTCGGGTGGTATTATCTTATAGGTTGAGTTCCTGTCTTTGGCTGTCCGCATTTTTGATACAATACTCCCAACGACCCAAAAAATGCGTGTATTCACGGAATAAAACTTGTATGCTGGTTTTTATCGAAGATGATTCTTAAACTGAAGTTGATTTTGGCTCAGAAATCTGATGGAAGTTCTCAAATGATGAAATCGCAGCTTACTCTCAGTTTTCTTCAATTATAGCGATAATTTTGATTTCAGTTATTTCGTCTCTATTACTTCCTTCTTAAGTGCTCGTCACACGACGGAAAAATGCTATAGCAGTTTCATTTCTGATCGTTAGGCTTTGCGCTCGTACACATTTTCATGATTTTACCTCGACTTAACTGATCATCTGTGAAAGTTGCGCATAGAATCACTACTTAGGTTTTCAGTTAGTTAGCGCCCGTCATCTCTCAGCATGGCGTATGTATGTATAACAGAAAAGTACTTGCTTGCCTTTTGCTTTGACCGATAAGAAAAAGGAAAAACTGTGTACATAACATAATCAATGGCATTAATTAAAGGGAAATTCCACACGCTATATTACAATCTGAGAACATTTTGAAGTTTTATAGAACGAGCGAACACAGTTTTAATGAATTATTGATCTCTTTCGATGGTTTTAAATACAGTGCGGGCCTCTTTGCAATACTGTCAATAAATGATTCAATACCTCCCACCATTTGATAACGATGTCTATGCATCTTCTACGCTGAAATGAAACGCAAGACTGACATTCGCTGAACAACTTTTCAGTCGACTGTATGCGAGCTTCAATATTGAGTTGTTGACAGGTAATTGTACGACACTTCTCAAAAGGCGAAGGATGCTGTTTTATGGTTTCTTTTGGCGCACAACTATCGTTTCGGTTGTATGCGCACCTTCATAAGATCCCAGAGACTTTCCACATCCAAATAAACAGTCGAAAATTGTATATATGCGTATGCGGTAGACCTTCCTCTTACAGAAGCGTACCGTTGCGCAATGCGAAAATTACGGCTGTGTTGAGCTGCAGTCCGTTATCATGTACGAAAATGGTACCATTTTAGACGAAGAACAACCAATCAAGTATCCTCCAGGTACGTTCTGGAAGCAAGAGAAAAGGAGTAGTTATTGCAGAGTCCTTGCAACCTTCCCAATATCTGGCGGCCGTGAATGCCGTCCGTTTGGAGTGAGCATCCACTAAAATAAGACCTGCTTACAATATGCAGATAATTTTGATATCGTTGATTTTGACGAAGAACACCAAATCTTTGTTAGCGGAGTGGCTACATTCGACCTCATAATTGGTGTTCACCTCCTACCGATACTACCTTAATAATACGGAATGCGCATATGTACGGTTTTTGGGCGACCACGTTCCGCAGAGGTCTAAGAGGTATCTACTAAGAATACCTTTGCGATAATTGTCTTGCCCAAAATGCCTCAAACATTTGTAAAAATTAGAGGTTTAAAAACACTCCGTTAGCCGTATTTCGGCAAGCGGAACTAGCGCTAAGAGACAAACGGGAAGCTCCGGATTACCGATTTCTGGGAAGTCCATCATTTGATCATTTCAGAGACAAAGTCTTCATTCATGGGGTCTCTTCAAAGGAAGTAGTCTCTTAGCGCGAGTTCCGCTTGCCGAAACACGGCTTAATGAGTGTTCTTAAACCTCTAATTCTTAAAACGGCCGTGTTCCAACTTTCTTTTTCTTACATTTGTAAACATCTCCATTCATCCGATGCTGACCACCCTCTTCCTTGAAGCGGAAATTGCGGTGAAGCCATGTGATTTTTCAGCCTCTAGTTTCGCTAGCTGTACTACCTCGTTTAACACTTTCTCAAAAGACCTTAAACTCTGTGAGTTCTTCATTTCTAGCAGGTTTTTAATTTTTGTTACAACCATTTGGAGTTGGATTTTTAAATTTAAAAACTAATGAGCGAAGGCGAGGAAAAATGTTCGGTAAAGGAAGCTCAAGAACATCTCTTTTCTCATTACTACCACCTGAAGATTCACACATTCTACGATGAAGATGGAAAACCAAATGAGAAAGCAGTGTGCATCAAGAATTAAGAAGATCAAAATGAGACCGTTTGCCACATAATATACACACCAATCTAATTTTCGACTTCAACTTTTAAATCCACCAAAAATGTCTCTATGATGTGGAAAATTGACTCTATGACTGCTATCATTAAATTATTTTCAGTCGCCCTGATATATTCTGATTTTCTATTATATGCTAATATATTTTTTAATTCCATCGACTGACTTCTTAATGCTATATTGCCCTTATTTTTCTGTGAATTGTTGAATTTAGAAACTATTTGGCGAACTGATTCGTCAAACACCTGAAAATGAACTGATTTTCAACAACTACTCAAGCTAGTGAAAACGCGACATTGTGAATAAAAACATTGCATGTTGCAATAAATTTTATAGTATCCAATTCTTTTTTGAATTTTTATGGAGAGAGGGGAATAGCTAGTAGCCGATGTAGCATGGAGTGAAGAGCAGCGTGTTTTTGGGAGTAATGGTGGAAGGAAGAATTAGGGATGATCTGGTCCGTATATTCCGGTTTCCTGTAAATTTCAAACGTCTGTTTTCCGTCTTCAATGGCTATGGTAATGTCTAGGTAATTTATTTTGCGGTTCTCTCCTATTTTATTGGTAAAGCTCAGGTTTGGGTGCAGGGAGTTCAGTTGGTTCAGAAACATATTCAATTGTCTATGACTGCCTCCCCAGACGCAAAATATGTCATCGACATAGCGTTTCCAAAAGAGTGAATGCTTTAGTAAGGGACTCCCGGAACTGAAGAGTTTTTCTTCCAAATGATCCATAAAAAATTCAGAGAGGATAGGGGACAAGGGTGATCCCATGGCTAGGCCTTCCCGTTGGCGGTAAAATTTTTCGTTGTGGTGTGTATGAGCTTTCCTGCTCCGATTGCCCCACCCGATATATCGGGAGGACCGGGAGATCCCTCAGCGTCAGGGCGGCAGAACACCAAAGGGACTACCGCCTGAAGAGAGGCCAACCATTGTCGAACTTCGCCCTTCTCCTCCTTGATAACGGACACACCAGCGACTTCAGCCCAAGATGTCTCCATCAGGAGAACAATTCCCGTCGCTTGGACCTCCTGGAAGAAGTGGAAATAAGGAATTTCCAAGAAAAAGACATGCTGGCAAAAGAGCAATTGTTCCTAAACCCTTCACCCCTCCTCACCTTACCTAGCAAACTCTTTACCTGATCCTCCCCCTCCCCCCTTCCTTCCCTCCCTCACCTCCCCTCAACATTCGCTATTTATACAATGTATGCGTATTTCCTTGTGCCAGAAGATGTAAGTAATCTTACGAAACCGGTCGCAGCAGAATAAATTTTAGTGTGGAAAATTACTAAGTCAGTCACAATCACTTGTAAGTGACTTTCATTGCATCATCGATATCTTCTAAATGCTTCTAATTATCAGGATTGTTTACCTTGAATGCGCGAAATCAAAGATTTACTATTATAGAGTGATAAAAATTTTATGATAAACGGGGTATATTAATATCCTCGCATACGACTACATACTCTCTTACTTTAATTCATGGAAAACAAAGTGTATCTGGGAACATATTCAGATCGATATAAATACCACGAGGAAAATTTGTTTTCAAAAATATCTGTAAGGAAAATTCCACATTAACGTTAATATACAATCAGTTTCATCGCCGTGCGACATTATCAGGTACATAGTTAAAGTTAATTGACCGTACCATTTATTACATTTAATCATTCAACAAATCCACGCCTGAGACAATATCTTTCTCTAAAAACCTTTCCAAAATGATCTAAAACAACTCATGGACCTTTATTCTCTCTTAATTTGAAGAGTTCAACCTGAGCTATGCGATAGCGTTATAACGACGTGAACAGAAGAATCAAATACAACAGAAAAAGGAGATTTCTCGAAGGAGTCGATTCACTCCGTTTTTCTTTTCCTATCCTTGTTTTACTCGTATTCTAGCGGACGGTTGATTCATCTCGCCTCTTGGAAAAGCGATTTTTAGAGCTTTGATATCGGAACTGAAAACACACATATCTGAGTAAACACGGAGGTCATTCTGGCATTTAAGAAACGAATTCAGAAGTGTTGCACGCTTTCTGGAAGCTTGGTGAGTTGGTCCGCTCCTGAAACTTGCTACTTGAAAAATAAACTCTTTAGTTATAATAATTGTGGTTAAATACAATGACAATTAAAATTGTTACCTATATATTTAGGCCACATCCGTCCGATTTGTCGACGTCAGAAAATGGATACCATTTGCTCGATTGAATCAAAAGATATCTTGGATCAAGTGTTCCAGTCTATTGAGGATGAGTTTATTTGGTTGTCAGTGCTTCTCTGGTTTGAATAACACGAAGACAATGATTGTGACTGAACGTTTAGACAAAATATGGACATTTTAATTTTCTCTCAAATGATCCTTCAATTTTTTGCTTCGGTAGTTGCGGAAATGTTTTACTATGTCACAGAAAGGAACAAGTAGAATTTCTGCAAACATTACTGTTTATATTGTTTTATTATTTCTAGTGGAGAAAATAATAAAATTCTGTAATTATTTAACCATAAAACTGGAGTTTATCAGTTCTTCTCATCGCCTAATGATTCTACACGAGCTATTTTTTAATCGATAAGTGTATCATATCAACGGATACTAGAGATGTGGCTTTTATGCGGATGGGAATGCTTCGAAGAGATTATCATAGAGTATTCCCAGTAAAACGAGAATCTAGGTCTGCTGGCTTATGTCAGATCTCATTTTCTGTAACTATGGGAACTACAGAAAAAAGAAAATTCTTCTTCCGACTTCTACCGTCAAAAATTTACATCTTCCATTTGTTTATATTTATATGTGAAATGTTTTGATGTCACAGATCGCGAGCGTGATGTATCAGAGGCCTGGATGGGAGGAAATGTAATCTGACATTATGCCGCTTCATACGGAATGAAATCAACCGTTAAATGAATTCTAACCATATTAATAGAAGGCATCTCTCGCAGAAAAAGTCAGGGATATTTTATTAATGCAAACGTTATGTATGATTTTAAATTACCGAATGAATTCTTCTATTTAAATTTCCCATTCATACTACCATATGAGGTTAATTTTTTGGAGGAAAAATGTGCAACAATGTATTGGCAAGATGATATCTTCAGTCACATCAGGATTAGCTGCATTCCGTTTATCGAAATAAATTCCCAATACAGGACAAATACAAGATAATATGAGGAGATCTTAAGATTAGGCCTATTTGTGTTTGTTCTTATTATGCCCATTTATGCTTTACTCTCGTACATACGTTGTGCCTCAGTATATGGATCAATCTGTAAAAAATGAGTACCAAATTACTGATGACGAAAGCCCTCCTGACTGAAATGGGGTGACATCTAAAGAGACGTTGCGTTGCTATGATTCAAGTCCAAATGGGTATCCAAGCAAACCTCATTTTGCACAACTAACTTTTGTATCTCAGAAATACCGTGTATTTTGTAAACTTGACCTAATTAGGACAAGAGCAAGGTGAACTTGTGCTGGATAAAGGTTTTACTGGTCGGAAACAAAATCTCGAATCTTGAATTCAACTTTAAGCGGAAGAATTTCATTGCTTTTCTTCACTATCATCCTGGAGAGTTTCCGAAATTCTTTATTATATCTCTCATAGGAGGCAATTTTGAAGTGCAAATGATTATCAGTTTCAAAGTAGGTTAATTTATTCAATCACAAATATCGGAATTTTGCTATTTTGGAAATCTAAGAGAAAAAATCTCAATTTCTATCACGTGTTACAAATAATATTGTTCATTTCCTTTCCCAACACCCCTGGCTTCTGCCTCCGACTCCCGCATTCTAGCTGTTTTGTATTCGATTCAGTTCCTCATTTAGAAATAAAATTTCTCACGTGATAAAATGTAGAAAAGTGCCGATAAAATAAAATGCCCATTACCTAAAACAAGGGTTTTAACTCTCTCTCCTCTCAAACTATTCACCTTTCACGTTTCTGCAAATACAAATGTATCATAAACTCCATGTCCATCTATAAGGAATAGACGATCGAATAATTTAATGAAGCGTAGTCGTCGAGTGCCATAAGTATCCGACGTCAAAATGGCAAGAGAAAGGGTTTGTGGTATTTAACTCTTGATCTAAATATAACATACGTATTCCAGTAAAATATATTTTCCACTAAATCCAGATAAGTTCAGATGATTACTGATGACTCGATATTGATGTTAGATATTGATTTATAGCTTCATTTGTGGGCTATCAATTTTCTCGTATTACAAAATTTTCCCGATATTTATCTTGTATTGGATCCAAAGGGCAGGTGATCATGATAATTATCTCTAATTATAATTAGAGATATCAGAGGTAACCGCTACAACCCTTTCGTGAAATTGCTGCAAGTTAGGGTTGCCGGACGGATTTTCCCGACTTGTTCTTTGAATGACCCGCTGTTACATAGCACCTCCTTCGAAACACTAATGCAGCACGTGATAGAACACTTTGCTTAATGGCAGCTGCACAGAGATTGTAGAAATTAACAACTGCTCTCAAATTTATAAGCATACCTATTAAAAACTAAATTATAAGCAAAACATTTGAAAATTGCGGAGAGTTTCTCATCTGTTAGGGTTACGAATGCTGTAAGAATTTTATGGTAAAGAAAAGTTAAAAACTCAAGTAAGAATGATTAATTTTATTCCGTTCAGGACGCTTTAGCAGTAGATAACTTTAATGCTCATAAACTATATCATAAACTCTATATATAATTTATTTTGCAAATTCAATTCAATTATGACGTATGATATTTTAATATGGGAAAAATCTGTAAACTGGAAACATATTTTTATCTTGCAAAAGAGGGTATTAGGGTTATTGGAAAACTTGGCAGAAGACAAACAGGCAAGCTGGTTTTTAAGGAGTGGGGTACCTTAACAATGCACTCTGCTTATATGTATGCTTGTGCTATCCATATTCATCTATAATAGACAAACATGAAAGAGAGAAAGATATTCATGAATACATAGGAAGGTTTATTTTGAGGACCCCATCACATAGGCTGGGACTGACTGGAAAGAGTTTTGAGTGAATGGCCTTGAAAGTACATAACACGCTGCCAGGTGAATTGACGGAGTTCAAGGGTGCATTTTCATTTAAACACTGAAAAAATACCTGTTTTGCAAGTCATTTTACAGTTTAGAAGTGTTCTTTGACAAAAGTTATTTGTGACTGCGTGTTTAACTGTAAATATATTAATGTAACTATATCTATCTCTGTATATCTATTATATATAAGACGACTCCATAATCGGAAATACCAAATAGCGTAGGCTAGGTAAGGCATTAACACACCCCCTGCCATACGCTACAGGAAGCTCGCGGTTACTTAAAAATCTAAATGTATCACTTGGGTTGAAAGACGACACCAAATTGGAAAATATAATGAAGGGTAGGTTTGGTAAGGCATTAATTCACCCCCTGCCATATGTCACTGGCGATTTGCGGCGACTTACAAATCTAAATCTATCCCTTGGGTTTCAATACTACACCATATTCGGAAATACCGTATAGAATATCATAGTTAAGGCATTAATACACCCTCTGCCTTACGACTCTGATTCCTTGATACGTCCTAGCATCGAACCCATGGCCAGTAGGGGAATCGTCTTTACTATATGCGATAGAAAACCATGTCTTCTAAAATGTCTATGGCGAATTTCAACTTTCTATCTTAACGGAAAATTCCAAAAACAAATGATTGAAAACTCACGCGATGTACAAAATCGTCAAAGATTTTGGGAACTTCTAGCAACAAACCTATGATACCCAGTGGAGCGATGTCTACATTATTTACCCTTTTTGTGGCCTTCTAGCATCGATCCCACTCTACCAAGGAGGGAAATCACATTAATTCTCCTGTGTGATGCTCGGGGTCTTCACGCTAAATAATCGCCTGGTCCGTGACGCTTTTCGTTTAGAGGAAAATGACAAAAACAAATCATTAGAAACCCACGCGATGCGCAAAATCGCGTAATGTACCCTGTACATATGGGGATCGAACCCATGATACTTAGGAGTGATGTCTCAATTATTCCTTAGTGACATGGTCTGTTCTTTACGCATAATATCGCCTACCTGAAAAACACTTCACAGGCCATGCCCGGCAAAATGAGAATGGTTAGCAGCCCAATATTTGGAACTGCAAATTTCTTACGGCATTTAGTCTTCGAAAACGATAAAAGTCGGAAAAAGAATTTTGCTGTGAGATAAGCGATAAAATAAATAGAGACTGCAGGAACAAATATTTTCGTTGGTCATTTCTAAACATTTATTAACAAGCATAAGCAGTGAATGGATACCCACTTTATATTAAGGAAGAATATTCTGTGCTTATATATCATGTTAGAGCTGATACAAAAGGCAACATGTTAAGGTTGGCAATATGTTAATAGTTATTAACTTGTTTTTCTGTTTGTGTAAGCGTCATGGTAGGTGGTGTTTTGGAGGGAAATTAATGTGTTCGCTGAGAATCTTCAACCTGTGTAGACGTTGCTTTTTCCTGCTCTTCAAATTAACCTGCGTTAAGCAATTATTAAGAGGCTTAGTAATAGCGTTTTAATATATCAAAATGAAAACAAATATTGTCAATGAAATGGCAGTTTATGCTCCTCATTCTTGAAAGTCAGCTATGACTTCTCGGTGGAATCATAAGCTTTCGCACTATAATTACCATACGCTAAGCTTTTCGCAAGATCAGTAGGACTTTTCGTGGCGTATTCTTTATCACCTTAAATTAGAACGTTCTTATGATTTCCTCATTCTTACTTAGTACATCACTAGTACTATGCTGCATCATCGTTCAATATGATCAAGAATACCTCGCACTAGTAAAGGAAAATCAAGTGATTTGCGAATCTTGCTATCATCGGGCAAGTTCGTCATCTTCCGGTTGTTTACGTTACATTATCTCTTGCGCAGGTTTAACTTTCTATAGAAACACGCCATGTTTCTCTCGAAGGAAGAATTAAAACCATTCAAAACAAGCTATTACGGCATCGAAACTTCTCGGTAGAGTTGAAATACCTAGTATTACTCAGGAAACGATTAGATAACTTTATCAGTTTAACGAGTATTTATTTAAAGATGGAAACGGTAAACAGTCCTTCAATGAGGCATCAATTGAGCGTGCATCCGATAGATTGAAATCCAACGCCTTATATTTTAAGAATAAAATATTTAATTCAAATATAAAAGTGTGTCCAAATTTTTGTAAAATATCTTTGACGAGATATCTGCGTTATTGAGATTTCTCTAGCCATTTCAGAAGTATTTAATGAAATTTTTTTAAATCCGGAAATCGATAGGTTTCAGTTAACCGATCTTTAGTCTACCCCGTGGTATCAAGTAAAATTATGAGCTACTAGATAAGTTCAGCGAAATGATCGACTGTTTTGAAAGAAATTGAGGAAATTTAAAGCGATTACTTTCACGTACAATTGCGTTAGACCAATTAATAATTACTTCATAAAAACTCAGAAAAATAAATCTTGGAAAAGAAACTGTTCACCTGTAAAGACCTGTGGCTAACTGTATGATCAGGATATCTCATACATAGTTCACATTCAGCAGAAATAATCTGATGGCCTCTGTTTTTCTGTCCTGCCGAATCCCGATTCCAATTAAGTAGCATAAGCGTCTTTTAAATGACATTTGAAAGCTCAAGGAGTATGTTAGGATAATTTTCCAGTTTGATCACCGCTATTATAAAGAGAATGAGGATTTTTGTAAAAACAAGGTCATGATTCTCTTAGGAAATGACATGAATGCGTCAAGGAAAACATGGCTTCAATCGCAAGATGCTTCAAAGAAAATTAGTTATATCCTGTCCAGGCGTTACCATCTTCCACCCACGTCATTCATGTGAACATTCTGAGTAATTTCTTTTTTTTCTGTTCTTAGTTGAGCTATGCTAAAGATTTAAGAAGAAGAAAAAGTCCACAAAAGTTATAATTTAGCATTGAAACAGTCATTTGAAGTACAAATCAGCCATAAAATCCTTCTTAACAATGTATCAGTTTGTTTCCCATCTATTGTAGCAATGCTCACAGGAAACCTAACTTACATTTTCATCCACAATAATTAATTTCTTCAAAGCATTATGATAATAGTTGAAACATTGTTGCATTTATTTCGTTCAATATTTAAGGTATCATTGTATTCACATTGTATCCAGACGCGAGAATGAGTTACCAATAAACGTTACATGAGATCGAGGGCGTGTCGGTTGATAAGCTATCTTTGAACTATATCTTTCCTAAAATCATGCGATACGTCCTTACTGTTCTTAACGTATGTTTTCTGAAAACCTTAATATGACCCCTATGCTTCTCTGCTGGACTTCGAAGAAAGCGGGGAAGGGACGGAATCGCCCATCACGGGAACTCTTAGTCACTCTACGTTAGAAGAAACTCGTGACGGTCGACGCCTCAGTCGCTTGCGTTCTTCCCCGCCGAGATAACCATTATATTTGGAAACGCACCAGTTACATTTGGAAAGAATACGAAAATACCTGTTATTTGGAAAGAATACGAAAATATCTGTTATTTGGAAAGAATACGAAACAAGAACGAAATATCGGAGCAAGTGTTTTAGTGAAATAGGAAAAATCCAGTGAGCGAAAATGTGCGAAGGAATCGTCAAGTTTGTTCTTTTCATCTTTAATCTAATATGCGCGGTGAGTAGCGCTTTAGTCTTATCACATTTATCGCAGTTATCAGGGCACAGTCGTGGGAGTTAGACGCTGAGAGAGCATTAGAGGAGAGTTCTGTTCAATATTTCTGGAGGAGTATCTTCGTTTCCCAATTCAAGATGACTTTCGGAATTTCAATCGTTAAGCTAATAATTTTCACCTTTAACCTCGTGATTACGGTAAGTTTTCGACAGGTGAAAAAGTTATTCTGTCAATCAAATTCATCGAAAAACGCTATTGGCTGACAAATTTCGCCCCTGAACCTCTTGGATAGTGAAATGACGGTCCTTTTCTTATCTTTTGTGAAATGCTACGAGATAGTATTTCCTGTACGAATGAAAATTTCTCATAGTGTTTTTTTATGGAATTGGGAATGGATTTGACGAGAAATTGTTGGAGATTTTGGGTTAGGTGTTCAAGGTGTGGGCACTCACGCCTTATCAGTTGCTGGCACTAGAGAGAGCACAAGATGTGCGATAGCTGGAAAAACTGAGTCATAGCTCTAGGAAGAAACGAGTTACGATTAGACGTACGCAAAAGAATAAAGCGACCTGATATCAGTGCCGCCTTGTCACAAAGCCACTGTTGTGCAACACCGCGAACTCAAAAGAGGTCTTTTATTCGCTGCGTTCTTTGAATCAAGAGCGTCATGGGAAAGCCGGTGGAGGATATGAGGTAACGCTGTCGAGAGACATTTCGGGGCCTGGTTTCTGCAGATCTTTGGCAACGACGCGATGTGGTCTGGAGAGCCCTCCACCTGATTTTCTTCATGTATGACCCTGGCGAAAGACGCGCGAAAACATTCCGTTGCATAATTAAGCAATTAAGATCTTTAGGGAAGAGCAATCCAGCAATTGTTAAAGGCGGGCACCACTTTAATTTAGAACGAAGTAATGGGTCATTTGGGGTACTCTTGGCGCAAGAACATGCTGTTTTGTAGTTGACCTTTCTTTAGTTAAACCATTAAGATATGGATTTAACACCCCGCTGGCCCCAATGGCGTATTGCAGTGGGTGTATTAACAACTTAACTACCTAATCCACCACATTCTACGTTTTGCACGGCAGTCATTTCCCAATCGCTTTAAGTGAAATTGTGAAAGTTTTTGTTGCCGTGGTTATTGAATTTCATTATCCTCTTGATATTGGCACTCCTGGTTATAGTTTTTATTTGCGGCGTTAGTGTTAATTATTGAGAGAGGGAGGCGATTTTTCTAAAAAGTTTCAGACACGCTGATTTAAACCAGTAGTGAATCTACGTATCACCGTAAGCAAGGGGAACGTGTTTGAGTATTTGAGAAGGGAGACTATGACATATTACAATTGTTTAGAAGACTTTTTCGTTTGAAAATCTGGATATTGAGTTAATATCGATACTTGTTTATCTGAACAAATTTTAGTCGATAATATATTTTGAACATGTGAGACATCAAACTACCTCTTTTGTGTTTGTTTTGCAAGGAGCGCATGCTCATTACTCTCTTATCCTTAGGAAACGTCACTAGGATAAATCAAGTCTTGAGCAAACCCGGGGAAAGGCATGTATAGTAACTACCAAACCTGCCGCCAAAAACCTTAATACATAGAAAGTATTTTCATACTACAATATTCTTATTCTTCCAAATTAAAAATCTGCGATTACGCTGAGGCTTATAATGAGTAACGTATTATATCAATTCCACGTGTGCGTTAAAATCAACTATAGGTTTTCCATTTGAAGAAATAGGAAGATTATATGCATTTTTCTCTTCTGATGGAAACTTTTCGGGCATCTGGATAGCAATGTGCGTAACGCGTTCGATTTCGGTGAAAACGACTTCCGGTTTCGATTCCCTGCGGTGGTTCACGTACGAAATGACATTGGCTGTCGGAGCTCCTTTAAATAACTACCACTGCAAAGAGGTCTACCTGACCCACGCCCTCACTCACTTATGATGGACCAAACCCCTCAGTAGTTCATTTGAGAATGATTCCATCTTACTTCCCCCAGTAATACTACAGCCATGGATCCTTCATTTTACATAGATGAGGTCTTCCTCGAGTTCTCACTTTGGCAGTAATTTATTGCAGGAAATTTCTTATGTACCGACGTTTAGGGATGCTTTTTCCCACTGTGAGAATACAGTAATATCTGTTATGCGATAAAGGCAATCGTTATTTGGTTAAAACCGAAACCCTAACAAATGACGGATTCTTAACTTACATTTGATTTTTAAAATTCTTATCTACCCTGAGGCTTTCTCCCTCTGTTTATACAAACTTCATGCACATGCTTCTTTTCTCTTGTTTGATCTACTCATGAAAGCTATGATGTCTCCACATGTATATAATAGGCAAAATTTAATGAATGCTGTATTTCTTTTATGTATACTTCATACCTTACGTTAAACAAGGGAAAAACAAATGTCGATGGACCATCTCTTGTACCACTGCTTCACTGAGTGCAACATAGAAGGATAATTGATTTTTTTGTTTATTTCTACTATCATCATGCTCATTTAATTTTTAACTCTTTCTATTTTCTGCAAAGTTAGCAAGGTATGTCAGTCAGCACGTTGACCCAGAGCCTATAAGTGCAAGGGGTGCGATGCACTTGAGCTGAAGCATCTAAAGGGCGGCAACAGAAACTTAGCCAACCATTATGATTACAACAACAATCATGCTGACAACAACATAATTTTTTTTCTGTATTTTTACACACAAATTATCTAGGAAAGATTATGATGAGAAATTAAAGATTTGCAAACATTTAGAAGAAAGAGTTATGGATAGCTCAAGATGAGAAAGGAATATTTGTGAAGTGAATTTGGTTGGAATTGTTAAAAAAGATTTTGAGTAAATCCTCTTCACATTTTGTTATATGTATTAACAAGAGATTTGATTGTAGTCTTTCCTAATTTCCAAACAGCCTTGCTTGCTTTATTGACACTTCGAGAAGCTGTTGCTACTAAGATAATCAAAAGTAATGTGAACTATTAACTCATAATGACGATTCACTATGTCAGGTTACAGAATATGCAAAGTTAACTTTTACTGATTTTTACCTGCAAATCAGGAAATGTATGGTTTTGATATTTAATTTTAAGGGGCGGCAAATTATGCTCACACCCGGGTGGCAGATAGGCTGGGTGTGGCTCTGTGTTGACCTTACACCAGTCTTTCAGGAATTCTAATATCACTATTTGTAGTTTTTGATAAAGTTTATATAATATTACCATTAAGTCCCTTATTGTAAACAGCTGTTCCATTGCACTTTAGTTTGATCAAACCCACTCTAGTATATACATTGTAATTATGTTTTTTTAAATTTTCATTTCCAATTGATTAATGGAGGCAGTATCATATTTAATATATTTCTCTGCTACACTGAGCTACGTGGTTCTGTAAGGGTAGTATTACCTTTCTTTTACAATTAGTGAAGTATTCCTGTACTCTATCTTTCTAGAATCATGTCTGTTCTCCATGTTGTCTGTGATTAGATTTTATTCTTTAATCTTTATTAGCTCTCCTTGTGTCATCCTTGGTGAGGGATTTCTTATTCTTCATTTTATGGGTGCAATTTTTTATCTCCTGACTAATGAGTTGTTTATTGGGAAATTCTTATTTCTCCTCCTTTTTCTTCTATATTGTACACATTCTGAAAGTACTCGGCCCATGTTTTCAAGACCATTTCTTTTTTTACAACCTTTCACCTCTTACCTTATTAGTAGTTACAAAGGAAAACGGGTAAGGGTGACTTTGCGTAAGATGGTGCGCACCCAGGAAAAATCCCAAGGAAGAATGGACTTGGAAAAAAGTCTGACAGGACAGGGAATCGAACCTGGGTCTCCCAATTCTGGTTCTGCCGGGATAGCTCAATGGACAGAGCACCCGACCGGCAATTGGGAGACCTGGGTTCGATTCCCGGTCCTGTCAGACTTTTTTCAAGTCCATTCTTTTTTTCAAGTCCATTCTTCCTTGGGATTATTAGTAGTTATAATTTTACCCTTTCTAGGTCCATATAACTTTGAATCATGTGTAAATTCCTATAATTACAGAAAAGGAGAATTGATTTCAGGAATAAAATTTTTTTTTCTTCAATATCTGGTGTCCCTAAATTGGTCAGTTTCTTCTTCTTCTTCCTCTGGTGCTACAGTCCTCCATGGACCTTGGCCTCCTTCATGACTCTTCTCCAGGCGTTTCTATCAGTAGCGACGGCCCTCCAGTTCCTGACTCCCATTTTCCTCAGATCTTCTATCACTCCATCTTTCCATCTTTTACGAGGCCTGCCTGTTGGTCTTCCCTCTGTGGGTCTCCAGTCATCGATTTTCTTAACGGATCTTGAGGGTTCTATGCGGTGTAGATGTCCAAGCCACCTGATCCTCTGGGCTTTAATGAATCGAACAATGTTCTCTCATTGAATAAAATCATTTATTTCTTCATTTGTCCGAATCCTCCAAGTATTTGAAATGTGAAGTAATAACATTAATATTTGAAAGTGTACTTCAGTGTTATTTTAGATTTTTTGTCATAATTAGAACATAAAATTGATTCTTTTCTTTAAGATATTTCATTATAATACTATTATCTCAATAGAACACTTTCAGACAAGGGTTGACAAATGTTTCTTTGTTTACACTGCCAAGAAGCAGGAATTTACAAAGTTAACATGATTAATTATACATTTCTTCAAATTCTGTGTGTGTATGATTATTTATTGTTTGATGTATTTTAAGACAAAATCTTTGTTTTTTCAAATCCCTTTAATTCTTCCTAGTCTTGTTGCGATTTCTGTTTCTTTTATACCAAAACTTATAGTACATATGGTTTCTGCAGATTCTCTGAACATTATAGTTTTGAAAGTAACAAAAATGTGTTCGAATAATAAATTTTTCCACAACAAGAAAGCGTGACATCATCACACCCATAAGATACTGAGAATTAGAAGACTTAGTAGTTCATTGCAGTAAATAATAGATATATAAATAATAACTCATTAGCCATTACTCTTTTATTATGCTTTTCAGTTGGGGGGACTAGCTCTCATCGTGCTTGGAGCACTAGTTCAAGCAAAGATGTCTTTTGTGACAGATGTCATGAAAGAAAATAAATTAACCATACCTGCTATTGTACTCATCGTACTGGGAAGCTGTATATTCATCATTGCCTTTTTAGGATGTTGTGGAGCTGCTAAAGAGAGCCATTGCATGCTTATTTCGGTAAGGAATGTGCTAAAATATTTAACTTCCATTTCTTTTTGCACACCCTCTTACACACAACTGTATGGAATCAGCCCTTGGTGTTCCTGGGGATTGTTTTTGGGTTTTTCTCCCTCCCAATTAGTTACCTCTTACAACAGGCCAGGACGCCATGGGAGTATTATCTTTCCCCTCTCTGCAGGGATTAGAGATGTATATGAACAACACTTGCACAATTATGTGTATCTGATTTCAGTAAAAATAATAATTAACTACATGAAAATCAAGTTCATAAACTGGTGAGCTCCTGTTGTCTCTGCGGCTTCTAATTCGTTGCACCGAAAATATTGGGAATCTACAAATTTCCTTTTAATTTCCTATTTCATAGTTTGATGTTGATGATCTTTCTAAGTGTCTTTTTGTTTTTTGAGACTTTCAGATTTTCTTTTGATCAGTGAATGTCCACCATGCATGATGAGCCCAGTGGTGACTCTTTAGAACTTTACATGGTTCTTCTAGGGTCTCCACATCTACCACTTTGCTCTCCATACTGTGTTTAGCCTCTTCAGGTAATCCTGCTTATATAGCCTACCTACCTCCACAACTTACAATTAGATGTTGGGTTGGTTTCTAGGAGGGCCTAAATGGAGAAGATGAAAGGGTGGAAGAAGTATCTTAAAAGTAAAATAAGATTAGCGTACAAACACCTAAGAGACAGGACTAGAGATATCCTTAAATAGTCTTTGGGAGAAAGCTAGAGAAAATGGAGGAGTAATCCAAAGCATCCAAAATAGCAATAAAATTACTTTTTGGACTACTGTAAAAGGACTAAAAGTAGAAAGAAAGAAAATGGGAAATAGAAAAGATGATCAAAATTAAATAATAATAGATGAGAAGGAAATGATGGAGGTTATGCAAAAACATTTGGAACAAAAATTTTCAAAACAGCAAGAAAAAGAACAGGGAGCTCAAGAAAAAATAAGGAAATAACAATATGGGAGGTTAGGGAAGCAATTATAATGATAAAAGTAGGAAAATGGAAGTGATAGATAGAATAGCTCTGTAATACATCAAATATGGAGGAATTACAAAATTAATGAATTAATAAAATTGGAGGAATGCAGTAAGGCACAGAATAGCAAAGGTACTATTTGAAGTATAATATCAAAATTATATGATAATAAAAAAAACTTAGGAAGGGAAAAACAACTGCCTGTGAAATTAATAGAGCAATATGACATTCATTAACAGCTTTGAAAATATCATCCAGATTATCAGGAAAAAAGACAGAATATGGAGCTTTCAGAGGTAAATAACAGACACAAGGCTACGTTTGTACAATATTAACAGTTATAGGAAAAACAATAGAATTTAATCTTCTTGTAGCCGTCAGCTTTTGATCTTGTCAAGAAAAAAATCAAAATTTAAGCTAATAGACCCAATTAAGTGTGTCTATAGGGATATAATGGGACAATATAGTATCAATGAAACAGAAACAAACTTTTAAATGGATAATGGGATTAAAACAAGGGTATAGCCTAAGATCTTCATTACTTATTATGATGGTGGATGATACAATGCAAGAGTGTAGTAATAAAATAAGGCATTAGCAAACACTACAAGATAAATAATAGATGATGATAATAATATAATAAATAATAAAATTTTGGGCAAAGGAGAAATAGACATAAAAACAGAAATGTATAAAATGACTTCCATACCTATTCTAATGTATTGATCTGAAAGCTGGCCTATCACAACCAGAACAGGATTAAATAGCAGCAGAAATTTAGGAAATTTTTAGGAATAGTAAGAAACCCAATCTGAAGAGACTTGGAAATAGTTAAAAAATCAGAGAGTCTGAAAAAAGAACCCTTAGTGATAGAAATAGGAAGAGATAAGCTAATATGATGTGAACATCTCAATAGAATGAATGAAAATAAATTCCCATGGAGGTGTTGAGAGCAAAACCAGAAAAAGCAGAGGTGGACATAAAGAAGCATGCATAAGAACACTTGAAAAGTATGTAAAGAAAACAGAGTATTCCAAGGAGAATTACTAATGTATAGGTTGCAGATAATGACAAATGGCTAAAAGAGGTGGAAGAAGTTTATCAATGCTGAGGTGCTGATGGGAAGGAAGATGATTCCCATATATCCATATCCATACACCACCACCAATTTACAAATTTCAGTTGGAAATACTTTTTCAATGTATATAAGATCTTTCTTTACATGTTTAAATTTGTTGGAAAATGTAATTTTGACCCATATCTACAAATGGTAATCATATAAAGTTAACAAAATAATATAAATAATATAATAATATATAAATAAATATTTATTATAAAACTGTTATTTGAGGAATGAGAAGAACATCTACAAAGGAAAATTTATAGTTGAATAAGTGTAATTGTTTAAGTTGTAATCAAAATAAAAGTAGGTTACATTCAAGGTCAGCTCCAGGTAGTAAGCAAGGTAAGAAAAGCATCAGGAGTTTGGGATGCAGTAAATAATTCTTCCCTACTATTTACAAGGAAATTTGAACTAAAGGATGCCTTCTTAGGCCATTACATTGGGGTGCCTAAGTATCTATGCAGCTGATTATGTACATCTTTTTGTCTATGGTAATTTGTGTATGGGTAAAAGTAAATAAGAAATGGAAAATCACTGTGAAAATCTGTGGTCATTACCCAAGATGAACTTATGCTTGAGTATGTAATTTAATTGCTGGAATTTTTAAGTTTACCTAATCAGTGTAGTCTCTCCACAATTTTCTTACATGTTTTTATATAAAGTTTATTTAAATATATGCTTCTCTTTTGACAGTATGCAGTAATCTTGTGTGCCATTTTCATTGTGGAGATTGTGATTGCTTCTTTGGCATTTGTCTATCGCAAAGACTTGGAGAAAGTATTTGATGATGCTATGAATGACCTTTATCATGATGAAAAAGATAATCAGAAAATCATTGATGATGTTCAATTAACGGTAAGTCTATGATGGTACTAATAATTGCCTCAAAGGGAATTCCCTGAAAGCATTTCCATCTGTTTCTTATCCATTGATTATCCAACAATAAATTAAGTACATACTTTCCCTGTTTCTAATGTTTATTTTTTATGGTTTAGTCTATGTTTCTACTTGGTCAACATTAATTTATGTGAAATTCACTTAAGAATACTTACTGCTTTTAATTTTTTAAATTATTTACAGTAGTAGTTGAAAAATATGCATTTCTTATCATCCTCATTGATATTTCTATTACTTGACTATGTTATTTTTCTAGGAAAGTTACTTATATGGGATTTCCATGTTCCTCAATGCTTCTATAAATTATTCTTGCATATTGTGTCAATGACTTTTATAAAATATAAAAGCAGCATATGTAGCTTCGGGTCATGAGGGTTATGTCGGTGAAATAATTTAGATTAGTCTGAGGAAAATTCTGCATTCTATTCCTTTTCATTATTTTTACATACAAATGGTTCTTGACTTACAACCTATTGGACTTATGATCACTAATTTGAATATTGACCAATTTAATTCCATCTTTCATGTGAATGTTTGCAATAAACTTGGGAATCAAACACCTCACAACTTTCAAATTTTGTAGTTAAATAAATATTTTTCATGTAATTTCATCAGCTCTTATACTTATAATATTTGTGAAATATACGAATGAATTAATTATATAGTTTAAAAGTTCATTCTCGACCAACTCACTTGACTTTTGATGGGTCCCTGTGAACATAACCTGGATGTAAGTCAAAAGTCTTGTTGATAACTAATAAATAGTGAGATAAACTAGTGAGTTGTGTGTTTGCCTTTGGTGAAAATGGTCCTGGGTTCAGTTTCTAGAGGGATCCCATGTGTGAAATGGTGTCAACTGTTGAAGCATGTTTAACAACACTAATACTGCTATGTAAGGTTGGAACTGCATGTAGTATGTTTATACCATTTATGGGTAAAATATTCCAAAATGACTCAGTAATAATTAGAAAGGAAATATTTTTGTCAAGGTAGAGAGGATATGTGCCCCATTAAGTCCCTATGTGATCTTTGTCTACAGTCAAAATGCTTAAATGTTAAAATTTTTCTGTAATGTATACAAAAATGAATTTTTATGTATTTGAATGGAAGCATAACTTGTATCAAAAGTCTATGCAAGGATATTTTACTCTTCAATTATGATTTTTATTGAACCAATGCAACCTTATACCGGTTGAAGTTCCTTATACTGTTTCTAATGGTGAATGAATGTCTAAATTTTATCATTCTTGATTTTCATTTTGACGAATTTCCAGATATATTCAAATCCATATTTGCTATGTGAATGATAGTTTTTAGATTCTTAAATTTCAAATGAGGATACTGCTCTTGCATTATACAAGTTTCTCTTCTTTATAGTATAAAAATACTGATTTTTGTGGCTGTCTGAATGTTTTCTCTATTATTTCAAAATAGTAATTCATAATATTTAAGAATTATTCTTTAGGATTCATGTTTTAAGAATATCATCTTATGCATAGTGTGATTTCATGTTTATGATTAACAGTTTCCAATACAATCTTTTCTTATAGTTTCACTGCTGTGGTCTGCATGGGCCAGTGAATGGATTACTTCCATCATCTTGTTGTGGTAAAACAGAAGGAATATGTACTAATATTGGTGCTAATGCTTACAAAACAGGTTGCTATGAGACTGTTAAAGATTTTATACTATGGTCTGGTAATGTCCTTGGTGGTGTTGCTATTGGTGTTGCTGTTGTTGAGGTGAGTTTACTATTGTTTATTTTCCTTTTATTACAAAGAAAAACATAAGATCAAATTAATACTAGTACCATATAGAAATCTTATATAGGGCTAACCTTATGGGAGGTTTTGATATTACTATTTTTTCACATCTTATCTCCAATAGATGGCATTGGGGTTCCCCTTAGCTTCTTCCTTCTCACTCACAGACCCTTGCCACGGTACAGCCAGGATTAAGATTCCCAAGAGAGTCCCTTCTTATCTCATCTTACTCCGTCCGTCGTCTTGAAAACACACTGTTAATCTTATCGCCCTGCGTATTTCTTACAGGGAAATGGTACGTGCTTTTACATAGAGAAAGAAAGTTAGAAAAAATTAATTTTGAAAACTTTCATTTTATAGTAAAAGTAATTTCAAACAACATGCTGTGATTCAAGTTCAGACCCCCCCACCGATGGAGGATAGAGAATTCTATAGTTTCCTATGAAGACTTTTGCCCTAGTGCCCACTGTTTTGATCATAGGACGCATCAAATTTTGCCTGTAAAGGATGTAGGGTGTCTTTTTCAATTTTTTTTTTCGGGGCACTTGCTGAAGAGCGAAATAGCTCAAATTGTGCATGTGAATAGTAATGGTGACTATATTTTATTTTCAAGCCCAACGATTCTCAAACAGATCCTTGGTTCAAGGCCAGGGTGGTTTAAATCTTTTGCCATTAAAAATATACAGGTAAATTGGAAAATATTTTGAGCTACTTCCCGATGCACCCGATGCAATTTCGCCTTGAAGCCTAAGCGATAGTTTGGCGATTTTTCTTTTGCGTAAAGAAACGACCATATCGCCAAGGAGTATTTGAGATATCACTTCTGGGTATCATGAGTTTGATCCAAGAAGGCCCTAAACTTGCCACATTTCGCTGTTTTCTGAATTGCGTGTGTTTTTAATGGTTATTTTTTTATCTTTTGATGCTAAATGAGAGTCGTCACGTACCTGATGATTTTTTTCATGAAGACCATGAACATCAGGAAATATAATTAATGAGAATGGGAAAAGCATAAATCTAAATTTTGAGAAATGTCCAATGCAATCTTAGGGGAAAAGTACCTTTTTGGGGGACTTCTAGGACTGAACCTATGATATCCAGGATCAAGGGTGTGTTATTTTTTTATCTATTACAAGACCAATTTGGATGTCGTAAATCATTTTGAGGCACTTCCTGAAATGATTGCAACTTAAAATCAAAGGTATTTGTGTTAGACTATACTTTATAGTATAATAAGCAATAATATCAATATATCGTTTGTCCCAACGTTTCTCATTTCAATGCAAGAACTGTTCAATTTCTCAGTAAGGTTCGTAATGGGGAAATTAAACCAATTATTGAACTGGGACTGTAGAAAATGGGAGATGGGAATATTTTTCACTATAAGGCTTGCAGTATGCATGCAACAATTACTTGTTTAAATATATACATGACAGAGGTTATTACATTAGATCCTCCTTATGGAAATAATTCTTCCTAGCAGAAATAAATGACCAAAATATTACATTCTCTGTTTTTCAGCTGATTGGAATAATATTTTCATGCTGTATGGCGAATGAGATTAAAAATCTGGAGCGACGCAGAGGGATAGCCTGAAGTAATTGTGATTAAATGCTGCATTATTTTGTCTTAGTTCAACCTGTACAATTTTTCTTACAAATAGCATCAAAAAGTTATTTATGGATTTTTACACAATTCATATATGATTTCATTATGTTTTCCTATAAATCAAGTATTATTTGCATTTTATTGAAGTTTACTGATAATATTTGCATAATTTTTATCCTTTTTCATTTTTCTGTATCATTAAATATTTCTGTGAGTCATTTCTAGATTTTAGCCGATGGAATATATAAGATATTTTTGTAAAGAATTATTTAAGTAATCCCAAATATGTAAACTGTAAAAGCTAAGTCAGTTTGTTTAAATTTTCAAACTTACTCGAAATAGCCTTAGATCCTTGCAGCTTATGAGTAATATTCTTGACTGCATTTGTTACATCTGATTTAAGTGGCTTCTCTGATTCATTCAAATTCTAATAAATATACTACTCTTAAATTTACTCCTAAATAATTAGACAGTTTTCCTGTGACCAATATAAATTGACTTCTTTGTGGAACTTATTCTTACAATTTGTCAATACCTAAAAGAACAGCAAAACTGTAAAGTCACCCTGACATCATAGTTGCAACTTTAAAGATTCTTGTTGGTAGTAAGAATATTTAGCTCCAAAAGTAATAAACTGAACGTCCTGTCTTGGCTGACAGGACCTTCTGCAGATGCTTAGGATATGGGCCCCCAGTTTGATGGGGCCACATTTGAAATGGTAACTTTTTCATCTTGCAGAGAGCAAAGAATATATCTGTAAGCAATTTTTAAAATTAAACATTGCACTTTAATTATTGACAAGTACTTTTCACCTGGGAAAAGGAAATGTTGAAGGGTATCAGATAAAAATCTACACCTGGGTTTGATAGATGGCTGGAACTGGTGCAGAACATAATGTAGAGCACACATTGTGTGAAATTCAAATAGCACTCTTTAAAATTCTTTCTTTTCTGTTCTTTGAAATGAATCATCATTTAGAAGATATGAATATTTTAAGAAATGAGTTATTCTAATTTTAGTCATAGTGCAGTTACGGCACAATTAAAACAAGCAATAATGTACTGGGTATCTCTTACCTATTTTAATATGCCTGATAATGTTATCCAGCAAAACCAAGGGTTTTCATGTATTGACCAATTAGCAGTTCATCTAAATGAGCACTATACTGAAACAAAATCCCTCAAATAATGACTCAAAGGTGATAGATATACACATACATATATATACACACACACAAAAACACACACACATACATACAGTCAATTCCGCTTAATTGGTCCACCGTTTTATTGGGGCAGCCTCTTATTTGGGCCAAATCTCGAGGAACGGAAACCAAACTATTAAGGTAATACATAATATAATCGCTTAATCGGGACAGTATTTCGCACAATCAGGACAGTGACAGATGCGAGCTTCCAGTCACTTATCTATCATCGTCCTAGAAGAACCGCGATTAAATAAGCACAAGTAAGTACGCGAGATATAAACATAGGCATAAGTGCCAACTAGATTTAGATTGATACCCCTTAAGCCTCCAGTGGCATATGGCAACTACCAGTTACCAACCTGCTTCGTTTGTGTTTTTAACTTTTTAGAGGTGTAACATGCTTATTTTATAGCCTACTGTTACCTCTGTTTTGTCGATCTTATTTGAAAATTTAACCACTGCCATGATGCTGAGAAATGAGTTCACACTGGCTAGTAAATTTACTTTGGTGGATAGAATTAAATGCTAGCCATTGTATTCAAGACATCACACACTAGCTGAGAAAACTGGAGTACCAAAACCTACCATAGAGCATCTCTTGCAACAGGAGAATCAACTGTGTGAGGAATGGACATTACAGGAGGGACAAACAGGAACACCTAAAAGAAAACGTGATGGAAAGAACCCAGAATTTGAAGAAGCACTAAATTAGTGGTTTTCCATAGTTAGTGGGTGAGGCGTGAATATCAGTGGCACAGTGTTGAAGGAGAAGTCGGAGAAGATTGCTAAAAAACTGGGACATAACAACTTTAAAGCAACAGAAGGTTGGTTGTCACGATGGAAATCAAGATACAATATTAAATTTAAAAAAGTACACAGTGAAATGGGAAGTGCAGATTGTATCAGGGCTTAACAATGACAAAATACTAAAATTCCTACTTTTAAAAAAAATTTCTATGCTGATAACATTTACAATGCTAATGAAACTGGCCTCTGTTATTGTGCTACACAAGATGGTTCCTTGTGCTATAAGCACATTGAACTGTCTGGATATAAAAGGGCAATAGACTGTGTCATGTTGTGCAAATATGTCTGGTTCTGACAAACGAAAACTACTAATCATAGGAAGAAGTGCTAAGCCTCGATACTTTAAGGGGTTGAGTGGATGATTTATCAGTGGAGTACTATGTAAATCAAAGTGCAAGGATGACTTCGGAATTTTTTCAGAATTGACTGATGAGTTGAGACATAGAATTACAACTTAAGAAAAGAAATATTTTATTGCTTTTAGGCAATTGTGCGGCACACTCTCATTTATCTAAAAAATATAGAGCTGGAATTTCTTCTTCCTAATACCATATTGATACAACAACCTTTGGATATGGGAGTAATAGAAAGTTTAAAAACATTCTATCGAGGAAAATTGGTTAATTATATTCTAGAATTCGTCAATGAAAACCTGTTCACGAGTAGTTACCTCAACCGCTATAGAGGAAAGTGGAAAAATTTCCCTTTTGCAAGGAATACAGTTTGTTGCTGACAGCTGGAGAGCTATAAAAACCAGCACCAAAAAAAATTGCTTTGCTGTTTGTGGCTTAAAAACCTTGGAGACTACGGAAAATTTGAGCATTCATGAAAACAAGGACATATTAACAGTTCATGTAGTAAATAACAAAGAATTTTCTACAATAGATGACAATTTACTATGTTACAATCAAAATGAAGACTGCAAATACTCAATTGTTGATAGAATCAAATTGAAAACAAAAAAAATTGAAGAAGAGAGTGATGAAATGATGATCCACCTGTGCTTGTATCTAACAGAGAGGTAAAGCCTTGTAAAGTATAAGTTGGTGAAGTATTCTGCTACTGTCCTCAGTATTGCTTGTCTATTGGAAGTTGTTGTGCCATCTTCTTTCTGGACGACCAAGATTTGTTTCTTTCCCATTGCTGGGAGTAGGCTACCTAGGCATTGTCTGACCCTCTTCATGCTCTTGTTGTTCTCTATAGCCTCTTGCACAATTCTATCATAAAAATTCCTTACATTTTCCTTCATTGCCACTCTGATAGACTTGCATAGCTCGACATATTCAATATTTTCCTTTGGAAAGTCTGACAAGGGGAGCGTCTCAGATTTTTTCTGGGATTTTGATGAAACTTTTTGTGGTGGTAGTAGTAGTAGAGCAATGAAAAAGCCTAACGGCTTTCGTGTGAATGGGCCTTAGTTTCGCTGCAATAATTTATTGAAAATCGGTAATCTGAGCATAGGCAACCCCGCAATACACATCCTTGCTCGCCCGTGTATTCTCCGTTTGGAATTATTGTTTTTCGTTTTCTTTTCATTTTCTTTAATTATATTTACATTATTTACTTCCTAATCGACACTAGTACAACAAGTATATTTATTTCTCGATACCCTATCGAATGACCTAACAACAAACCTCATCGACGGAGAGCTTCACTTGAAGACTGATTAACTGTTTTAAACGTAGTTTTCGTTAATGACACGGAATTAATTGGTAATTATTACATTTGCCTCTATTTTAAAAAGTTTTTAGTCCCATGAAAACCTTAAAAGTATTTGTGTTTCTGTTGTTTTT
>KZ308616.1:361957-396462 GCA_000376725.2 Ladona fulva
CGTTTCGTGAAGAATTGCTATGATAAATCAGTAAGCGTTACTGAGATGCTCAAGAACGCGGGATGGGAATCATAAGAAAAAAGAAGATTAACGCTAAGGATAAATTTATTAAATAATTTCAGAGAAACCACGTTCTCGGAAGACGTCGCGGACATAATGCGCTCTCCCTGCTATATAGGCCGCTCCGATACAGCGAGGAAAATAAGAGAAATAGATGCGAAAACGAACCGATTCAAGAATTCGTTTTTTCCGCGAACGATACGCGAAAGTAATCGACTAGGTAAGTAGAGTCTTGGTGCATGCACCCCCTGCCACACGCCGAAAGGTGGCTAGCAGGGTATACACATAGACAAAACAGATAGTACGAAAAAGATAGCTTTAAAGCATAGTTTCAAATGAAAAGGAAAGTTTGAGGATCCTCACTGAGAAGAAATGCCATGATATTCGAAGGTAGGCTTGAAACGGCTTACATTCTCTTTGACTTACATAGGATATTATATTTGTAAGATACATCTTAAGTTTTTGCGATGAGCAAACTTGCACTTGGTTAAAAATTGCCTCTGCTATATTTAATGATGATACGTTACATTATTAATAATACGATAATAATTATAACATTTTCAACCTTATCTTTAAGTTGTGTTCTCTCTTTCAGAAGAAAGCTTTTAGTATTCCTCTTGAAAGTTTATCCTCCAGGAAAGAAGTCATTTTAAATTTTATGACTCTCCAAGGTGAAATAACTAAGGAGAAGGAAAACAAAAGAGCTGCGCAGGAGTCGGCGCTGATTATTTGTAGACGATGAGAAATATTTTTCTCTACAGTGGAGATGTTTCTGATGGTTTTCGACAGCCATGAGCAACGTAGACAATGTGAGAATAAAAGCGATTTTAATCTTAAATAAATGTCATTAAATTATCTTTTAGTCTTATATTCGTTTTTCTCTTCTTACAATTAGTTTCGGTGTCATCTTCGATAGGAGATAATAGAAGTTTTGAGGAAATCTGAGGAGAGCAACGAAAACAAGAAGAATGATTTGGAAGTAGCTTACCGAGGAGGCGAATGGCATACACGATGAACGAAATAGCTATGACGGCATGGTATCCAATCTTGGCCGTAATGGGGCCTGCAAGGGCCAGAAGGGGAAGACCCGCGGCGCCTCCTACGGTCACCGTAAGGCCCATGAGTGTCCTCGAGGCGCCGAGGTCTTGCAGAAGCCAAAAAAGAAATCCCTCGAGGAATCCCCACGCAGCACCTAGAAGAAAGGAAGATTCTCAAGGTCAATTGAAGTTTAATCCAAGGGACGATTAACTGAATACGCTGTATCAAAATGGCTCAAGGAATAAACCAGAATATGACGATTCCGAGGTCACCTTTGGAGCGCAAATCATGTTTGTGAACTGGCACTGACAGCTGAAGATTCGATATTTTTAGAAGCACATCCAATTAAATATTTTCATTATTATTTGGCATGCTAGATTTCCATCATCGTCAGCGGCAAAACTATTCATGAGATTTAATTCTCTGTCGGTTAATTATCTCGCCCCCATCCACTAGTATAAAACACGGTAATATAAAATGTATTGTTTTTCATCATGTTGTTAGAAATGAGACCGGTTTCGCAAGCATGCTTGCATCTTCAGGTTTTATCAATACCGGGAATTAAGTCATTTCACGAAGCCTCGCCCGCAAATATGCCCACAATACAAATACTGTATCACTACGAAGAGAAAAATACTTTGAAGTATACCCCCACATTCAGAATCTATTAATGATATTGGGCGGTAGGTCTGGATGACAGCCGATACGAACGACAAATAACCTGGAAATGTGAATACACATCTAAATTTTGATTATGAAGTTTCAATTAACCTACCCTTCACCGAGCCCCTTGAACAAGATTCCTGAATCCCCTGCGGGGGTGTGTATGTCCCAGGTTGGGAGCCCCCTTCCACACTGGTGAATGTTGAATGTAAATATAAGGTATTTTGTGAATGGATACATTTTTATAATTCTTAGTAAACATATTTAGTTCAATCGTAACTTGGCGGATAATTTTCCTATGGAAAATGCTTTAATAAAACTTCTGTAGATTCTCGATTATCCGAGTCCCGGTTCGGTATTATCCGAGGTACATATTTGTGTGATTTTTTTTCGTGTACATATGTCCCAGCACATCGCTTAAATTACTGCTGTAATTGCACCGTGCCAGTTCAGCTTAAACAAACAAATGTCGGCATAATAATCTGGAGATACAGTGAAATCCCGATCTAACGTTTTTTATCGGACCAAGAGAAATCAACTTTAGATGCAGAAAAACGTAAGATGCGAAAAACAAAGATACGTAATCATATTCACCCAGAATAGTACCTCGTTCGGTAATTTTTAATTATTAAATAGTAAGTACGTCGAAATTCTCTGTATATCTTCAACCCTCCATAAAATCTTTCGATTCCCACCGTTAACGTTATTGCAGATATATGTACATACTATAGTAAAAAAATTATAGTCAAATATATATTATCAGTTCTCTCTCTCTTATTTTAGGGAATATCAAGAGTTGTACAAGACAATGATTGCTATTCGGAATCGGTCATTAGCTACACATTTGAATGTAATGCAGCAATATTGGCTGTCGAACTGGTAAAAATAGAAGTTTATTTCAGTACCTTTCTTGCACCACTCTAGACAAGAGTAGATATTATTAAAAAATTATTTTAAATAATATCACTTACAAGCGTTAAAATTAAAACGTTTGCATTCGAAATTAGGATAATAGCGTTCGACAGAACATTGACTTCGTAAGTATTTCGATTTCAAAATAGAAACTTTTTACATAATTTTTTGTTAATGTTAATAAGCAAATAGATAATTTCAAAATATTTAAAAAGGTAACAACGGTTCATACGCTTCGCAATAGCTAACTGCCTTGTCTGGGCATTTAATAAGATACGCTGGGAATGTTTTCTTACCTTCAATATGAATTCCCTCTCTTCAATATGAATTCTCCAAGTAACGCCTTCACATAACAAATCATAGCACTCGTCATTANTTGGTAGAAGTTACTTCGTATTTCTACCTTGCCATGAACGTAATCGCGGACAATCGGTCGATATAAATATATTTTTCTGTAGAGTTTCGACGAAGAATTCGAATGATGAAATTTGCTGAATTAATATTCCATGTGATGGGTCGAAATGCTAGAGAATTTGAATAAGGACATAAATTAAAATTGAAGGTTCTTTTCCCACTAAACATATTTTAAGAAAATGTTCGATTGCTTTCAGCTGTTTCTGAATTAGAGGTTTAAAAACACTCCGTAAGCCGGCTTATGGAGTATTTTTATACCTCTAATCCATATACAGCCGTATTCCAACCTTCTCTTTTTCTTACGGCTAAAGAAGAAACTAAAAGTTAACTGATGATTATAGAAATTAACACAATAGTCACCATATTCACTTCCTAAGTACGGCTAATTTTTCTATGGAACCAACACAAATTATCTCCAATAATTACACTGTGCGATCCTCCCATTTATTTTCCGTTGCAACTCCTAACACCACTAAAATCACTGCATATTCAGCAACTAAAGTAGACAACAAAATCACTTTTTTACATCGAGATTGACCACGAAACGTTACATATTTGCATTGTGTCGAAGTCTTCTGAAATAAAAGTATGTATCCGTTTCCGATGTAAACAACTCCGTTGCATGACAGGAACTAAAATTGAAGGCCGAAAACATGACATTGCTCCCTTTCTTGTTTAAAATTCTCCTTTAGCATCACTCTTTATCAGTCCACCTCGTTATTCTACGAGAAAAAGAGACACTGTCGGTCTAATCGCGCATTGGAATATTTCAATTCGCATTGGATGGTCCCTCGAGCAACTCAATTGCCAGAAAGGTTCACTCCTAAGTAAATCTGTAACAACTTACGATATATGCTTAGGATAATTATCATAATTACCCTTCAACTGCTCTTGTAAATGGAAAGAAAGAAAGAAAGATACACGGCTGTTAGAATAACATTCAAATTAAATTGACTCCTTAAGCCGTCAAATGTAAAGATAATAAAAATAAAACTTATCTTTGGTGTTGCCTTTGGTATGGTCCAGTTGGTATAGCCCAGTAACGTTGCAGGGAAGCACACACGTATCAAGGTACTATATACGCATTTCGAGAACTATGTTTTCATCTTCAGTAGTTTGAATCTGGATTTCTTGTGATTCAAACTACTGAAGATGAAAACATAGTTCTCGAAATGCGTATATAGTATGTACCTTAATACGTGTGTGCTTCCCTGCAACGTTACTGGACTATACCAACTGGACCATACCAAAGGCAACAGAGAACCACACCAAAGATAAGTTTTATTTTTATTATCTTTACATTTGACGGCTTAAGGAGTTAATTTAATTTGAATAATATTGCTCTTGTAAAGATTGTTCTTTTCGAAAATTTGCCAGTTTCGCTTAGTAAAATAATGAATTGCTTTCAGCGTCCGCTGAAAGCAATATATATTTTTTGCTTGCCATGCCCACAATGACTGAATACAAAAGACATTAGTCTGTTTTCCTATTTACATCAAAATTGAGATTTGGCTTTAAATACATATAGTAATACATACAACATAATACAAATTAAATTACAAAACGAACCTCAGTACAAATTAAACATTAAATTCCGGGAAAAAGTATTCTTTAAGGACATTTTTTCTTGGGTATGATGGTAGAAAGGAGACGAGGGCTGATAAAGAACTGCCGCGGAAAATGTTCTGGGAGGAGAGTGCTGCTCATTCAGATAATGAAGACAAAGAATGTACGCTAATAAGTAGGCTAAATGAGTTTGATGGTAATTTAATGAAAGTGAAATGTACTTGTAGTGCGTTCTAAATAGCAGTATTTTTCTGGGAATACGTTGTAGCTTATTCAGGCATATTAAAACCAACACAAACAAATTTACTAGCTTTAGTGAATTATTCGTACAACGTTCGTATCCTTCATGTTCCTTAGAGTAATCGTAACTTTTGATATCAAATTGTGACACGTCATAAGCGGAAGTAATTCTAGGAGGGGACTTTTAAAAACGATACTTAAAATGCGGAAAAACGTTACAAACGAAAATCTTTAAAAGCGTACAAATATATAACATAAATAAATGTTTCTGTAGTTGGGGCTTCAAAATTTTAACTTAAGATCCGGGTAAACGTTAAGAACGAGAATTTTATATCAAGATTTCTCTGTAATCGGAGAAAAGAGTTGAGAACTGTATCTGGAAAAAGGACATCTACATCTACATAAGTATGTACCCTGCAAGCCACCTTCCGGCGTGTGGCAGGGGGTGTAAACACCAAGAGTAGAATTACTTCTTTAACTAATTATTATCGCGTATCGTTCGCGGAAAAAATGAGTCCCTAAATTGACTTGTCCTCGCGTCTATTTTTCTTATTTTACGCTCACTGTCGGATCGGCCGAAGTAGCAGGGGGGTCGCAAAGTACCAATTACGTCTTCCGAAAATGTATTTTCTCTGAATTTATCTAACAATCGCAGCCTAGCTTCTAATCTCCTTTCTTTCAAGGATTCCCAACCTGCGTCTGAGAGCATTTGCGTTACACTTGCTTCTCTATCGTAGCACCTTTTAACAAAACGTATCGCCTTACCTTGCACTTTCTCGAGTTCGCGAGCGTTCGTTTCATCCGCTGGGTCCCATATACTCGCCGCATAATCCAGATGGGGCCTTACTAACGTGAAATAGCATCGCTCTCTAACTTTTTCATCGCATCTACCTTCAATGCGCTTTATAAAACCGAGCTTTTTAGTTGCTTTACCGCATATTTTTCGAATGTGTGTGCTCCAGTTTAAGTTATTGGTTAGGGTGATTCCAAGATATTCTACTGAGTCGACTACATTTAAATTCGTTCCACTAATTTTGTACGGGCGGTTCTGACTCAATTGTTTCCTTTCGAAGAAATTTACTACAGAGCATTTATCTACATTAAGATCTAGTTGCCATTTTTCGCACCACATTTGTATATGAGCTAAGTCGTTTGAGAGTGAAGCACTATCTTCGTCACTTGATATTTCTCTATATATTACCGAATCATCCGCAAATATCCTCACATTGCTATCGATCTTGTCGCTTAGGTCATTGATATAAATGAGGAAGAGTAAAGGTCCGATTACGCTGCCTTGAGGTACGCCTGAAGTGACTCTGACTTTATCCGAACTAACGCCATCAAGTACCACTTGCTGTTCTCTCTCGTGTAGAAAATTCTTGATCCATTCAATTATTTCCTTGTTGATACCTGATAATTTTAGTTTGTAAATTAATTTGTAGAGGGGGACCCTGTCGAAAGCTATGAAAGAAATGAAGTACTGATCAAGGTCTTTCATCCAATCTTGAGGTCTTTAACCCGACCTGGACGGATGACGGATTAAATTTTTATGTACCTCGACCATAGACCTCAAAAAAAGTTCCATAGAAAGTAGACCATGTATGATATAAGATACGAAACATATTCCCCTCAGAAGATGATATTAATTTTATGTATAGGAAGTAAAATGATTTCAAGACAAGAAACTTAACGACGAAAAAGCCACGAAAATTTCCTGTTATAATGTATGGTCTCGTCAACTTTCATACTCTTGCGAGCCTCTCAAAGGTATCCGATCATAGCTGGAATAGTTACCAATTGCAATACGCAACGGAAAGTTTGGCTTCTCATTTATGGAAACCAGTTTCAATTATAATTCTCACGTTAATCAAAATGAATGACGACAGAGAAGTAATCGAAGAAGAACAGAAAATAACTCTTAAATCTCAATGCGAGATATTATATTCTTGGCCTTCCTCAAATCTACTTTCTCTCTGTATATATTCTTATATTTTACTACTGTCCGCTCTTGGTGCAAAATGTGAAGGCATGCTCATCTGAACGTCACTATTCACGAATATTTTCTGAAATTATTTCCACGCTCATTAAACAGTTTTTGCAACCAAAAAAATTGAAGAAACTTTATCTGCAATGTTTCCATTTTTATATCTCTTTCCTTATCAATTTACACCAAACATTTCGCTGTTACAGAGCATTGTATTTTGAAGTTATCTGCTCTAACAATGTTTTCATTGAGTATCATCGTCCTTTATAACAAACAGTGGCTAGATGTTCTGTTGATGAGCTTGAATAAAAATTAAGAAATATAACTTTGGGTTATTGTTGTAAAACTTGTAAAAAGAGCCGTATTTGGGTCTTCTCCATCTTGAGTTTTCCAACGGGAGATATCTTGGCTTTCGATGTAAAATTTATGGGTTTCCAACCGGGATGTTCCTTCAACCAATGTATACGTTTCGACTCCTGTGCCCAGAGTAATCTTCAGGATGATGTGTCCAGGAATTTCAAATCAGGGTTTATATGGGGAGTTTCAGTCCCAATCCGTCGACAATGAAGAAACAATCCGGTTGGAAACACAAGAGTTATTCATGTATGACATTCACCGGGAAAGCGAGAGGTCATACTTTTGTTTTGAACGTAATTTTTGACTCAGAATATTCATCTAACATTATTTGTTTACTCGTATTAGTCTTATCCTAAGTAATTAATGGTTCAGGCCCTATTAAATAATAATGATACTCATTAAATTCATACATACGACCCAGTTTTTCGAAGCTATAAAATGGATATTTTGATCGTATAAAACAGGTTTCTCCTAAGAGGAGGAGGTGAGACATACAACATTTCATTATTTTAGCTTATTTATCATAAGTAATAACTTTATTTTGTGAGAGACAAGGCATGAGAGAAATGATACTCACCAAGAGCTAGGGAAGCACCAAGTATAGCCACGAGCTCCAAGTTTTTTAATGCCTTCATCACATCTTTGACTATATGCTCCGCCGGAGCCTTGAACTCTAAATCGATGGTTAATACAAGAAGGCCGCAGATCACCTTGAGAGCAGCGTAAAGATAAAATGCTGGTCTGCAAAGAGAAAGAGAAGTCTATTAACTGCGGCAGTTCCTGCAGTTCTCAGCGAGGCCACTGATTTCAGAGCCGCTGATAGACAACACTGCATTGCATGCGGCGATAAACAGAATTATTTCCAATCGGCAAAGTGTAATTTCACAACTTTTAAAATTCGGTTACTCGCGAAAATGAAAATTAAATAGCTGCTCCTTTTTTATATTGGACGACTCGTCTTCATTCTATTGTCATTATTTGTAAGAAATTAACGAATTCCTTCAACTTTCTTTATAATTGCACAGAAAACACTATCGATTTTTATGCATTATCTGAGATGCTAACATATAATTAAATAGAAACTGAGAACAAACACTTTTTATAAAAGTTAGAATTTTGCATCCATCAAAATATGTATGTTTTAAATTTGCACTTGAAAATTATTGCTGCGTAAGCTAGGCCTCCCAACAGAGATTTTAATTTGAGATGGAATCGGTAAATGTAAAAACCTGTAAGAAAGCAAAGATTTATATTGTAAATTACGGGATCTCCGAAGAATCGTTAGTTTGGTTGCAAGGTGGTTTCCCACGAATTCCGGCAGAAAATTCTACTATAAAATTTAGTTCGACAAATTAATCAAAAGTTACGAAGATTAGAGAATGGTTTTTTAATTTATTCCATATTGTGGAGATTTAAACCTTGTAACACGTTACCAAATGCAACAGGATATTGTTAATATCCATTTTAAAGACAAGATTATTCTCAGAAGCCAGATAATGGAGGTAAATATGACTGTTATCAATGTGAGAAATTTAAGAGCTTCTGTAATGGCATACTGCATGGTGCAGAAACTAAAAGCTAATTATTGTGTTACTTGAGGGCTCAAGACAGTTGAAGAGATAACTGACATCTCACAGTACATGGAGCTACATAATATGCGATAGATCAGTAAAATAAAGCTCCTAAAATGTTTATCAAGATTTAAAGTTTTGACAAGTCTTGAAATTAAATTATTAGCGATCATTCTCATATACATTCAATCGTATTTTCAAGACGATTACCTTTCTATAATTATTTCAAAATCACCTATTCTTGTGAACATACAGACCGCAAGAGAGAGAGGTTTTTGTTACACGAAGGAAATTCACTTACGTAGGCATTATCACTCAGTTTTTCTTCCATTTTTTTATTAAAAAAATTATAATCCTTTCTGAAGGAAGATTTAGGAAAATAGCGATTATTTGTATTTCTCTTCCTCAATTTTAATACATAACTTCGGGCCAATGAAGAAGCCAAAGGTGTCGATGAACCAAAATTATAATCCCAAGGAAGAATGGACTTGAAAAAAATTATAATGTTTAAGGCTTAGATCTCTTCCCTTGTATAAAATCGTAAAAATGAAATATTTCATTATATACTGTGATTGACGGTTATATCACGGTGGTTGAAATAAAAATGAAGAGAAAAAGTATTTTAGAAAAGGTTCAGAGATGTGCAGGACATGGAGATTATTGACATTCGCAACTTAAAAAGCTTTTTTTTTATTTGTAAGATGAAGGTTTTAGGGTATTCACTGAGGATTTGGTTTAATGAATTGGATATTGAATGGGGAGTGAAAAAATGAAAATGACTATCATTAGTCGAAACTAGTCGCCTACGAAACATTTTGTGCATCTGTAAAAGTTATCTGTATTGTTTTTTAAAAACTTTGTTTTATTTAACAATTGGAGTTATGTCGAAATTCCACAAAGTTACGGCCTCCTCCGTGAATTTTAATTCAATTAATTCAATGAGTAATTTAATTTGGTTAAGGTGGGAATTTTTCTATCGAATCACGCACTGGAGAATGTTAAATCGATTCAGCGTAAGTAGAAAATGGCTATATTACCTACATCTGTCTGGCTATGAGTAGATGTATCGGATGTTATTCATAGGATCCGCGATACATTACCAAGTAACATATCTCTCAAAGCAATTTTAGCAAACTGTGTGTTTAAAAACGCTATAAATGAGGTGATTTTTTTAAATCTGGCTGAGAGAGCTAATTCGTTTGTTAGTTATTTTTTGAAAGATAAACGACACAGGGAATTGTTTGTCCAATTCTAATGCCTAAGTAAAAAAGTACTCCAATCATTTTTATTTCGTAATTACCAGGAAAAGCACAATTCTAGGATAAATTATCTGCGAAAAAGAATGAATTATGGCGACCATTTAGAATTTTATGATTTGTAAATAAAGGAATAGGTCCTGCTACCATATCTTGGTGAATGAATTATTTACCATCTGTCTTTTGGTGCGGGATACAGAAAACTGTATCTTTTATATACTTTTGTCTCACATCAGTCTTGTTCAGGTCTGGGATGATATGAAAGCTAGTGAGGTATGAGTTATTCTGAATAATAGCATTAAATAAGGTTTCTCCTAATGCAATGTTACGAGGAGTATTACTCATAGAGTCATTGTGCTTCACTAGCGTGTGCTTATTCAGATTATCGCATTCTGGCTAAGTGAGGAAAGCAAGGGCAAACTACCTCACTCCTTATCTTGCATAGTAAGCCTCATTTCCCTCTCCTAGCTGCTCGTAGCTGATGGTTGAGGTCCCAACCGGCATTCGGGCTGAATACTTTACAGACAAATGCAGGAATCACGAGTAAAATCTCCTCATACATATTTTTTAACAAGTATGTTCATCGCTACATTTCTTATCCCTACTTTTGATTCCCTCCCTTTGTCCACATCATTCATCTGTGCAATGCAATACTCCAGGGAATTTAATTGCCTTTCAATGGTATATTTCATCTCCGTGTATGAATTTATAAGAGAAGGGTCAAATGAAATGAAAATCTGATAAAAAATTAAACTATTCGAAAACTCTCCGCGATTATATTCGTAACATTATTTTCTTTAGAAAAACTCGAGTCCATTCACATCGTAGTGACGTAAATAAAACTCGTTCATAAGTAGCGCCTAACCGGATTATAGGGTGGGGCACCCGACACTAATCACTGAAACCCAAATTATACTGGTACTTCTTTGACGGCTCTCGGGTTAATGACACATTATGTACAAAAGATGAAAGTATGTTATGTACAAAAAGAAAAGATTGTAACCTCGGGAGCAATCGGCTTCTCATTTTCGAACCGATCCAAGAGACGAAGTCGCGCATAGAAGTGGGAAGTAGATAGTGTTACTAGTAGATGGTTGGAAACAGAGGGACGGCGAAGGAAGGAATATTTAGCTTCTATTTCCATAGAAATTCGATTCGAGTTGCGGTCCGAATCTTCAGACAATATGGTAAGTTCCTTCAAATTGTCTGAACCAATTCTTTCTTCAAGAAGTATACCTAACAGTGCTAACCTAAGTTTGCCGCAGTTTAGAGTGAATAAAAGTTAATAATTAGGGAAAAAATTAGTCTCTAAAGGTATTTATCGAAAAGAGTATATATTCGGTATCTGTTCAGCTGTTCATCTGAAACCAACAGAGATGTTCGTTGGTGACTAAAAGAGATGACCTCGTAGCGAGAAAAAGGAATCCAGAGAAAGCGAAATCAAGGGTAGAGAAGAAGAAAGGGAAGAAAAGCAAGGAAATATACTTAAAGATGCTAGAGGCTGTGAAGTACAGCAGCTGAAGGAAAATATCTGGAGGATACAGTGTTTAAAACCATTTGACCAGTTAGCCCATTGTTGAAGTCGCCCCTGGGAATAGATAAGTGAGAATTTAGGCTATTGTAATGTAATTTCATATCCCGAAAGAGTCTCCATTCCTTCTTGTCTGAATTCATTCAAATTTACAGTTTTCAATGTAAAAATTTTTTCCTTTCTTTCGGAATCTTTCCGTCGCGAATTTAACATCCTAAACAGGATTATTTAGCGAAGGTCCTCATTGAGGCGGGAATTTCAAGATTTATCAATTTTATTAAGCTCTCCAAAAGTTTCTTTGCGAAAACCTCGAAAGAATGTGAATAGTAAAATTCTGCCGTTTCCGCAAATAATAACAATAATGTGCGGAGGTTAATAAAATATGTAAGCTATGAAAATTGCAAGGTTTCATTTTATTGTTTTTCCGCTCACACAAAAATAAAACTGGTTTAATAAAAAATATTTTTGGATTTGCAACAATAATAAAAATGTGCATCGTCTTTGGTTTTAAATAATCTCGTCTGTAACCATATTTTAAAAGGAGGTACCTGTTATGAAATGAAACTTTTGAATGGAAAGTATACGGATATTACATAATATGTCTAATTACTAGCATTTCTCTGCGTTTTAGTGAATGTTCAAAGGTAGAAAATCGACTGTTACATTCCGTATTGCATTCGCTACTTAATGGTTGACTGAGATTCGAAGACACTACACTATATGACTCCTTATATTGCTCGAAAATTTCTTTGTTTTGTCATTGTCAACCATCCAATTTCAATGGCTTTCAAAATGTATAGGGTTATTACATAAATGAATGAAAATAGAACTTCTCGAGGAGAAACTTCTTTCCATGGGAAACCACTCTCCCTTTCTGGTGAAATTGTTAGAACTTCTCACCTGAAGTCAGTGCCCCCCGATGCGGAAGACGCTGTGTCCAGCAGAAGGCCGGAAAGTGGAGAGGCTACCATTCCTCCGAGGGCTGCGTAAATCCTCTGCAGACCGTAGTCGGCGTCATGTTTCCTAAGCAGAGCAATCACAGCTCCTTCGAACATGGCGAACGCCGTTCCACCGATGACCCCTAATGAAGAGCCAATGGGAAAGTCCGGGGCCCCGCTATCTCACTCTGAGGGGGAGACAATGGTAGAAGCAAGACCCTCGCTCCGTTTTGATACGGATGATGACCCCGGAAGAAAGATCGCGGGTACGATGTAATTTAGGGGAGCATTGAATGTTACGTAACATTTTATCGAGTACACACTCCAAAGCATTAGAAGAAGGTTTGCCTTTCTTATAAATTTCTAAGCATTTCCAAGAGATCTCCGAATTTAAATAGATTCTACCAGTTGGAGCTTCATAAGCAGAGATCAAGTAATTTCTAGTTCCAATTTAATTAACTTAAGATTGAAAGGTTTTATTGAATATTTTTTTCATCCAATTTTAATATTTCCATTATACAACGATTCGCTATTAATGCTTTCCTTTCTCATTAATTTTCCCCCACATAATATTGCCGTTTTAAATAATTACATTATGTCAGCTACCATAATTTTATGAATTCAGAATTTTTAAATTTGTATTTTGGTGAAAAATACAGAATTTATCTTTTGGCAATTAAAGGTTGAAAGGCTTAAGATCCAAACAGCCTTCGGGTTGATTCTATATGAAAGATAAATTGTTCATAATGTGATGAAATGGAATAAGCCGATAAGTGGCAGTCGAATTTATCAGAAATGCAGAAATTTCATCAGGGTTTAAATGTTCAACTTTGCATTGTGATCTACGCGCAAATATTCTAGGACTATATTAATTAACACTCACCTATGAGAACTCGGATGGCTGAATAAGACCAAAACGTCAACTGGGGGCTGTGTACGATGTAGTGATCTCGTTTGACGCACAATCGTGACCGCTCGGTGGCCACTAGACACGCAGCGCGACACGGTTGCAACCGCTGTTCTCCAGAGATCCACACGGACGCTGGGTCTTTGCCTTCATACTCTGTCTCATTGCCAACACCGCTCTCTACATTCACCTCCGCCTTGCTCTCCTGCGAAGACACCATTGTCAGCTGTAGAGCAGTCGGATGCGGGAGTGCAGAAGTGCCCTGAGGCCTCACCAGCCTACAGCGATGGCTACAACTGAGAGCCACGGAATGATCATTCGGTAAGAACACTCGATTCCCGTCTAAATGGACCAAAGAGGTGCTGTTTTTGTACGGTTGTGGCATTCCTGAGGGAGAGGAGACTACGGGGCAGGTATGACCGCAGTGTAGGACATCGAGCGTTACTTGGCCCAATGTGTTGTTGAGGATATTGCACGGCTGGCTGAGAATCGAAGACAGAATCAAGGAATCGCCTGGAAATAGAATATATTAACACGTACAGAACTTAACTTGAACAGCAATTCTGATTCAATTTACTCATGTGCTACTTTTATGGCAGGGTCGCTTTAAAAAATGAAGTAAGGTAAGATTGTTTCTTAAGCTAGTAAAGGCAGATATATTTGCGGTACTCGGCTTTCGCGTGACATATCAGTAATATCTATTAATTTTCATCGACAATTAATATAAAAATGATGTATTCTTCCACTGAAGGTTTATATGTATATGTATATATGGTAAACGATAATTTCGGTAAATCGTCTAAAACAGTCGTGTAAATCACTCCTCAAATAAAATAATCATAAATTATTAACTAATTATTATTAATAATTTCAACCATTTAAGACAATTATTATTAATTGACATTAAAATATTATTAGATTATTAAAATTTTTAAGTTTAATTTCTGTTTCTCATTTTAACTGAATAAAAAGTAAAAAGAATTCTGAATGACTTCGAAAGACGGTTCTAATTCCGAAATTCACATTTTCTAAAAATCCGAATCTATAATCATTCAGAATTGATAGACTAAAGAAATGTTTGAGTCTTAAAGTTATCTAATTTTCAGCTAAAAGTTATGGTTTCGGATGACTTTTGTCACCATGCCTTTTCAGGTCCCTGAAATGAAACAGAAAAGTTGATAGACGAATAGAGATTCCAACGAATGTGGGGACCTCATCAGCCCGAGCTACTTCAAAATTCTTGTTAGGATAGGAATGTTTAAAATTCGCATCGATGATAAAAGTGAAATTTCTATTGTTCATTCATAAAATTCTGTTTACGGAAACTTCCCAGCACGAAGCATAGCGATACTTTGCGGCATTGATAGCTCCTTGAAATCACTCTTCTTGTCAATATCTTTAATTCAGAGCGAATATTTCTTACATAAACTTTCACTTAGTGAAAAGTCTATACCATTTCAGACCTTCAGTTGTCACAGTTTTACGCTGTTTTAGCGACTGTTTGATATCTATATGGTAGATGTAAAAATACATGAGTAACATACAACCACGATGGATAGCAACTGACGTTGGTAAATTTTTGTAAATAATATAGATAGGGCAAGGGAGAGACGAACCTCCATCCGATCGCAGCAGCGGCGGCGGCTGACCATTCTCTTCTAATACCATCGTCACAGTCGGAGGAAGAACGAGTCGCTGCTTGGCGTACGGGACGAGCAATAGCAAAAGAGATGCACCACCGCCAAGAGCGGACAACACCGAGAGCTGAACCTGGATTTTTGAAGAGAAAGTAAGTCAATTACGGCGATCAAATGATTCTGAAATATCACATCTGAGATAGACATGATTTGCTTCTACCAAACCGTGTTAACTATCCTGACTGACTAAGTTCCGAATTTTTGTAAACAGCAGGGTGATTTTGGAAGGTTTATTGTTCTTATTCAGTAAAACGTAATGGAAGAGAAATGAAGTAAGAAAATTATAGAAAATCAAATTCTATTTTCGGGTTTTGGTGACAATTAAATCAATTCTATGATATAAGTTTTGATAATGAAAATCGCGGTACATATATATCCTTGAAATTCAGTCAGTTAAAAATCCATGATAAACGTAATATACTCTGAAATATAAGATTCTAGATTGTTTGTAAAAACATATTACTATGATAGAATTTTACAATTAATGAGAAGTATTCTCTCCTTTTTATATTTTTCCTAGATAGAGATATCTGATTTATGTTTCGCTAAACCTTGCGATGAAAATATAGAAAGTTGGTTCGTGCCAGCGTCTCCTCCAATATGAAAGCTTCAGCGGTTAAATCAGAAGAGCAACTTTGAGTCGTAGAATACTACTCGATTTCTGGAGTGATTTTCTGGACGAATAAATTATCTCTACGATTAGTATGAGAAAGTACTGAACAAGCCAATGAAATATTTACATTCAGAAATCACGTACATTTTTTAAACTAATTTATCGTTCAAGAAATTTTTATTCCATTTTATTTAAGACGTCCGCTAATCATCTAAATTACCCATGTTGGAAAAATGCTATTTGTAAGTCTTTGACCGTATGTAAGTTTGCAGACACCATGAATATGATAATAAAAAGTACTTATTTCCCTCATAAAAAGATACATTTAGGAACATGGAAATCCCCAGAAAATCGAGTAGTAAATCAAACAGACCATATAATTGTAAACAGGAGAAGAGCATCGAAGATAACGAATTAAGAGCATTCAGAGTTGCAAATATAGGCTGGAACCACTGCGTTGCTAAAGCTACGCTAAGATAAAGAATATCAAGAATAGCAGAAGAAAGAGGACATAAAAGAAATTACACAGAAAAGATAGCAGTAGATGAAAACATGCGTAGGCAATATCAAGAAGTAGTAGGAAATCGATTAAGCAGTATCAATGAGACATGTCGGAAAGATATACGAAAACATATCATAGGTACTGCTAATGGAATTAATGGAAAAAAGGCGAGCATGGTTTTATGATGGATGTAGAGAGATAGTACAGAAGAAAAATGAAGTTAGGATTAAGATGTTGCAGAAGGAAATAAAGCAGAATCAGCAGACATATCACCAACTGAGAAAAGAATCAAATAAATTTTAAAACGAAAAGAGCATAATTGAGGAAATAATTTGAAAAGATAAACCAAGAAAGAACAAGTAATCAAACCAGAAAATTCTACAGAAGAGATAAAGGATATCAAACCAGAAGTACGGGGTGTAAAAGGAAAAGTTAACAATAGAAAATGAGCAGATCTTACACAGATGAAAGGAGTATTTTCAGGAAATACTAAGGGCAGAAACGAAAGAAGAAATAGAGGCAACAAGAGAGATTCTTACAGCCGAAGTGGAAGTGCCGGAAACAACCTTAGATGAGGTAAAAGGTATAATAGGAAAATGAAGAAAAACAAAGCCCCTGAGAAGGATGAAATACAAATATAATTAATGATATATGATGGAGAAAAACTCATACATACCTTATATGTGTTGATGGTGAAAATGGAGATGGATGGAGAGAAGAGAGCATGCCAGAAAATTAGAACAAAGATGTTATTTGCCCCACTTGGGAGAAAGGAGATGCAACCGATTGTAGTAATTATAGAGGTATAAAGTTATTAAATGTAGGATATAAAATATTCACCCGTATATTACATGAAAGGATGAATATTTATGCTGAAGATATACTGTAAGAACGTTAAGGTGAGTTCATGCAAGGCCGATCTACCGCTGACTATATATTGGTGCTGAAGCAAATGATAGAAAAGTGCAGCGAATATAATATTGACTTACGTATCCTATTTATAAACTTCCGAAAAAAATTCGATAGCTAAGATTCGATAGTTAAGAGAGGACAATTATTGATAACAATGGAAAAACTAGGAATGACCTTAAAACTAAAGGCTAATCAAGGAAACACTAAAAAGAACATTAAGTTTAAAGTAGCAGATAATATCTCAGATTGTTTTAAAATAAACGAAGGAGTAAGAAAAGGAGATACACTCTCCATACTTTTAATCAACACAGGCTTAAAGGGAGCTTCAAAAGAAATATCTGAGGATGGAATGTTACTGGACCAACCGATACAGATAATTGGATACGCCGATGACATCGTCATCACAGCTAGAGATATATGCAGACTTAAATAAACATTTGAAAAATTAAGACAAGAAACCAGGAGAATAGGTTTACAAATAAACGAGGAAAAAGCGAAATATTAAAAATTATCAAGAAATGCTGATAAACAACTGCAAGATCTAACGATTGCAATTCAAGCACCTTGGACTCAAATAAATAATAAAAACCAATCAAGAGAATACGTACAAGATAGAATTGAAAAGGATAGCCAAAACCTTTTATCCTTACGAATGTATACTCAATTTAAAGTTAATTTGAAATCAAAAATATAATAAATGAATATAAAGAACAGTAATAAGACCAACAGCAACTTACGGAACGGGGACCATAACCCTAACTACCGTTGATGAAAATCATTTAAGAATATTCGAAAAAAAGATAGTTAGAAAATTATATGGACCAGTATTAGAAAACGATCAATGAAGAATTTTCCAGAATGAAAAACAGTTAATGAACGACGGTGTATAAAAGCACAAAAGATTAGTTGGTCTGGGCACATTTATCGAATGAATGAGTAGTATAAAAAACTTTCAAAAATAATGTGGAAGGCAAAAGAGAACGGCCGAAGAAAAGATGGAAGGATGATGTCATGGAAGACCTGCAAACAATGGATCTGCAAGGCTGGCAGCAAAATCTAGAAACAGACATCCTGAAGGGATATTGTAGAGAATGCCAAGGTCCATATTGAGCTGTAGTCCGGGTGGAAGAAGACGAAGAACCGTAAGTTTAAAAAGGAACCATTTCCTCTCAAATATTTTTCATATCTTGTGCAGTATATGTTAAATTGAGAAAGGACAGCTTGCAATAGACCCCCAGTAAAATTAAATATAAAAGTCTGGTTCCTGATCCGCAATGTTTTACCAAATTCGTTTATGTGTTAAAATGTTGTACATTAATACATTTAAATAACGATATAAGAAACTCTTATCTGTAGAGTAATCGGTAATACCAATATAATTTCTTAGCTAACTCAGAGTTCTATCGTATAGTAAAGCCATTTACTTACAATACGATAGTTCCATCGTAATGGTCTCCGAATCTGTGAAAGGAAGATCACTTACACACTTGCCGAGGCAAACGGGTTCCTTGTAAAAATTCATTCTCCGATGAAGCACTAAAATACTCAAATATTTTTATTACTATATAGTATTTAAATCGCTACATACTACTAACCACTATCTATTTATACTAATACACGAACTATCTATATCTTTTATAACACAGTTCAATTTCCTGATTAATTAGATGAATCCTGATACGTCGGTAAATTTAATAATTTGTATTTTAACACATCGCATTGATCCTGAATTCGTACTTTTCTTATTATTCATCATATCATATATTATATTCATATATTGTGTTACCCAAAGAGACGTAGAAGTTACATTCCTCGATGAGGAAACTCCGTGAAATAAGGATAAATTTCATGGTTTGTTGTTTTGCAGATACCAAGAGCGAACTAAAATGCAATACTACAGATCTTGTTCAAGGCCTTCTCAGTAGCAAACTTTGCCTGAGGATCTAAATGAATAAGCTCTTATGGGATTGTTTGTACGGATAATTTTCTTCGTTAAATGCTACAAGGTTATGAGTAAACATCAGAAAGAGGTTAAGGACGAATTCAAATCTACTTGTGGAATCTCACGTGTCGTTAATTCTTTTTTTCATACGCCTGAGAGATGATAACGTGGATCTCTGCAGAGAGACAACCCGGAATTATACGAGAACCCCGAATCCGTTCGGATCAATCCCTCTTGTAAATGAGATAAGCAAGTGTCAGAAATCTCATTATGCCTTACATTTGGATACAAATTTCTACTTTAAGGTAAGATTCGATTGCTGTAAAATATTTATGGCTGATTCCCATTTTTGTCATAATTTCCCTTAATTCTACATTTTGAATAGATTATTTGTGCAGGATCAAGAATTGTTCCCATGAAATTAATTTTTGATGAAAATATCTTAATGCACTTTTTATGTATACTTTTAGATATTAATTGCGGTGATTACGGATGACATGATGGTAAATAATGTGGTGCCAAATCGTGATTCGTGATCGCCAGGAAGTCCCTTGCGACTTCTTTGAAAGTTGGAAGATAGGAAAGATAATGATTGAGAAAGGCGAAGTTGTGCACTAAAATATCCAATAAATAATGATAAACAGTGTTCAGCTGTAACACGAGGAGGATAGGAGAAAGAAAGGACGCAGGGAATTAGCTTTGACCTTTGGTAAGAACACGCAGATAACTTACATAACGGAAGAACACTTCACGGTGGAAATGCATCTTCTTCCTATCCGTCCGAGAAGCCAAAAGTCAGCTATACGTATCTCTTTTGTCAAGAATCTCACGTTCTACTTAGAATTCGACCTTGACTAGGGATATACGTATGTATGTACGATGATGGGGCTGTTCTGGATTCCATTGCTGAGCAAGCGGAAGTCAGATTTCAGTTTCGACAATAAAGCAAAAGATTTGTTAAAAATATTGAGAATTACGCAATCACTTGCTCACAACGCGTTTTTCTTTCGATAAACAATGCGACGAGAAAGCGAATGCCTCACGCACCGAAGCAGCGAAAGGTAATGATATGTAAGAGATACGAGTGAAGTGGTTGCAGCGATTATATAATTACAGTTCGCTTAAAGGTAAGAGTAAGGAATGAAGATTTGAATGGAAACGAAGAAAATGTGTGATAAAATCAGCATTCGGATCGAAGAGGAGTTAGTAAATCGAATTGTTTGAAAATCAGTAATTGCTGCGAAATTAAATTTTAGTCGGCGATAAGGAAATGCGGTGTAGGAGGCATGAATGTCTGCCATGGCATGGAGGAGTGTTGCCTGCCTAAGGTACAGATAACTCACCACTTGCTGGAATAACTCCCCTCAGGCAATAGTGTCATAAGTAGGCACAATGCTTTTTCGCTTTATTTAGAGGAGTACTTCACGAAATAAATGCTACCCTATACTAAAATTAAAGGATAATGTAATAAACAGTATATAATAATAATAAAGAATTTATTTCACTTGTATGAAATTACAAATTCATGACAGAATAAACATCTTACAAAAGTGGAATTAGGCATCCCTGGAGAAACCGTTTGTAGGGATTGCCAACACATTAATTATAAAACAGAGATGTTTTCGGTAGAAAAATACAAGTAATGTGGAAAATTCTTAATTGAAAAAAATATATATATATACATATTTTATTTAGTGAGAAAACAATATATAATATTTACTTCAAATAAACTTCTAAGTCCTTTTGCAAAAAAAATCAATCCTTTAATTTAATACTAAAAACTCTTTCGTTTGGGGAAGAAAAAACATCATTTGGTATTATAGAACAAAACTTCCACGGCAAAGGAGCCACAAATGTAAAAAACTGCTTACAAGCCTGAACATTTGGTTTCGGAATTTCAAAACAAAAAGTACTTCTTAAATTATAGGAAAACAAACAGGGTTTATTTATGTGGCCACCACGGTTATAAAACACTCTTAATACCTTATATACAAAGAGATACCTGAGTGGTAGAATTTTTAACTTTTGATATAGCGGAAGAGATGGCTCTATTCTCGAGGCGTGTGTCATTATCCTAATTACTTTATTTTGTGTAACTTTTAAACAATGTCTGTTTGAAGGATAAGCATCACCCCAACACAATATACCATATTGAATTCTAGAGTCGAAAAAGGTATAGTAGAAAGCTTTCAAAATAGGTAATAACAGATTGATATGTATTAATAATGTAAATGACAGATGTGGAATTAAGAATGGAAATTATAGCGAATATTAGTGTTTCACCTACAAAATGGAGAAATAGAATTTCACCAATCGGAGAGGATTTATTAAAAACGTTTCCTGTTACGGAGAGAATTTGACGCTCCTTTAGTCAACTCAACTGCGTCGATACTTGAAAAGGGAGTCTCCAGTTTTGAATCCATAGCCAATGTCAAATATTGATCCTCAGGAAACGAATTTGAAAAATGTTGTTTCAAATATACAAAGAAAGAGAAGATCAGTGAATCCAGTTGGAGCCGCTGCAAGGTCAACCATTAGATTTTGTTTCTTGATTCTCCTCTTGAGAATTTGAGATTGACCATCCGTGATACATAATTTACGCAAACAGCTTAATCTGTTGCAATGGACATAAGATTTAGAGGAAACCTTGAAAATGGCGTTATCTAATGAGAAATTATGGCTTCAAGATACGCAGTATCGGTATTTTTTACAAATAAATATAAATCCATGTGATAATAAATGACGGCGAATAATTACTTAAAGTGATTATAGTACTATAATAGTAGTATTGAAGGCTTGGGTAATGATAACAAAGATTTTCTTTAAAAAAGTCTGTCATTTTAGCAACTCTGACAATGAGCAAAGTTGACAAAAGGAATGGTTTCTTTGAACATGCGAATGCCGGAGAAAGAGAATTCAAATCTTTTGTTCAGTCGTTGAAGTAAAATGCCTTTCTGTAAACAAGGCGTGCATGCAGGATGAAGAGTTGAATGCTTTGTCTCCCACATATGTCTAATTTCAAGAAACAAATGTATGTAATGAATGGAAAATGTTAATGTTGATGCAGCAGAAAACGTTTTGTTATGAGAATCACGAGTCGTGGTTTTCTTCAGATTACCTTTACTTTGCAAAATTGTAGAATGACTGGGAAAGATTGAGCTGATGTTACGAGCATACATTCTGCTCAAATGAAATTATTGTGAAAGATATAACACTGACGACTGGTTTACGTGATATCCAGAGAAAGTATACAAATTTAAGGTTGATTGAGTTGAACGAATTTTCACTTTAGCATGACATACTGCACGTAAATTAGTGAAAACATATATGCCTCTTGAAGTAGGACAAAAAAACTAACGCAGGAAGTAAACGGGGATTTTAAAGCTTTCGCACGAAGACCGGAAAGGCACGCACGTATGTACACTGTACTCGTACGGGACCGTTTACCCTCACCGGTGGTCCTTGTGCTGGCCCTTAAAAATTATAGTAATATAATTATTCAATAAAACGCATTCGTGGTGTATCTCAATTGCATTATACTATAAAGAGATTAAAATTAAAGTTTTCATTAAAAATAAACGGGAAAGGAGAGTAATATATTATTTCTAAAGAATAGTCATCCGAATGATATTCGTCTGAACGAGGATTATGAAATACGCCTATCCCTAAATTGTATTAACATTTAATCGCTGTCGTTTAATAAAAATCAAATATCATCATCGTTGCCTGATCCTCTGGGTTTTTTATTCCTCATGGTGAAATTCACACTTTAGTGAAGATGACAAGTTTAAAATGACTCGCGTAGAGTGGGACACATCCGTGCGTTCTTCCGAAAGATTCTGATTGGAAAGTCAAACCATGAGGAGAAACAGTTAACATTTCAAAGAAACGTGCTCAACTATTAGACCAAATTTTCGCATTTAGCACAGCTCATCGTGGAATTCCAACAGAAAATATGCAGAAATGAAAAGGTTCTTGCAAAGAGAGCGTGAATATTTGGGGGGAAAATTACGGATTTACTACTTAACAATCTATTGATGTAATTCTTATTAAATTACAGAAAACTCTTTCATGCCTTTATAATGAAAAGAAATTATTCTCAAATAATAGCATTAGAAGCAGGAATAAACTGTGTATTCACAAAAATATATGTGTCTGCCGTCGAGAGAAAACTAATTTTCATAATGTACATTGTGTACATTTTTGTTCCCATTACGTACTTCTTTCGTTCTGCTTCCAGCCCGAAAAAATGATTCAAGTGACAACCGATCATACTAATTATCAAGCGAATCAAGCGGAAAGTATATCATCAAAGAGACTTATTGTAAAATCATTAATATATTTACTTCCCGAAAATTCCCTAGAACATCCATTTTATTCCTGAAATCTGACCTTTGAATGAATTAGAGAAGGTCTCGGCGTCGAGGCGAAACGCGTCTAACAATAAGAAACCGTTGTTTACATTGATGCGTAAGTTACAAAGGGAATGGGCAATAGTTCGGAGTGACTGTTTGAAAACTTGTTTACCAAGGTATCTCAGCAGCCGTCCAACTTCTGTAGGAAAGGACAGCCATAAATCTCATCTGAAACACCCCATTATTCACAAAACATACTTAAATGTTAGTGAAATGTGACGGGAATTCGTTTAAAATAATTCTGGCTCATTCAAATGATGGACCAGTTAAACAAGACGTTCTGTAACTTAAAGGGACAAGACGATTCCTTTTCGAACCAGAGGTAAATTTCTTAAATTCACGAATCTGATTATTTATCTTTACTTTTTTATTCTTTGCAATTAACGTAATCCATACTCATCCTTCAGTCATACGTTTATTCCCACTTAATATTCGATTTTCATCGTATTAGTATGTTTTGTTCACTTAGCAAGTAATCCCATGTTCGTTAATTTAAAACCCCTGTCGTTGACTTATGTGAAGGGCAGGACTTTCTCCTCGAAACGGATGCACTCCAATAATTTGTAACTCCCGCCTCTGGCCAGAAAAAAAGCCTGTTACGGAACCAGATCTCATGCCCCAGAAGGTTGGGAAAACCGCACTTGACCTCGGTTATCGGAAAAATACTTAGGACAGCGATAGAATATAATTCTTCGTCTGGATTTGACGAATGTGGAACTTACCTTGAAGTTGCCGATGCGGTCCGCCGCCATTCCCGCTAGAGGTGGCATCAAGATGGCGACAACAGGCGTGATTGCATTCATTGCGGCTGCCTCCTCCACTCCAATGCCGAGTTCCTTCATATGGATGGTCAGGAAAGGGTAGAGCACGAAGAGAGCTGCACGAAAAAGAATGATTCTAGTCGAAACACCAACCATCGAAGCCACAAATTATTGTCCACTACACTTAGATAAAAGGAGCTACATCGAACACTCCTCAAGTTAACGTAGATCATAGGTCACATATCACCAAATCAGACATCATCAAGGGGAATTTCTATCAAAGAAATAAGAATGGGTGGATATTTATTACACAAACCTCTCCAGTTTTGTTGGAGAGATTGTCTTTCAGGATGGATGTGGGCGTTTAAAATATTGCAAGAAAAGAGGAGAGGAGGCTTTAGAGGAGTGAGAAACACGGAAACTATGGAGGTTATTGACAGAATGTTAATAAACATAAAGATTGAATAAATGAAATAATAGAATAAATAATATGAATGAGGTTCAATGTATAAATTAATATGAACTCAAACCCACCATTAACTAGTACCAGAAACTCAGTCTTTTAAATAATTTCTTCATTTACTCGCAATTATAGTTCTCTTAATTTTGATTGACATAAACGCTCTTAGTATTTTGATCAAAAAACTCTTAAAAGTTTTTGTGAAACTTTTCCTTCGCTTTTTATTTGAATCCCTCGCCAAACCGCGAAAAATCTCATTTTCTCGTTCAATGACACCAAGAGACCGTAACGACCTCAGAGAATTCAAAGCGATGTCACCATAACACGATTTCCTGTGAATCAAACTCATCAATGTAGGCATCGCCCCTCACTCAGGATACTCACTCGATGCTTGCACGAAAAAGAGTAGTTTTATTGGCATCAGGTGCTTCTGGCGGGTGTCGTCGAGCATTCTCCGGAAGAGTCTTTCCAGCAGCGAACCTTTAGCCCCATTTTTCTCACCCGCAGGTAACATCTGTAAGAATGTTGATAATACTAGTTGATTAAAGCTAGCGGAGCCTACTTCTGACCGAGAAAGAGAGAGGTAAAAAGAGGAGAAAAAGAGCGCTAACATGAAGATGCGTCCTAGATCGGAAGGATTCTAGTCGCGGAGTAAACCGTTCAACGCACGAGAGTCGATGGAACTCAGCGGGAAGAAGGGAATCACGCGGGGTAGGCGCTCCACATGAATCAGGAGGGTCCTTATCATAATTTAGAATCTACGTCCTTCCTGTGACATCAGCACTAGGTTTTACTTTGGATATCTTCCAAGTAACCAATCTTCTGTAAATGCTAACATTCTTACGTAAATGCTTGTTGTTGTTGTGGGAAATATTCTGATTGAACATTTGTTTCAAAGCTTTACGATGCTTTACGATCTTGTCATAATTTTGTCGAAGAAAATTTGTTTGATATCGACTAAGCAAATATCGAATATGTTAAAAATAAATATATAAATACCCAAAAGAAATCTACGAAAAACATTCAATCTGGAAAGGTACTGAAATGGATACAAATGAAACAAAAGAGAGTTATAACGTGAGAGGAATATATACACGAAAAAATGATTCAAGTAATACAACCTACCAATGAAAATTACGTTAGGTCATTGACGATTAGAAAGTAGATATCCATGTAAATTTTCGCTAAGTCAGCGCGGATAAATAAGTGTTAATCTTTTCCGCGTTCCGTATTAAGATGAATCTTCATGCACTGAACATCATCATTTTGAACCTGAAAATTCGCTTGGTTTCCCGCATAAGTATCAATAAAGGATAGGCATCTTGGTACATTTAAGTTTGCATGAGGATAAAATTATGGACTTCTTGAGTGTTATCATCTCCAATTTTCTTGTTCGACACTTTTATTTTATTGTATTCATACACAAACTAAAAGATACTATTTACCCTTTATTCACACATTAAATTCTTGACTCTACTTTTGACCAACAAATGGATTCTTAATTGGCTTGATGATGGGAATGACCCTACACTTTGAAATACTATTTCATCGAAGTCATTTCTAGCTCCAAGCTATCAATCGTAAGGTAAGTGAAAGATGATAATTAACCTCAAGGTCTGCAACCTTTGGTCATACTGCCATACTCATGTACGTACGTGTTAACCTTGACACATCTAGCCGATAAGTATGAAGACGTCACTTCAGTTTGGAGGTGGTGTACAGCATCTGGGCACAGGAATGCCTTTAATTCATAACTGATGCTCACATTTTTCTTTTAAGAATCCAACATGAAATTCTCTATCATGAGATGCGATTAAAATTTTTTTAATGTATATAATAAAAAGAAGTCGATTCGGGATTGATTGCTTATTCAGGAGCCGTAAATTTATATCCAATGAATGAGAGTGCAAATATTTCTACTGAGATTTGTACAATTAAATGAATTATTCACTCTTTAGTAATCCCTTCAAGTGGAAATAAAAATTAAGGTTAATGGTGGGAAAGGGGCGCCTAAGGCTGGGTCTTTAAAATACCTCAGAAAACTACCATTAACCAAAATTAATTACAAAGTTATTAATTTCATCTAATACAGGAATTCGTGAATAGAATGACCAATCATAATACACGCTTCTAGAGTAAATGGGAATTCATAAACTGCTGCATGAAATCTGGATTGCGTTGAATCTAACAAAGTTAGACTTGTCAAATTAAGGTATGTTTTAGATGAATAAAGTCAGACAGTAAAAATGTGTTTTTGTTGTTAAATTTCTCAACAGTTGGGTTATTTACTCGATGCAAAAATGATAGCGAACGAAGAAAATTTGATGGTGAATAAAGCTATGAGCTAATAAAGCTGTAGCTTATAAAGCTTTTATAAGAGCTAATATAAGTTGAGATAGATCTAGTTTGTGCTAACTAGTTAATTGGCCCTACTTTGAAATATCCTAAAACCATTCCCTGCATGTAAAATATAACTTGCTTCAGATGACTGATGAATAATTTTATTCATAATATTTCCGAAGATGTTAACATTCTGTAAATCTATTGAGCAACTAAGATTACTCACTTATGTATACGAAACATACTACCGTGAATCTAGAAATGTGTATTAAATCAGTTCTAGGCTACGAAAGTCATGCGGAGTTGACAAAAAGCAATAAAAGTTCTATGGAGACTTTAACGCACGCATCAGATTATTGTGTACCTCCGATTTTGTAATGGGAACATGCTGGACTTAAAATGATAACATCGCAGAAACTTTCCTTCGTATGTTCCTCAATAAAGGTTAATTAAATGCAAATATGATACAAAGAGTTTTATGGCTTAAAAATCACTGAATATTGCAAAAGTGGAATGCGGTTGGTGCAGAATATTTTATTGTTGTATTCATAGAAAATTAATCTCATTACATCCACAGCAGTTTAATTCCACATGCGCCAACATGCTGCAGGTAACAACTTGTAACGTATTTCAAAAATGGAGGAATGCATCCTCGATGGGAACACATTTATATCATAATGTTTGATGTAATCAATTTAAATTAAAAGAAACACTATGTTAACAAAGTATTGAGGAAATAATATCCAGACATCATAAAAAACTTATAGGGGTCCTTACACCTTTAATATTCATTTGTATGCTTGTTTTTTTATTCATAAAAAAATCGCTCCTTTTATGAATTTCACATGAGGATTAGCCAAAATATTTCCTTTACTAACAAAGGGCATTTTTCGAAAATGAAGATGCTTCGCAAATACAATTTGAAAAGAATGAAAAATATTATTTTTGTGAAATATATGCATAAAAATTTTCTGCGCAAATTAACTGATTAATTCAATAGGAAACTATAAAAAGTCACGAGTTATTCATTTTGTAAGAAGAGGACACCTTAAGCGTGATAGTCCTGAAAAGTATTACTTATCATGATAGTTCTGTGTTAATGCTCGTATGCATTTATTATTCCAGCTATTCATAAATGAGACAATGACGTAAGATTTATGGTGTGATCTTTCAGAAAAGTTTATAATAAAAAAGAGATTGATTACTTATTAACGCAGATAGCGAAGGACAAAAGCAGGAGGAAACATTGCATGATATGAAATCGGGACAAGTAAATATTAAGATAACTGATAACCATAAATACGCCAGAATCGGATTCCATATGCCGTCGCACTATACAATTACGGCTGAAAAAGGAACTGTACAATAGTATCTAAATAGATTGGCTTTTCCTCAGAGGAATGAAGAATTTACGATGCACTTGCATTCGAACGCAATTTCATATTTCCTTTTCTATCAATTTCTTTGGCTAGTAAAAAAATCTGTTCAAATACATGATATGTCGAAAGTTATTTAGGATATCAACTGCGTCGGTAGATAAACAATACGTGACTTAACGATAGCAAGGTTTGCGGTTGACTAGATACTTTAAAGTTGAATGTCGTAACCAACACAAAACAAGGTTATCTTAAGTAGCTTTTTCACACTAAGAGCGTTACAAAAATTTGGACGAAAATAACAAGTTACTCGAGGCGTATATTGTAATATAGTGTACGGTGCTCCAACTTATGCGAAAACGGAGTTACGCATCTCTTGATTTTCCTAAAAAAACCTTGAATGGTGTGTAGAAGAAAGTGTACATTCTTTTCCAAAAACGAGAATGATAAAACGCCATAAATTATATCGCTTATATGATAGAAGAATTTATCAGTTTTGTAAGGCAGTTAGATTTGGAATCCGAAGGATGATGATGATGTCAACAAGCCTCACATAAGAGGCGAAATCAATGGGCTCATAATAACTCGTTCAAATCAAATAATCGACACTTTAGATTTAATTTCAACAGAAAAACACATCATAATTGCAAGGTTGACATATGTCCTCGGCTCAACGGAAAATAGCCAACAAAATTTAGAAAACATCTACTCAAATAAAGAATGTTTTATAGATACAAAGCGAGGAATAAAATATATTAGCTTCGTACGAAAAAATTCTACGAAAAAAAATGACATTGTATCGTGAGACGAGTTTGGTAGATTTTATGAAACCATCTACTTCGAAATAACTTCGTGTTAAGTTACAATTTTATTATTTAAGAATTTCACATTAATAGCTATAAAGAACTACAATTTTTATAAAGAATTTTCCTTCTAAACTTGTTTTTCTTTGTCCTTGGTCCTGATTAAACAAAATTTTCTTTATTTATGTGCAAAATTATACCTCGAATTACGCGACTTTCGTCGGTCCCACATACCGCGTAACTTCGGGGCTTAGCTGTACTAAAGCGTCCCCATTCCCGTTCACTGTTATTGAACAAATGCTATCTTCAAAACTTTGGTTCTCGGCTTTCGGAAATGGTTACAACTTCGTTCACTTAAGTTAGGACCCTAAAATGTTTGGTTCGATCATCAATATTTTATGCGTTCATTTATAAAAGAATATTTACATTCATAATTTATTGAAAAATTGTATGCCGATAAGATATTTACATAAAAATGAAGACTGGAATATTTTCTATAAATGATTAGAATATCCTAGAAAAGATGACTTCTATAAAGGCGGAAATGAGCAAAGCAACCAAGTAGGAGTAGTGGAGAACTGGGTTCTATGAAGGAAGTCTAATTTGGAAAGCAGTCTACCGATGGCAAATCCATTGTTTACAAATGAAATGGCTTTACCGGGAAATTCATAATTCGATTTACACGCATGTCTTATCATACATTCATAAAATTCAGTACTCGCGCTATCTCCTTTCGTGGCAAGCACGTTATCTGCTTTTATCTATAGGTCATCTCTTATTCGCAATACTCCATACTTTCCAATTCTTCCATTTTTCGTTTCAGATTCGTCGATGCATTTTTCCATTCTCTCTTTCTTATTCTTTTAGTTAACTGATTCTCTTTTTTAAAGCAACTCACTGTACTCAACCGGCTTTTTCTCGGTCTTCCTTCTCCTTTAAAACCATTCACATTCTCCTTGAAACTCATCCTGCATCCAACTGCGTTCTGCATCGAATTTCTCATTCCGCATCCATCCATTCCATATGTTCATATAACCGAAATTCACTCTTATCTTAATAACCATGCAGCTTTTCTTTTAGTCCAGATTTTTGACTCTGTCTCTACAGTTTTTGACTCCCCAATTATTACGTTCGAATATCATCAAATTTGCACGCATCTTTTGGTATTCGTTAATTTCACTACTGCGCTATAATTAGGGCGCGAAAAGATTTTAATATTTACTCATTTTCTTTTCATAGTTATTCACCGACCACAATTACCCGCCTTTCTTCTCACGCCTTTATATAACTCCATCTATTCCTCCATCATTAGAAATATTCCCCTTAAATGACCGTTATCATTCACTGTTTCAATATTCCCCAACTTAAGCTCAACTTGCAATCGCACACTCATTCCATCAAACTCGAGAGTCCTTATTTCGTCAACATTCATCCTCATGACCATTATCCTCCAGTCCAATAGCCTTCTTAATCAACAATCATAGAGTGGCACGAAGGCAAACCTTTTGAGCATCCGCCAAAAGTGGCACTTTACATTATTGTTAGGGACGCACTGAATCGAAAGCAAAATTAAATATATACTTCTTACGTAACTTATATACATAAACACAAACATATATATGCTTCTCCGGTCTCCAACCGGGTTGTTTCTTCGATCAGAATCGACGTTTCGACTCTTCTCTGGAGTCATCTTTATTCTGAAAACTTGCACGCACAACATAACATACCGCCGGATTCCAGATGTTTATTTATTATAGTTTATAATCCAATAAATATTCGTTCAATACATAATAGAACTATACAATATGGTATATTATTTTGTTTGATAGCGAAAACCAGTAATTTGTATGGCTCATCTCAAATAAAAATTAAAAACAATGAGGGGGAGAATCTCCCCTTCTCCCTTCTTGGATCCGCCAATGTTCATGGCTCATTCTGAATTAGTTAGTACCATTATTCAGGCATATTGGGAAATCCCTAGAATAGATAGCTAACTAAGGGGAAATTTAAATTATTGAACAACAAATATTTGGCAAACGCTTGTTTTGGAGTTAAAAAAGAGCCATGAGTTAGGATAGGCAAGAGAAAATTTAGAAATTAAAATAATATTTCAAACACGACATAACTCACGAAATGTATTTCTGTGTTTATAAAATGACCATATGTACACTTACATTAAATTTTCGCTCTCGGGATTTCGAAATATTTGGTAACCAACGATCAACACTTAATCTTAAACCGATTCCGGTTAGCCCAGATAGCACTCAGATAATCAGGAGACCAAGGTACATACATAAGTACTTGTACATAATACCCATAATTCAACTCCATTGTTAATTCGCATCCGTATTCTTATTATTTGGAACCTTTCGCATTAATGCGCAAGTTTCCTGAATCTACTGAATGAAAGAATATTTTCGCCCTGTTTCATTATATATATATCTAGATATATTTTAAATAAATTCTAATTTTAAATTATTTTAAATAAATCATCCCTCTTAAGTCTTGTTTAAAGAAATAATACTTAGAATTTAAATGACCTCCGTATCGGCAGGAAGCAATGCCTTTAATCTTGAGCCGTATCTACCGTTACCACCTGTCCCTGTGGCCAAATTGAATAAGAGTTCAAATTTTTGACAAATTGTAAATTTGTTTGGGATACTTGTCGCCTACAGAACAGCAAATAAATTATTGAATTCGATCTATGATCGTATTAAAATGTTATGCAATCTCGGTTTATATATATATTTTTTAAGGATTTCACTTGAAATAAAGGTTGGCAAGTGTAACAAGTTAACTGCAAGAGATTGAGTGGTTCGAAAATGAAAGAAACGCCAAGGAAAAGCTAGTTAAATGCTGCCCATGAGATCTTGAGTAGATGAACTTAGTCTGAAGAATTAAAGGAATGTACAAATGATGAACGGGTATGAGTAAAGCTAAATGGGTATGAGTTAGGGTTAACTTTTTAACAACAAGACAGGATAACGTTTATGCACGAGTGCATTTATGTATGGCATTCCGGTGCAGAAGCAAAAACAAAAAATGTTTATGACTATGGAGTGAGTGATTCACGCATAAAAGATTATGGAACTAATCACTGACGACTAATCCTGAGAAGTATTTTTCGCTCGTTTTATATGGAGGTTTTTAACAAATAGAAAAACATTTCTTGTTATGTTGTGTTACTCCGCGTAACATTTCAGACTTGAAATTTTCCTGGAGATATATGAAATATCATTAGGGCTTATTTATATAGGGCGTCACGGGTCGAGGATAATCACTGTAATTTAAATGTCAATGATTAGAACATTAGGGAGGGAAACAGTCGTCTTCTCCGGGGAAATGATTAATTGCTACCGAAGACAAAATACATTCAAAATATCTTAAATATCAAATGTGAAAATGTTTATTTAAAATATGCTCCAGAAGAACACCACAGCGTCGCAATAACTGCGATGTTTACAGAAAGGTTTTGCCAGTAAAGTTTTTTAATATCAGCATTATTTAATATTACTATTCTAATTTCGATTTCCGTGAAATAAGTAGGTGTGACTATGAAAAATGATGAGGTCGTTAATCAATTCGCCGAATAAAGTGCAATTAATGGACTTTATCAATTTTGTGATAACTTTTGTAATTATTGTAGAATAAGGATGGTGAACCTTATGTCAGGGAAGTGCCATTTTTGGTGAAATGAAGACCTTAAGGGCCAATGTGGTGTCAAAAAGTGTTAAACCCTAACAAGATTATTGTTGCTGATTACTGACATTGTTGTTATTACGTCAATGATGGGCTTAAGATTGTGATTAGTCTATTTTTGACGGAATTCACAATTTTTGACTGTGGAATTTCATATTACTATTATTTATTCTTACGGCGAGGTTACGCCGTAAGAAAAAATAATCTCTTCCACCTGATCTCTGGAGATATTACTAATAATATTGCATTAATAACTAAAAATAATTGACTAAAATTAACATAAATCTAAAAACAAAATTTAAAATTCTCAACAATCTGACAAACATAAGTACAAGAAAATACAAAGATTTGGGCTGTGGGGAAAAACTGAAGGTTTATTGAGAAAAACCCACGATGCGGGAAAACTCCCACACTAGAGAAAAATATTTAACAAGGATAGCTCCGTCAGAGTTCCACGTAGCAAATAATTTTCTTGCGAGTCGCTTTGGACACGCGTACCAAAGAATCGCCACTCCAGCCCTAGACAGTTCCATAGCTGTTCTATGCCATAGCTTTCTGAAAAGCAAAAATCTCGTGCAATCTCAAAAGTTTGCCAAAAAACCTTCTGAAGCCATCGCCTTAGATTCACAAGCCTTTATCTAACCCAATTTTACTGCATTTTCATAAGAAAAAAGACACCTTATAGCTCACCCTTGCGCCCAGAATCCTACACTCTTGAAATAACCACTTCGCAATAAATGTGCAGCGACGCGGCAAATCTATGTACCGGAAATTATCTATTTAGCTATTACTTCCGCCAGAGCTTTCAACCCTTTTCACGAGTGACAATTCCCTAAAATTCAAAATAATAAACTCACTTCCGCAATGTCAAAACCTACTCACTCAGACTTTCCGATTCCGCCGAAAATATATTTTTGTAAATGAATAGTTATTGTAAAGTATTAAAATCCTTTTTGACTTTCCAGCGTTTCGAGAATTATCTCCGAAGAAAAGCTCATTCATCCTCATTCTGTGAAAGCAGCTCAATTATTGCAAATACGAGGAAATTTGTCGATTAACGAGACATTGTCGAAAAGATAACTTAAACTAAAACTGCGTGACGTTGGCGCGACAAGAATAGAGAGAAGCGCATAAAATAGGAAAGAGTAGGGCAACAGCGAGGGAAATGAAAGTGTTGCGAAATTCTGTCACAATATCATCGTTACTCCATTATTCTCTTTAATCTTTATTGCAATTTCGCTGAATTCCTGTCTTCTTTGAATAAACATTCATCACTTACTCCACTATACCGGGCCAATTGAAAATATGTCAGTTTCTCCTCAGTATTTTATATATCGTAACTAGGGTTATTAGACTTTTGAAATTGCAAAACGGTTCATTTCTATAAATTGAGTTCGGAACACGGCGAAAATACTACGTGCAATAAAACTTCAAATTTTCATTAATTGTATTTAATTATAAAATGATCTAATTATATCAAAGAAATTTTCATGAAAATACATTCTGGTATGGTTTTGGACCGCCTAAGTTGATTCTCTTGCAAATGCT
>KZ308616.1:396530-511680 GCA_000376725.2 Ladona fulva
CAGTTTTTACCTACATATAATCATATATATATAAAGGAAATGTCTGTCCGTCTGTCCTACTCACTATTTATCTCAGATCGGCTTGCCTTAGAGATCTGAAATAAACTGCATTGTATTTCTACGATGCCGAAACACCTAGGAAAACTATTCTCATCTCTGTAAAGCCCAGCGTTCGAACCCAGGAGCCCATTATACGTTTCCATAAGAGATGAACGTAAAGTACGTTTTCTTGACTTGCAGAGGTTGTTCCTTTTATAAAATTAAATTAAAAACAATGGTCCTACGAAATGGAGATAAGTGTCACAAGAAAGGAAAATGATCATAAAATCTTACTTTAGTCGTGAAAGATTCTTATAATTTCGAAATTGAGAGAACTTTGATAAAATACACGGAAAATTCGTAAAATTTTTGGGAAATAAACAACCCATTGACGACCAAGGCCATTGTTGAATGTTGATTTCATGAATTATCCCATATAAGTACACGGGGATAGCCAGTTCTTATATTTTTCTATAAGAAATCTACGTAAAATAGGCCTTCATAACTTGAAAACAGTAGAATAAATATTATAAATAATGGTAATAAATATATTGAGTTATTATGATCTTACGATGGAATGTTTCTGGCTGAGGAGGACAAGATATATACGATAATAGATATATTTTTAAACAAAATTAAGTTCCGTCATCCTTGACGGGGGCGTTATAATCATTCATACTTGAGTTATTATTTTTCCATAGTTTCTTTACGGCATTCATAACCCACGTCAATTTGAAATTCTCTGTGATTTTTTAACATTGTTCTTTAAAATTTTTGAAAAGAAATATTTTTTATCATATCCTGCACGGATATGATAAAAAATATATGGTTAAATATGGTTTTAGAAAGGTTATTCCGTATGAACATGTTATTCCCGCTCAAGATATGAAGACCTTCAGAAGAAGCAGAATTTCAGACTTTAGCGATACATCAGGAGTAAAGTTACGTAATTTAGTCTTTTACTTACGTCCAACCTAACTGTTACGCTAAAGAGTAAAATATGTAAAATATCTGCTACAGTTAGATCCAGTTCTCCTCGGTTGAGAATTGTTAAGTAATGCTATCAATCAATGAAAAGCAGCTGCTCGTAATATTGCCAAGCAGAAATGCTGAATACCACAGAAAATTTTATTCAGAGAGTAAATTTATGACCAGCGATATTTTTTAACGCGGCCGCAGTAATTATATCGTATTGAAGCTTCCAAAAGGAATCATCCTCTTTTAATTCGTTTTGTATTAATTGAGCGTAAATTAAAAACATTAAGATTATTTTCTATAGAGAGGTATGTACTTGTGTCAACTTTCATGCTGCTGAAAAAACGTGAAAATTTTCCCTCGAGTTTAAGAAATCGGTCGTTAACACTTAAAAATACTAAATAAAGACACAAGAAATTTAATTTTCGCAAAACGATTTTGGTTAAATGAAAGAATGGAATTTTTAAATGCATTCTAAGAAAACCTAAAAATTCTGACAAATATACTAAAGTTAGTTTGAATTCTTAGAAGAGAATCGAACTCTCTCCAAGCAAAATATCTCTATGGGCCAATAAATGGTCGTTATTTGCTTTCTCGCTACATTCACCACATATATCTCATAAATACCATACCTAATAAATATAAGTCAGAGGATAAAAGAAAAAATTAAAGAGTAAGAAATTGAAATGGACATATTATCTGTTACGCAATTCTGTAAGCTTTTTTTTTTTGGAAGGCCGCATGTGTAACCTTAAGACCGTACTTGAGTAACTTGTTGCCCATATGTAAGTATCTGATATCGAAAACGATCATAGGAATATGACCCTTATCGGCAAGTAAACTGAGAGAGAATATTTCCATCTCATCTTTATTTGACGTGGTAATTGAGACTAATGAAAGATGATTACTGAATGATAATGTTAATATCTGAATCTGACTAAGGAAGTGAAAGATAATTCACAGATTTCATTTGTAGCAACATGGCAAGGTACAGTGAAAGGCGATATGTATCGTAAAATGGTACGGGAAATCAGTGAATGTTACTCAAATGCTTCAGCACGTAGGATAAGAATCTCTAGAAGATTATGATTTAAACAAAGACTTCATTTGCTTAATAGGTTCAGAGAAAGTACGTTCTTAGAGGATGTACCAAATATTATGCGTCCACCATGTTAAATAGGGCGCTCTGACATTGCGAGAAAAATTAGAGAAATTGGTGCTAGAACTAGTCCTTTTAAGACAATTTCTTCCAAGAAATAAATCGATTAGGCTACTAGGGTCATTGTGCCATATGCCCACAGGCGGCTTGCAGGGTACATATATAAATGTAGATGAATTGCAAAAGAATGTAACTCACTGGTTCAGACATAAAAACAATCGCATGTCTTAATGGGAAATAAATTGCATTTATTCAGAAGAGTGGTTGTTGTTTATTGCAATATGTTTACTCAATAAATTGAATCTGTGCAAATGTAAAGGTGATTTACTCGGGCTTTAATTATTTTTTAAAATATATTCATGAATACAGAAACCTCGTAGGCGTACAATGCCTATCCCAAGGTTGTGAATAGTTGACAGAATTAAAGCGGCCGACGTAATTCTCGTATCGCCCGTTGTGAATTCCATCGTGAATTCCGCTCACGAGGTTTTGGCGGGTTATTAATCGTGGGTCGCTCAATTAGAGATTCGGCACGGGCGTATAATGTTTTCACGGGGACACGGCCGCGAATTGTGGGTGAGGACACTTGCGACAGCCAATGTAGGCGGGAGGTGCCTTGAGCGTCGCCAAGGGCATGCAGTATCCGAACGAATAAACTGTTTGAAAGAGAAAGCTTTCGCGGATTCGATTTAAGAGGACGAAAGGCGCGCGCCCGAACGCTTCAATTCCGACCACGTTCCACTCGGATCGTTACATCAGCGAAGGGGAGACGAGCCAAGAGGTCACATCAACCAACGGTTCATCCGAAATCAACGGCGACGGTCTCCGTCAGATGAGGGGGACATTTAAATGGACAACATCCGAAACAGGTGGCATGTGGACCTGAATCTTTCTTATCAGCTGTTTCGCCCTCTTTGCGGGCTGATCTCCATGGCAATGCTACCGAAGGGAGGGAGGAGTGAGCCTGAGAAATCAACGCGAAAATCATGTTAGAAATCTAATTTTTCTGTTCTATATTGCGTTGGATACCATGTGGGCGCGCTGTAAATGCACCTGCTTCTACATGAAAAGACTTGTTTATTACGTTTGAGACACATTGTGAAAAAAGCCGTCTTTTAATCTAAATTCTCATCACTGATTCTACTTTTAAATACACTTAAATGTCCTGATCATGCAATTACTCGGTTCTTGTCTTCGTTCGAGCAGTTTCGCGCCCTATCTCGCACAAAATAAACATGGAGCCCACATTCTAAATATGTATTTTCACGGTTGATGGCATTTTCACCCATAGCAAACCTATTTTCATGATATGGTGTAACCGCGGGTCACTCCTGATAGCATCACTAAAATCTCTGCAGAAAAATACGATATGAAACTTCCGTAATGTAATGTAATGTTTCGTTTGTTAAAACCTAACTCCAAAACTATAAATGATTTAAATTTATTTGACAAAAAAAAGGGGTTGGAGCCCGATTGCGACTTCACTGGCACTAAATAATCATCTTTAATAACGAATCTTTAAAACTTCGCTATATTGCTTAAGTTAATTATGGGCGAGATGTAGGACAGCCGAGCGAAATGTTACATTATGCAATGCTTTTTCTCAATCAAACAGAAATATTTTAACCATCCTGTAATTTGCGATTCAGCAACTTCGAAATTAAATACTTAAAGCTTCCCAACTGGTGTGCGCGGCATTCTGGAGTACCTACTGCAAGCTCCTAGATAACTTGTTCCTCAGATTTTGCTTTACTTCGCGAGAAATAATTTCGTTTAAAGGGAGTCCATAAAGAGAGCTTTAAAATATTCTATTCCACAATTGCTGTTTCTTCTTTTACGATTTGAACTTAGGATGAAAATAATAAATGAGTTATTTGTGCCGAGAAACTTTTGTCAACGCGAAAGGGTGCTGTGAAAGACAAAAGTTTTTTAAGTACTGACTTTGAACAAATACCTGGTACTAAGAGAAAATTAGTTAGTGAACCACTGGGGAAAAGATTCATGCGATGCGTTTGCAGAAAACCATGAATTATTCCGAAACAAAGAGATTCAAAAGGGATCCTCTTACCTTTAGACCGTCAGGTTGGAAGACCTCTCTCCAACTGAAACGGTTGAAGTCCCGACGCGGGAATGGCACGGCGCGTAACGGCAGCAATAAAGGGAGAGTGTGACGAAAGAAGAGTGGGGGAAGAATGGAGAGGATTGGAAAGGGAACCCTTGGACGGAGGAGATCTCTGCTCCATCGCATGGCATTTTAATTGTCTCCTCGCTTACCTTAACCTCTTCTCTCATCTCCACTTGCTCCTTATCTGCACGCGAAGAAAAGAGATGCAATTCGTATGATTGACTCTGATTTTCAGCGGAAAGTTTTGGCATAGAACAAAAACAAACAGTGGATTCTTCCAATCCTTAATGAATCCCAATTAAAAAGATAATAAATTTATTTCAATTCCGTGTGTAAAAAAATAATGGATACCGCTATGTACTCATCGTTCTCGTTAATATTCCGCTTAAGCTCTCAAAATATTGAAAAGATTTTTTTATCCCTTTGGCTCCTACCGCTAGAAAAGCAAAGCTGTCTCTATTAGTTCCCTTTATAATTCTTGAAAGTGGCCAAAAAGAAGAGCAAGCCGTGCTGCACAAAACATGAGACTCATGAACTTCCTGAAAATTAGTCATCCCACCTATTAAGCCTTTCATAAAGTTGATTTCACGGAATTAATCATGGAGTTAATCATGAAAAATTTTTTATTTTATAAACAAATAGACAATGCCCATAACCTTGTATAGTTTTACGTGACCTTTACGGTTAAAAAAAGAGTCATATTCTTAGAATACTTTCACTATTTATAACATTTTCAGCTCAAAATAAAAAAGCCAAGTTGTAACATTTGAGATGGTGCGTATTCAGGTCGTGTCCTCTTTTCTCATTCGTTCAAAAGTTGACGCCTCCTTTTCATTGAATTTTAAGCTACGGTTCGCAGAAATTTAGCACAATGTAATATGAGCTGTAAATTTAATATCATACTAATATACAATAAGTTATTAACTCTTTCATGTATAAATATAACACCTAAGTTACTCTTTAAATTTTAACTAATCCGCAACATTATCCTGTAACTTAATCTTAAACCAATACAAATAATTTGAACTATTTTGCCTTTTTCAAAACCTTTTATAAGTATTAAAACTTTTTATCAGTATGTGTATTTTTCTGCCAAGACATTTCAAAATCAGATAAACTTGGAATCCATCCCTCAGTGTGCAACATTCAATCAACGCACTCTGAAAGCTCCAGACTTTGCAACATTTGTCAAGCGTTTTAGTGGGTTCAAGGACGGATGATATTTAGACAAATCTTTCTCTTCCCCTATACAAATTTCGTAGCTTCATTTTTCTATGTTGGCAATGGTATATTATTTTGTCACGATATTAACCTCCCGAGTGAAAAACCTCCTCTTGTTCACAGGGAAAAAACAAATCAATCAGAATCGTTTGACTAAGTATATGGTTGCATGAGAATACAACGAACACATTTTAATTAAATTTTTTCCATCTACGATTGTATGCTAACATTTGAAAATTATTATTTAAATATTAGAAGGTAGTGCAAAAGCAGGAAAAGTGGACAACGTCTATCATATAATCGTGTGTCAATTTCTTTCTTACGTAAATTATTCACAAATTGAACGGCTTTAAAATATTTTACTCATAAATTTCCTTCCCAGCGTAAGAAATTGATGTCTTTGATATGCTTTAAGTTTAATCTCGTAGATTACATCAATGAACTTACGGAACTCCATGATTCATGGTACTTTTTTAATAAATTAAATTCATTTCGATGTATTAGATTCTCTTTATCCTTTGAAAACTTTTAATTGTCATAATTCACAAGCGTAAGATTCCATTCTAACGGCTAATTTATTTCTTCATTTAAGAAAAATTGATAAAAATGTGCAAAATCTGACTACGTAGATTGTTAATTGGAGAATATCTTTCATAAAGCTCCTCGAGGGATATATACTCATTTCTAACGATATTTCTAACTATCTCGAATAGTATTTCCGATAATCGCTTCTTTCGAATCCGAAATGTTTCTGTTACGGAAAGTAGTCATGTAAACGAAGTATATTTTATAGGCACCGATAAAATGCGATAAGCATTTTCTGTAAATAAAGACAACACTTAAGCTATTCCATTAAGTGGAACACGATTATGACTATTATTTGCCGGCCGCGGTGGCGGAGTGGTTAGCGTGCTAGCATTCCAACACTAAGGTCCCGGGTTCGAATCCCGGCTAGCTATTTACAGAAAATGCTTATCGCATTTTATCGGTGCCTATAAAATATAATTCGTTTACGTGACGGAATGGTTGTGTGTACTTGTAAATAGTAATAATTATTAAAATGGATGTAATTGGGATAAACCTGTTTCCATTATAGAAATTATTATTATAAACATACTTGATAACTGTTAGTTAATAATTTGGAACTTCCTTTCTAGTCATGCTTCTGGATTGTGTTAACTCGCAGATTTGGGATTATGGCCTTCCTATGCCTTCTATAAAATGGGGATACCTTAGAAGTCATGGGAAATGATGACGTTACAGAAGTTATGGGAAATGATGACGTTATAGAAGTCATGGGGGTCATGCTACATCTACATTAGTACCCTGCAAGCCGCCTTTCGGCGTGTGGCAGGGGGTGCAAGCACCATGAATTTACTGAATTAACTTCGCTAATCTATTACTTTCGCGTATCGTTCGCGGAAAAAATGAATTCTTGTATCGATTCGTTTTAGCATCTATTTCTCTGATCTTTCTCGCAGTGTCTGAACGGCCTATGTAACACATAGGTCTACATGCTACCTTATAGAATAATCATAATCTGCTTTAAAGTAATTCGGGAGTATTTAGCTATTTATGGTTGAAAATTAAGTAATATTATCAATAAAATAACTGGAGGTCAGTACGCTGGAGGTTAGCCGCAGTACATCTCATATAATTACGCATTATTTGTCTGATTTTATTAGATGCATTTCTTAATGTTTCAAATGTGGATTCATTACGAATGCACTAATATTGAAATAGTTGGATGAAATATAATATTGATTTTATAAATTCGGCACCTGGATAATGGCTCTTTTATAAGCAGGAAAAGCTATCCGGATGGTGCAGTATATTTCTGTCTGGCTGAAGATGCTTTAAGCGCAACTAAAAAGATCCTAGATAAATTTCAGGTTCATCATCATAGATATCGTAATCATAGAATAAACTCAGTTCTAGCCAAGGAATAGGTTCTGAGGATGAGCATTCGGGCTCCCAGTTTGAGGAGACCACAAATTTTGAAAGTAGCTTTATTTTGTGGAGGGTGAACATTATACTTGCAAGAAATTTCGTTTAGTCAGATATCTCACTTTACCAGTTAACAATTACTCCTCACAAGAGCAGAGGAAGTAGAGAAACGGGCCTCATGGAGAACTGCATCCAGGACCCCTTTCGGAGATGGCCGGCCCTGATTTAATTATTATTATTAACAAACTGCGGGTAGGCTGTTAGCCTGGTGGCAGTTTTTACCTACATATACACAAATATTTACACAATAAATATTCAATAGATGCATAAAATACATACCCACAGGATTATTATATTGTTACATTCATAAATAATATTTACCTGCAACCTAAGTAATGCTTAGATGATGTAGAATATAAATTCTGGAATAATTTCTGGATTTTTCGGGATTCATGGCAGGACTTTTCGGCTACCGTAGCGGTCACGGGATAAAACCCCACCGTACATATCCCTGTCTAGCAATCCCTTACTTCCTCCACATGATTATGCGTTTTAGATCCTGATGTGTAATTTTAGTATTCGTCATTTAATTTTGTTATTATTATTTCTTATAACTTTATTTCCGAGGATAAACGGAGACCTCGGAAAATCCTGAAAAACATGACTTTTCAATGTTTCGTCTATTATCACGCTCTCTCTTTTTCAACGCCGTCGCCTCATTCTTCACTGCTCATTGCCGTGGACACTTTTTGCGTACACCTTTGCCTCGTAGCGCGGGTTTATTTACAAATTTTTATTTTACGCGCAAATGTTTTTGTTTTCCACGGAAGCTTGAAAATAGCCTTGCAAATCAATAACAATGGACACAGAAAAATTTTCTCGATTTCACTATATGTTGTTTTTTTCCTGATAAATTTAGTCCCTCTCGGAAAATGTCGAAATTCTAACATTCCACCAAAATATTTTACTACATAGCGTTGGTTTTTCAAATCTGTTTCAACTCACTTCTTCAGACATGACTCTACTTTGCGAAAACATGACCTGTAGATTACTAGCTTAAATCTTCCTTTATCACTTTAGCATGCTTTTCAGTAATGAGAAAGTAGGAATTCAAAGCATGGATTCGTTATCACTCCATTCTCTCTTACTTCTATTCTAAAATAAATGTAGAAACAGTGTATTTTTAAATAATTTACACCGAAGGTCGATTTGAACCTCAACCCCTCCTCCATTAGCTAACAAAATCGCCGGAAGGAGTGGGGCAAGAAGAGTAGTGAGATAAATTGTCTTTTACAGTGAGTCAGAAAGATATAAGTGGAAAACGTCCACGTGAGAACTACGCAGAGAACCAATGAATAACACTTTTCATAGCATTCAATAAGGAGTGACCAATGAATATCATTATCCATCATTACACATACCTCAGTATACCTACATCATCAAAGCAATGGATTTAATTGAGGCAAAAGTAAATTAAAGATTAAATTCTTTATTTTCTGTATCGAAATAAAAAAATCATCACGTGTAGAAAATGGGATCGAAACATTTTACACGGAGATATCAAAAGCCAATTAATTTTAGCGTAATCTCTTGTAATTGTATCATGTTATGCATCCTTTTTAAAAGAAGTATTTCTAATAAAACGAACGGTTTAAGCCGGGTGTTCTCAACAGGTGGATATAGTAGTAGTATTGTTAAAAGTGCTTCGACAGCTGTGGTCAATTCGCACGTAGGCTCCCACCGGGATTCGAACCCGGGACCGCTTTCACTGAAGTCGAACGCGTTGCCCACTTGGCTATTCGGGAGCCGTACGTGGATTTGTAAGAGATGACAAGGTTTATACGAATGTTACCGATTCTATTTAAAAAAGATTTCATTTTAGGTATAAGGGATAGGAATACGTTTTATACAGAATTATTTTATATTATCTAAAGTTTTTCATATATCATAACTAGAGCTTAGGTCAATGTAAAATAACCAAATTCAATGACATCTTTTGAAATTTTGAGAGCATAGAGAATGAATTCTTGGCTCAAAATATATGAAAAAAAGACTGCGCCTCGACTACCTTTCGTTCCAATTCCTCTAGATGATAGGTTATTGGTTGTAAGAATTGTTACTTATTAGAAAACGAATTGTGCATTTGTGCAACGCACCATAGTCCCTAACAAAGCAGAGCTGAGCTCTTTTACGAGTGAAGGTAATATTTTATTTTCCGGTTCCGATCGAGATCTAACAATTATCATTTTATTTATCTTATATTTTATAAATCCTAAAACTGCAAGTACCCAAATCAACCATTCATTAGTTTAAAGGTTTGCTTCCTTAGAGAATGAAATCAATCATCCTTTTATGCGATAGGACTTCGAAAGCGTTCGTGAGACAGTTGATGGATGCAGACAATGAAGATGCATAAAATAACGTCATGATCTCGCGGTCGGCGCCACTGGCAAACCGCGACTCTACCAAACTAGATCATGTTCCAGCCTCCATTTTGCATTCACCAGCTTTTTGTTTCTCTTTAGCTTAGCCATGGTCATTTTTCTTGGGAGCGGCTGTAATGACTTTCCGTTTTATGGTTTTTGCCGAAACACTGTGTTTAAAGCGCACTGTCCTAGGGGAGTAAGAATGCAAAAGTTTTTGCATTATTAATCGTAGAATTCCATATCTGAAGGTGGAAGTTAATAAAACTTAAGGAAACAAATTCACCTTCATATTTTATGATCGTCGATCAATTTATGCCCGTTAATTTTTTTCATGGAACATTTTTGCCTTTGATTTTTCCAACCTTATTTGCGCGCAAACAAAATCAATCTAAATTTCAGCCGTAAGAAAATCTAAGTCGCAAACTGTAAATTTTCATGCGAGGAAGAAAATGCGTCATATCTCTGAAAATTTGTTTACGGTCTTTCATCGTGTGTATGTTTCACTGTGTAACTTATGATCAACATATAGAAATTTTAGCTTTGAAAATTACTGGCTTGCGTTTTAACTTCAGTTATTCTAATTTATGTTCAATACTGTGTATATATCGAACTCTCGATACAAGAAATTGACTTGGTACAAGAAATTGACCACGGTAACATTTAAGCAGTCTTCCGGCGTGTGGCAGGGATTGTAAATACCAAGCGTTCGAGTTAGTCACAAGTGTCATACCCCTGTAATTAGCCTACTGTTTCCAGCCCCATTTCTTGTATAATGGCATAATCACACCCTTTCCCCAATCCTCTGGCACATTTCATTTTCTCTATACTTTCTAAAACACTCTGTACAGCCAGGAGATAGTAAGTTGTCCTTCTCTAATCATGCATTTGGTTACTTCAGCCATTCCTGCAAATTTGTTTATCCTCATCTTTCTCTCTGTTTCATAACTACGCTCAAAGTAGTAGCCGATACACGATCCATTTTTCTAAGTTTTAGAATTTTCTAAATTTTAGGTGGATAGTCAAAGAGAAGAATCGCTTTGATCAAATACCGTTCTTATTTTTGTGATTATTTTTATACTCTTACTGTCGGCAAATTAATTTTTTCAATGTTATGAGAAAATGTCTTAGATGCAGCTTTGGTCTGCATATGAGAGAGAATGATTCATACATTTTCAACAGAAAACTACTGTTTTTTACCACTAATAAAAAAGATATATCACTGAACTGTAATTGGCAGTATGTACTAGAAAAAAGTTCACCTCTCTCACTCTAACCGGGATACTTTGCGTGTGTTCTTAAAACATACGAACACGTCCGTAACTACTATACCAACAGAGAGCCGTCAGCATTCTCAGGTATTACTACCAAAATTATTTAAAGCAAAAATTCAAAGAAAAAATTCAAAGCACGCAACTATGGAATTGCTGTTTAAGATACTCCTAGGTCCTAGATTCGATTCAGTATGCTTTATGAAGTCATGACGGAGGGGGGGGGGCGAACACCCCAACCTCTCTGGATCCGCCAATGCGTCATAACAGGTATATCTAGCCGATATATATTTATGAATCGAAACCGAATGTTACAGTTATGCTTGAAAGATAAATTTTGATGTGCAATTTTAATTTTAAAATCGGATGTTAAAGGAGGCTTCTAAATTCGTAATTTAATGGACGAATTAATACTGCTATCCTTAGCTAGCTGCTAGCCTAGAAGTCCGACGCTAGACGATGTTCTAACTTCATTACAGTTTTCGTCCACTTCGCAATTAGAGGGAGTTGTTGCAGGCGAAACGCCCTTCGTTGCAATGTGGGATTGTGGGTATTCTACGAAGTAGAGGTGTTCACGAATCGAGTCGCACCGTGTGTTCGTCGTGAAGTCAGGTAAGGGATTCAAAATTCGGAAACTACCAAAGCAATGCATGACGAAGATTCTTACGTACGTAACACTATTAATTGTCAACTTGTAACCTGTTTTTAATGAAAGAAGACATAGTATTCCAACATGACGTGGTCGAAAAAAGTGTTGCAACGTCTTTTGACTTAGCCATCTCGTCGAACGGAGAGGACCCGATGTTGGTCGAAGTGTGGCTGAGCACGAAGAAATTAAACTTTGAGTGAACCGCAACGGCATGGGTAAGCGAAGGGGAAAATTAAGATTGCTCTATCTCTTAAGCATTTGGTAACCTATTTAAAGATACTGTTACATTTTTTCCATGCAATACATGCCTGAGGTTGACGCCTTTTGACTGAGGTTTGGTATATGGCATATTTTATAGTTTTATTATTTAAAAAATCGTATTTTATGATGATGAATAACTGGAATAGGAAATAACCATTCATTCATTTTGTCTTGAAGGCAAAAAGCCTTTCTAAAACTGTGTGGGTGAAATTTCGATCATTCAGGTCGAATAGGAAGCCGGAAACCAAGGTCCGCTGTGAACCTCGCGGAAAATCCTCAGGAAAATTGCCCTGAAGAGTGGATACTGAGTTGGCGATGGAAAAATTATGGAGGAGGAATTATTATACCAGCAAACTCACGGGAAGTATTGGAAATGTACCTGCATCGGAAGGAATTCCTGACCGTTACCTTCAGCTGAAAGACTTATGGTTGTCAGAGATAATTGTTAGTTAAATCTGGAATTAAGATGGCTTCCAATTTAAAAACTGTAATGAAAGATAACCAAACCACTTTCAATCTGGTGCGAAAGCTAGGCAGTGAAAGGGCCGAATGAAAGAATGGGGAGGGCCGTAATTAGTGAGCCACTGATTTCAATTATTAAAATTCTAGAATATAAATTTTAATATCATTTGCCGATTTATGGGAAGGAAGGCTATCAATATTACATTCTTATTTTGAGGACTTGGGTCTATGTGTTATTTGGTGCTATCGTTCAATCTGCTTCTCTTTTCGTGTTCGGATTTCTCTTGCCATCTTCATCAACCTCTTTCATTCATTCGAGATAAGAGCTGGAATTGTCCAACCTTTCACGTCTTTTATATTGCAGGAATTTCGCGTAAGTCTTAGGTGATCTAATTTTATCGTTTTTCTTACCGTTCATATAAAATATTAATTTCTGTTGTTTATCTTTTCATTTTGGTTTTTCTTGTCTGGCTTTGTTTCTGTTGAGAAACATAAGATCTGGTATTAACTCGTATTACTGGCCGTACTTTCATATATTCTAGTTTTGCACTTACGCATGGGGGTTTGTTCCTAGTAATGTTGTTAACACTTCACACAGTTTAATTTGCTTTGGATAGCTGATATTGTTTTCTCTATTGTCACTTCAATTAAAAGTTTCAAAGATTTTAAAATTATTCCTTTTATTCTTTCCTCAGCACTAATTGATGCCAAATTTTCTTTTATCCTCTTACGGAAACAGTACGTCATGTGATTAAAACAACTGTATATGTCTATATTTATTTACATCTTGATGTCTCAGCGTCAAGTAATGCGCATGTAACTTGATGCATTCTTTCGGAATTAAACTTAAATGTAATATGCTTTAAGGTACTTCTAAGTAGTTATGAAATTCTCGGAATTAGAAATATTTGTGGAATATACCAAAAAACTTTTCTATTAAAGTGCTCTTACGCGACGGACAGAGTAGTCGGAAAAATCTTGCTCTCTAAGTTTCTCTTCCTTTCGCTATTTCGTTTTAGCTCCATGACAGTGGAAGATGCTGAACCTGGTTGTTACATTACCTCATCGCGGGAGATGAATTGAATCCTGCGGCAGGAGAAGGAAGTCAAATATCCTCTGAAAATTGTTTCCATGGGGATTTTATTTATACTATTAATATAAATTATCAGATTTGAATATTTCTTGGCTACAATCAAATCATAAGCTATGTATATTGTAGTTTATATATCTACCATTGCTGTGTTAGTGTATTATTGTATTGATTACTGTATATTCTAAATAAAAATAAAAATTATAATTTGTTTTTTCCTGAAAGTAAATGACCTATTGATATACTCAAGTGAAAATTGGTGGTAAAATTAAGTTCTTCCTTAAAATGAAACTTTTGATATGTAAAATTCAACTCTTACAACTAAAAATGGAAAAAATACATTAAGCACTGCTATTGCAATGACAACAGCAGTTGTCAATATAAAAAATAAAATAGCGTTGTTTTTAAAGGAAAATATTATATAATTTTTAACTTAAAAATTCCGAAATGCTGTAGTCAGGAAGTGCATATTGGGTACTAAATTGCCGATAGTCATTTTAATGGCTGAAATGCGCGAGGAAAAAGAAATACAAAATGGCCTGATTTTGGAAACAGTTCCAAAAAAAACAATAAACTGAGAAAATTCGAATCGGCGCCCAACCCGTCATACTACGTCACGATGACGTAAAGGACTTTCGATTTTAGGAAAGGGTTAAGTTGGGCTCAAAGGGTTAAGTTTACTGAGCGACTTCGTGAATTTTGGAAAAAGGGCTAAAATTGGTGGTTTTGACCTTGTACGACCTCCAAATTTTGGATTCGGCCTTCAAAAAACGCAGGAAATTCCGCAAGGTTATGATGGCGCTACATGTACTAGGTAGGAAACTAGATTACATACCGAAAATGTCAATTTTGAGTAACCACATTAGCTAGCTTAGGTAGCTACACCGGTTAAGTGCTAGATAGATATGTGCGGGATAATACGTGCGTTCAACTCCAACTCAATCCGATTCTTTTTCCTCTCCTATTTTTCTTTTACTAGTCTCCCTAAAATTCCTTACTGTCATTTTATATTTTCCTCTTTATTTTTTCGTTGATTTGCGTCTGTATAATTAAAATAATCATAAATATTTTCGTGATGCTAATTTCTATGAATAATAAAGGAAAACATTTAGCAGAAAAATATAACATATTCTTATATATTTTTAATGAAAAAGTGATTACTGAAATTAATTATATAAATACCAGCATACTCATTCATATACATGCAATAAAATTATAATATAGATGAGTCAATTCATATATATCATAGATTTCAATTTTTCCTCGAATTTTTTTCTCATATTTGAAATAAACATTTTGTTTTTCCAATAAGAAAATAAATTTCATATATTTATATTAGATATACATAACATATTCCATGTGTATGCTTAAATTGCTGCTTAAATAAATTGTCCCACACCCCACGTGATGAAAATTAAATTACTATGACTTCAAGAGCTGCTGACTACAAAGAAAAACAAAATTGTTAATTAATGGGCTGCATTCATTATGAAATTTTTCTCAATTCTTTTAATATTAAACTGTTAATGTTGGTATTGTAGCAGCTCAATTAAAAATAAAATTGCAAGCTAAAGTAGTATTTGCTACAAAAACATTACATCATCATCCTGGGGCTCCCGGCTAGCCAAGTGGGCAACGCGTTCGACTTCGGTGAAAGCGGTCCCGGGTTCGATTCCCGGTGGGAGCCTATGTGCGAAATGACCTAAGCTGTCGAAGCACTTTTAACAATACTACTCCAACATCATCCTCCATAGGTATATTTGATTAACCAAAAATCTAGAAAGGCTGTTGCAATGAACTTATTTAAAAAATTGCTAAAAGGCAACAATTTTGATGCATTTCCAAATGTTTAATTAAATAATGTTCAGTAATGAATATGATGTACGTAACTAAAATAGGCATTGCAGTAATCTACACCATGTGAATTTTACAATGGTGAAGAATTATAGTACATCATCAATATAATCATATTCCTGAATCATAATTGTTCATTTTATATTTCATCATGTTGTTCTGAAATATACTGATTTTTCAAAAAATAATAAATAATTTAATAATAAATTAATACTAAATTAATTTGCTGAGGCGCTGAGGACTTCAGATTATCTAATATTTGGGTTTTTACATTTCTATTTTATCTTAAGTTGGCATTATGAGCAAGATTGTGAATAAACATCATTGAAATATGTGCATTTGTTTCAGGAAGTGACTAAAAGGCTGCATCAAACCCCCAAAAATGCTGAATGTGGTCTAAAACTGCAGATACCCTGCCTCTGGATTACACCATTAACAGAGTGGTGGGTTAACCAGTTTCACTGTAAACAGATGACAGATTCTGAAGCTTTAATACCAGTGAGAAGCATAAATATACACAGATTACCTTTCTATTATCCTACAATGCACAAAAATTTAATCCCAAAATTAATTGCCTAGTTGCCAAAGATAGAATAAATAATCTGAAATGAGATGAATACTCAATTTTGAAATAATGAATAATTGACTAAACAAAACTTGAATGAACTGCCAAAACAAAGCAACATTTTGTTTAAATTAATACATTTTAAATAAATGTTATTGATGTATGAGTAAAATCATGACTCCAAAAACTAAAAAAAGAGGCAATAGTCTCTTTTCTTGATTTACTTTAGTGTTTCAGAGTACATTAATATACTCTGAAGGAACATCAAACCATGTAAATAATACAGCCATTGCTAGAAAGAGATAAGCCATCATATAAACAGCACAGGATAAAACTCTGCAAGATGTGAAGGAGAGATACATAAGTTAATTGGAAGCCCAAAAAATAACTTGGAAAACTGAATTAAGAATAGGTCCATAGAATACATTATGCTTACTATGAATGTCCTATGAGAATTAAAATTAATTATATTGGAATTTATAATGTTGCCACTCAAAGTAAAATGAGAATTTAAAGAAAAGATGTGAATTTTCTATCTAACTCAGATATGCTGCAAATATGTTTTTTTTAAGATTCAGATTGAGAATAACTGCATGGATGAATTCATTTTCCATCATTCATGTAGATACAAGGATAATTAGCCCATAAAATGTGAGGTGCTGATGTTTATTTTATAACAAAATGAATGAATTATGACATTATCAAATACTGTACGAATAAGTGTAATATAATTCCTAAAATATTTAAGTAAGAGTGCCAATAAATTTTGAAGCCCCTTAGCTAAACAAAGACAACTGATCAGAATTAGATGTTTTTTATTGATTTCATAACGAACCAGTAAATACAATTAAGTCACTTACCAAAGTAGTTCAAATGATTTTCATTTAAACAGGAGTGGGTAGAAACAAGGAGATTAACAGTGCCAACTTTCTTGTTTTCCTCTGCAAGATCCTGCTAGTACATCCATGAGCCTCACCTACCCCTTCCCTTTACTTTAGCATATTTGGGCACATCCTTCGTGTATGACCATAATATTTCCAGGTTTATTAAGAAAAAGAAAATAAAATTTTCAAATTCCTTAATAAAGTAGAAATTCAGGAGTTGCATCAGATAAATTTTTAATATATTTTCTATATGGTTTATCCAGAACATACACAGCATTTTACATCCAAAATGACACATACACAGAGAAGGTAGTAACAACTGTAGCCTTCCTACCAAGTGACTTTCAACAGTTTTATTTAGTAGGTAAATTCTTATGAAAAGATTACAGCATCAGAGAAGTTTAATTTTAACAGTATTACAATTACATTCCTATTTTTCTAATACCTTCCAAACAGGTTATATTTAAGATGATTGTGAATTAATTTCAGTCTTGAAATTTTTGGTTTACTATTCAGAGGGATAGGTTGCTGAAAATTTTTTAATTTTCATAACGCAACTTCTGCTTTTTAATTGCAAAAATATAAAATTCTTGATTGATAATTTGTTTAAAACTCTAAATTCATAACAATAGGTACTTGTAAAATACTTCCCTTAACAGTAATAAATAATGTTATCTTTAAACATTTTAAAAAGATTACAAATGCATAATACAAATAGAAAGATTTAAAAATTTCAAAGCTCATCATAAATTGTTTGCTTTCCATAAATGTGTTTATATTAAATGTTTGTGTTAATAACTTCAGCCAACAAATCCATCTTTCAATTCTGCAATTATCTAGAAAATGTGCCTTGAAAGCTGATTTTCAGCAACATTGCCAAAAGGATTCCATAAGTTTTAACTTATTCAACTCCAAAAGCTGCAATTTTCCATTCATCACTTCCATTAAAATTCCCCGCAGTTTTTTTCTAATACAATCACAACTACCAATCAATAGCAATTCTCTAATAGTGATTCTAGTTTACAACCAAATATGCATTGTTTTGAAATCCATTAACAATTATCACTCTCATGAATTACATTCATCATAACAAGGCCTCCAAATGAAGCATTTGGTTATAACAATTACTCAAGGAAGCCCCGAGGTTCTAAAACCTTTACATCAAATGGCAGTAATTGACACAAACATGGATTGAAGATTAATAACATCATTTCCAAAATTCATAATCTGCCTCTATTTCAAATTAAAATTTTAACTGATTTCATACAATGTGAAGGTTACCATAAAATTTCTAGGTCTTGGCCAGGGCAAACACCAGATGTCTGCCAGAACAGGACAGATCATATGAAGAAATCTTAAAGCCTTTAAAAAAGCATACCATTTTGCTGATAATGTTGTTAAGAGGATTTACCTTTTCATAACAAGATGTATTTTTCATGTTTTCTTTGCTTTAAACAGCAACTGTATAACAGAAAAACACAGTGACACATCTCCAGATGCAAGCACTTAACAATTGCACTCATGAAATGAGTAAAATTTTCCCTGCAGTTGCTTACATACATACATACATACATATATATATATATATATAAACACAATGTTGAGTTTTGAGGGATTTTAATACTTAAATAGCTCCTAAATTATTTTCTCGTTTAACTTACACGTTTTGTTTACATTTAATGAAAGGGAATTTATTCGNCTTATGCCAGAAAGGTTTAAAATAGAAGGAACAGTATTTGTTACATTATTTCATAATTATAGTGTTAGCTCCCCTACAAAAAGAATTGATGTTTGAATAGCAAGAGGATTTATGCTCATACATCAAATTCCTCAATGAAAGATTTTCCAACATAATATTTCAGAACAGCCTTAAAGATGATTCTAATTAAAATCTACTTTTCATATTTTATTTAAATATTATAGTGAACATTGCATAAAAATTTAGAACCATTAAAAGATACTACAAATACAAAGATCCTCAATGAGAATTTCAAAACTCTTAAATGATTGCACAAGTTTAAGTCACAATACCTATTTCCGTGTTTGTTTAATGGATTGTATCATAAAGTAAAAAAGAAAATCATGTTTTAATAAGGCAGGGAAATATCTTCCAGTGAATCAAAGTAATTTACATTCATTCTCCTTTTTAGCCTTTACTTAACTTCCCAAAGGCATACAATTACACTTTGAAAACATGAGATTCAATAAAAAACTTTTAACCAAAAGATTCTAAATTCATAAAGCTTTAAATGGGAATCAACAGTGCCAAAATGTTGAATAATTTCTTCCTTGTGAGATATTGTCTGCCTTCCTTACAGTTATTCATCTGAAATGTTTATTATTTTAAATACATAAAAAATAAAATATTACTTCTAGCAGAAATAAGGATCTTTGTTATTATTTACTTAGAGAAGATGGCAAGGAATGGAAAAAAATCTTCCAGAGCTAGTAATACATACATGCAGTTCCCAAGAAATTAATCCCCATGGAAAACATACCTCTTGTTCAGCCACCTTAAAGTTAAATACGTAGAAACATTTGTAAGTAATGCATATCTTATATTCATACAGACTGAATTTCCAATTTTGTAATCCACACAAAACAAAAATGGAAGACTGTATGCGAGGTTTTAATGAGATTTTTTGCTGAAATTCCAGGAAGGATAATAATGAATAAATAATTAAACACAAAACATAAAAATGGATAATATTCAAAGGAAATGTATTTAGAGGGAATTATCAAAACATGGTGAGTTGGTATGTGGTATCTACTGCTCTTTACAACTAGAGAGGAGAGGAAAATTCTATAAGTCTAGCAAAGGAAACTAAAATGAGAATGTTGATGATGAGAATAATCATAAATAATGAATTTAAATCCTAGAATATTATGATACTTCAAAAATTGCCATTTTCAATCGCATTCAAAGGAACAACTACAGTATGTCTTTTGGTAATATTATCACCAGTTCAAATGTAGCACTTGCTATTGAAATCTCTTTTATGTAGATATCACCTAACATATAAAATAAAATGAAACAAGAAAAATTTCCAAGAACATAAGTAATTTAATGGATAATTATGTTGAAACATTAATATGTCTACTTTGGTTTTAATGGTCAATCTCACAGCTGAAAAAAATTAATAATCTACCTCACAATAATTGTATTAATAAATCTGTTTATTGAAAACCAATAATAAATATTCAACAAGCAAATCATAAATATATCAAAGTAACTCAGTAAGACCTCGATTTTAATATAATTTTCATAACATATCATAAAGAATCTGGAACATGATACAGCAATTGTCTTGTTAAGACCCTCAACAAGAGTTAAGGGTCTTAATTCAAAACCAATATAGTACACTGATAATAGACATTATGATAAAAAGCAAATTATTTTTAAACATGGCATGATGTAAAGAAGTGATTACTTCCAAGGCTTTCAATAAATAACATGGATAAATGAACAATGACTAATATTCTCCTTTCAAGTAATTCCTCTCTTCAAATTCAACTTGCTGTCATTCTCTCATACTACTTAAAAGTAAAAAGATCAGAAAATTATGTGAAATTTGATCAAATGTGACAATGTGGTTGATACACTTTAAATATTAATGCTAATACTAATATGATGCTAGAAATCTATTCTTACTTTTTAATATAATAGTAGAGATGAAATTAATCTGAATATAAAATGCAGCTTTGACATTTTGAAGGCAATTTCCTGCAGTGAATGCAGCTTACATAAGTCGTATAAATTTATTTATGGGTAATAAGAGTTTCACAAATAAATAACAATTGAATAAACATACACAAAGAGAAATCGAGGACTTACTGCAACATTTTAACAAAGCATTTCAATAAAGACTAGAATTCAAAAGGAATTATTAAAGAAGATCAATGGATATTGTGAACAATTGATAACTGAGAAAGTAAGCATAAGAAAGCGCCAATGACTAGAGTAAAAATAAAAACTCAAAGGAGCACCAATTTGAAAATAAGCGTAACAGTTAAGTTCTCCAAAAGAACCTTCTTGCATAGTTTCATTAAACTAATATTTTTCTCCTAAGAGGCAGAAATTTTTCACTTTGTAAGTATTGAACAACAAGGTATAAAAAAACAATCTCACTTCTTACTTCATTATAAGTGTAAACAAATTTAAAAAGGTGTCAAGATGACAAGATCAACATTTAAATAATTAAAATGACAACTCTAGCTATTTCTGTAGCCAGCATCAATTTGTCTTCTTATAAATGTTGTGACATCAGCCTCACTCAGGAAGAGCTGAAAATACAAGCACTTGGGCACAATCAATATAAAAGAGTCTATCAGTGGATAATTCAAAAGTTATTGTTCTGAAGACAATTTGACACCTGAGAATGACAAGGTGTTCTCTCTTTGAGAACATTCCCCCCCTGCGTTCTCCCTCCCATGCAATGCACTCTTCTAGAGCCATGCAAACAAATGATCTGAATAAGATGGCAGGATATTGAAGGATCTGCAATGACATCTTTATAGTTATGTCCACACTCCTTCATCTGCAAATCACCCTTGACCTGAGGTATGATGGCCAGCTGGCTCTGTGAGAAGGCTGTTCTCACCGAACTGCCCCACTTGCAGCTGATGCAACGTCTGTGGGTTCTGCTCCAAGGGACGGGCGAGAATTTCGGCTTGAAGATCCAGAGATTAGCTCAAGATAAGCTGAGGGGGCCCATCCTTCATGTCGGCATCCTGGAGAGAAAAATAAGAATTGAATTTTAGAAAATTTCATGATCACAATGATCATGATTTTAAGCAGATTTGAACCAAGAAATGACCGACTGAATAATTTTCAAAAATACAAAGAAAGTGAATAGATATCAGAGATAAGATGCATTATTAAACTAAAGCAAGCAAATTTCCAATTCCAATGCATAAATGCAATCACAAAGGACAGCAATGGGAAGAAACAGATAAGCAAGAAAAGTATACCTTGCCTTGCATACCTAAGGCTATGGACTAACACAGTACTGCATTCCAGCATACACACACAACAAATAATTTGCAAGACAAATAAACCACAATTCAGCATCTAATCTATCATCATTAGTGAACTAATGGTTCCAATGTAAGTGATTGTTTCCATGAGCTATGTAATAGGATTTTGGATAGTGAAAGAAAAGAGAGATAATCATGATAAAGTGGATCATATGATATGTACTGAGGATGAATATGTTTATGCAAATAAGCATGCTTTCATTAATATAAATCGCTTATTAACTCTGAAAGAAAAACTTCAAGCCTATATCCTTCCAAACAAAGCAAATGGGTGAAAAGATGTAGGAATTAAATATATTCCTCACCCAATATCCTCACATACCACCATCCAGCACAGCCCACCTTCAGAAGTTGAACAACATCACCTTCCCTCATGGAGACCTCTGAACCACCAACTGCACAATAGTCTGCAAGTGCTGTGTACCGCTGGGTGACTACACCCTTGAAAATTAGATAGGAATGGGTAGGAGAATGGCACAGAAAATTAAGAAATGATTTCATGGACAGCCAAGGAAAGTATTAGTGATATGAAGGGGGTTTTTGAAAGCAATATTAAAAGTAGAAACAACTTCTTTTTCAGATAAGATACCTATGAATTGGACCTTCATTCTATGAATCATTAAGGCAGAGCCAAAAAAGTCAAATTTCCTCAGTATCTCCCAGATCTGAGAAACAAAACCAAAGATACAAGTATAAGAGAGAAGAATAGTTTTTTTGAAGGTGAAGAGAGGATTCCATAAATAAAACAATACTGAATGCTCAAGTGAAATACGATCAATAGTTGCAAATCATGCATAAGGTGATCAAATGCCACACATCATCCAATAGTATTTCTAATATTCAGTGTTCCTTTTTTGAAAAAGAAATTAAAGGTTTTACAGGCGAAAAATAGTTTGAAAAGGAAAGCAAATAAATATTTACAAAAGCAGTGTTGTAAGAATCAAATACTAATTAAAGCAGGAAATATAGAATATAACCATGATTGCACAGAGGTAAATTCTAGCTTAAAATTTGCCTAAAGAGATAATTTACGTTTATTATGGATTAAACTTTTAAGGAATAAATTTCAAAGATAATATTTCCAGCCTTCCACAAAATAAATTATGAAAAAATATGTAAATGAAGTCTTCTAATATAAATTGAATAAGTTATTAACAAAGATAACCACTGAAATGCATAAAACTAGAAGGAACAAGGAACATTGAAGCTACTTGATAATTTGGGTTACAGTCACAATAACCTTTATGATACAAGGGTGGTGGTAAGAATGAATTACATTTCAAAAGATCACAACCATAATAAAAATTAATCAATTTCATGGATTTTTGACATTTTTATCATGAAAGTATTCAAGTTATAAATGTATTATCACTGATTATAAGAACTGAGTTCCTAGGTCCAATAAATAGATAAATTAGATAAATAAAAAGAAAAGACTTCAGAGGGATATGGACACTGCCAAGAAAGGAATGTAAACTTCATTACTTCACTTCAGAAAGAACTATAGGAGATTTTGGCAGCTGTCAAAGTTCTTACAGCAGAATAAGATAAATTAGAATGATTGATAAAGAGGAAGGCTTTACTAGATTTTGAACAAGGATCTAAGTACTTCCTTGTTCCTAGTACTAGAATAAGTTTCATTCTAAAGAAAGGAAAGATGCACTCAATACAATTTTAATTCTGGAGTCTACCGGTTTGTGATACCTCGCCATTATCAGGTCTCACCATATCTTTCTATCTTTTAGAGTTAATGATGGCAATGTTCTGTGGAAAACAATAGACTCTGGAATAAAATTTGAATGAAAACATCTTTTTAACTTTGAATGAAATTTAATTTTCAAAACATCTCAGCTGCCTCTCTGGACAGAATAAATTTATTTTTGGGTAATGTCAATGTAACAAATTCCATTGTGAAAATTTCTTATAAAACACAGCAACTGATAAGATACAAGAGGTGCTTGCACAAGATGATAAAAGTTTGCTTTGCTGCATTAATATCTATACATAATCAGTAAAATTTTAACACTCTTAGTCATCATAGGCACAGAGACAATTTTAAAATTGCCATTTATAGCAATAAAAAGAAAAAAGTGGGGAAAAGTAAGTAAAATTTAGGGAAAAGCTGCATTATCCCTTTCACAGCAACAATTGACTAAAGTTGATTTGACATTCATAGTCCTAAAACTGCATCTAATCCAAATACCCAGTGAAATGGTTAACTGGTGAAAGCTATAGCAATAGTTAAGGAACTTGGAAACAGGAAGGAGGGACCATAGAATTATAGAATTCCTTAAATTTCCCAAGGGTATTCCATCACCATTTCAAAACAAAAATTCAAATGAGTTGTTTTTGAAAAATATTGTGGAGATAGAAGGAAGTCAGAGTTGATAGAAAGGACTATAGTTGAAGAACAGTAGTAGTAGGAAGAAACACCAAGAACTATTGTACAGTAATGCTTGCAGGTATTCCTTTTAACCACCAACTTCACTACCAGCAGGCTCTTTAATTTGGCTCCATAGATAAGTTCTCTCTCATGACAGGTTACCAAATTATGCTTAATTCTAAAAAAGTTCAATTTATGAGAACGACATTTAGTTAAGGAATTGACAAACATGCCCTGGTATTGCTTACTGAAAAAATAATTGAAACAGTTGAAAATTAGGAAGACCTTAAGAAACTAAATGAAGGATTTATTCATCAACAAATTTTCATACACACTTCTGTCAAAGTTTTATTTTGAATTATAAGATATCAATGGCCAATAATTTATGTCCTACAGATTTCTTCAACAATTATCAGCTCGAGAAAAATTTTTCTGTGTACTTAAAGTTATTAAGAAAAACAGCTCTATTTTCTCCATGAAACACCTTTCCTGACCAGTCCAATTGATACTTCCTGACAACAATTCTACATGGCAATAAACGCATATAAGGAAATCAAGTTTACAAATATGATGACTTATAATACTTCATGAATAAGGTGGCACGATACTGTAGGCATACATCAGTAAGACTTTCTCCAAACCAAAGCTATGAGAAAATCAAAGCAGAACTGAAACATTGGAATTTAAATCATTGTAAGAAGCATTATAAAGAAACAGATTATGGCTGTCAAAAATAAAGCCCAAGAACAGCCATAAAAAGGAATAAAAATGTCATTGAAGACTTATTTTCACAGGAGATTTCAACACTCTCTCCAACAGAACAGAAGTTTCAAAATTAACAAATTTAATTCGAAGGACTCACACAAGAGAATCAACTGATTTTCTTTAGAGAAATGGAAGAATAACAAGTGAGAGTCTGAGTAATCCTTATAATATCAGCTAAAGTCATCATCAATTGCAGCCCAAATCATTCCATAGCCTACCTGATGTGATGAATTGGTTGATTTGAATAAATAGTTCCTAAGTTTAAGCAAATAATTACTTTCATATATGTAAGATTATGGAAAATATGATTCATTAAAGTTGGTCTTTAGAATTCTTCTCATTAACAACTACTTTTATAGGATTTATATTTGAGAGGTTTAATACATAATTATGAAAAGATCCTTCAAATTATTTATTTTACAATGGAATACTTTGGAATACAATGGAATTTTTTCCAATTAATTTTATTAAAGATTAAAATCAAATATGTGAACAATTGGGCTATTGAAAAATGCAGAGCTTGTTCAAATACTACTCTTCAAGTTTCATCTCTGAGAGACCTCTTCAAACTAAACTGAATGATTTTAACTGAAGAACAGTAATTCTTTAACATGTTGTAGATGATTTACTTCAAAAGAAAGGACCTCAAGTGTAACAATGATTTTAAAATTGTGTCCAGAAATTTTATTGTGGGCTCATCTGTCTGAAATCAATTTAAATGTATTTTTAGATACTTGATCAATAACACAATAAAAATAAATAATATGACAATAGATTAAATGAGAAGATTTTGAAAATTTGAAACTTAATTAAATGAGGATTTATTTCTGAGTATAGAAATCAACATTACTTTTATTATAAAGTATATAAGTTTAAAGTTTCCACAAAGATTTATCTAAACTAAAACTGGGAAGGAGTTGAAACTCTGAGGAGTCTTAAGACAATGCACAACAACAAACAACAACAGCAAGGACCACAAACACACAGACACAATAGCCATTCTACGAAAAATACAACACAACAATAGCAAACAGCCTATACTTTGCAAAGTCCATTTTAGTTCATCAATCATGAATAAAATTCACACAAAACATGTCAAATAAAAAAGGAGTCAAATTTTATCTTCACAAACCAAAAGCTAACTTTAGATGCCTACATCATGAAAGAATGACATATTGAAGATATCTTCCATAAAAGCTTCAATGCAATGGCATCACTGATTCATTCTTAATTCCAAGTAATCCGTGAATATCTCCAGACCAGTGTCAAAATAGGAAAAATGAATCAAAATACAAATGACATTTTAATTACTTAAAGTGAAATAATCATAAATTTGAAACTTTTGAATAAATTCAAATTGACTGTGATAGAGAGTCATAAAGAAACAAGAATTATTAAGCTATATGTAAGATTTCACAATGGTGCTTGTAATGGCATTGAAAATAATTTCAGCTAGAAATTCTGACTTCAATAGTAATTCTGACTGAAAGAAATTTTCAAAGAGTTGCTACAATTCTTAGCAGAAATTGCTAATGGCAAATTAGGCTCAACATAGTGCCTTGCAGATTTCATAAATTTGCAGCCAGTCTCATTTTATAGAAATATCAGCAAATAGAATTTTTGCATTTCATTTCACATGTTTACTGAAGTTTAAAATATTTGCTGTAGAAAGAACTTCAGAGATACTTAAAAGAGCAGCTGATATGGATCCAGACTTAAACATACTGTTCACGAAAATGGACCTTAAGGTATAAGTCACCGACAAAATACTGAATCTCAAAATGGAGGAGTCCAGAAGAAAAGGAAAAAGGGAGCATGCAAAATATCTGAATTGAGATTCAGTTCAACTTTTCTTTGATTCCCAATGGTTGCACAGGAGGAATTAATACCAGAAAATCAAATGGTTAATGCCAACTTGGATATTTTGCATTATTTACAGATCTGGATTGTTAGTCTGACCACAATATTGTAAGCTATGGTCTTTGCATGACAATACACCAGTGCAAAATGCAAAGCCAAAAATAATATAAGGAAGGCTTTTGATTTTGAAGCTCAGCTACAAGTTGCATAATTATACAAGGAGATGAAACTTTTATGAAAATGCTCTTAAATTGTCACCACTTAACAATGCATTCAACCAAAGCTAGCCCTTATGGTTTTATAAATATTAAATTAGCCTTATTTTCCATTAGACAAACAATGTGCTGTTTTTTTCACAACTGACTTACTGCCAACTAAATCTTAAAACAGAATAATCACTGAAGGGTTAAAATCTTTCCGATAAGTAACACATCCAGCATAAAACTTCCCCAGGATTTCTAAACTCCAAGTAACAAACCTTTTCCAAGATGGGATGCTATGCAGATGAGCATTTCTTTCTCTGGCCAATGGGCTATCAGGTAGAATTCAAATCCGCTAAGGCAGATGATATGCATGGGGCTACTGAGGCTGGCACAAAGAGCAGAATTTTAATAATGAGAGAAGATGATTTCAAACACGATTCATTCATTTTATATAAGAAATACGAATTCAGAAGGCTGAGTTTCCTACCTTTAATATTCAACATTCCACCAGAGTATGATTTAAAAACATAATGGCTCATGGCTTGCTAATGTTGAAATAAGAAAAATTATGTAAATTCAAACAAAAGAATAATAATCTTAAGCTAACGATCAGAAATTAAAATACCTTGAAAGTGCCAAAAAAATTAGAGAACCTTTCCTAATTATGAAAAGATAGCATGAATAAGTATTTATAATAAGACAATACTGAAAGGTGTATCAACATAATTATTTAAATAATTGAATTGAAATGGATGAAACTTCAAGTTCCACTGAAAACAACAAGGAATATTAAAATGGAGAAATTCTGTTCTGTATAATTAACTATACATAAAGACAAAGTAACCAAAATGCGACAAATTATACTTAAAAGCCAGCTGAGTTATGATAAAATGATAACCAAAGCTGCATAGAAACCCCATAAACAAAATCCATGACAGAGGAAGGAAAATAATAGTTAATAGCAACACAAGATGAAAAATCACTAACCTCAGATGGTTCAGGAAAGGGATCTTCTTCATCTTCACTGTTACTGCAATCTGAACTCCACCAACCACTTTCATCCTCCCCATCCCCTTCCGTGAGCCTTCGAGCACGCCTCTCACCATCACAGCTCAATAAGCGAACCTTTTTCCAGAAAGATTTCAAGCTATTAGTGACATCTTCACCATAACATTTACTTTAATTAAGATTTCAATGAGAAAAGAACACAATATGCACATATTTCCATAGATTTTATAAAACAAGACCACCTTTCCTTTAGATCATTGAACTTATTATACAAAAGTATTTGACAATTTTTTTGGGTAAATAGTGAGTTCAAAACACTTGAACTGTTTAACCACATATCAAATAAAATTAATATAATAAATAAAATTTTAGCCAAATACATTGCATGATCATTCATAATCATTGCATGTTACATATTACACATTGGTAATTTACTGAATGTAAATATGAATCATTAAGTTCCAATTTACTATTTATAATTGATCCATATCACCAAAAATACTACTTTCATAGGGTTAGAATAGTTCAGAAACCTACATTACATATTGTAACTAAATTTAAAATAGAATGAAGAGAGAGGTGTTGTGCATTTTCTGCAACAATATCTTTAATGAGAAACATGACCAGGTAACAAACATTAGTGGTCATCATCAGGTGAGATGGCAAAAGCTAAAACACAATGAAATAAAATATTTAAACACAAGAAGACTACCAGAAAAATCAGGAAGTAGGAAAATTAGGAGGGGGAGAAGAGTTGATAGGCTGTTGTTACATAGGCCATTCTGATACTGCTAGGTAAATCAGAGAAATAGAGGCCAGAACAAGTTGTTTCAAGAATTTATTTTTTCTGCGAACGAAACATGAATGCAATCGACGGAAGGAGTAGAATCATGGTGCTTGCACTCCCTGCCACAAGCCAAAAGGCAGCTTGCAAGGTATGTACATATGTAGATGAAGAAGTTAGATGGGGAAGGAAGGAATGGGTGAGATTTGTGTGTTTTCCTTTTCCATGTTGTGAATTTCCACAAGACCTAACCTATTACTGTGAATTTTAAATTTATAAAGTTATACATATGTACTTTTCCACATTATCTATATCTTATGATACCTTAGAATTCCAAATAATAAAGAAAAACCTTTTGCAATTCAATGTACTGAAAATTGTGCTTAATATCAAGCACAGTGCAGGAAAAAAGAAAATATACTACAAATTGCATGCTAATAGGGAGAAGGGGAATTTCCTCATTTATTCTCTATTTGATTTAGCACACACAATTGGTATGGAAGGGTCAGTAGCAGACTGAGTGGGTCAATCAGAGGTTAAGGGGAGTCTTAGGTAGAAAAAACCTGGTTCCTGGGATGACATATAAATTCAAAATTCTAGACCATTCAACAGATTTACCATATCAAGCCATATTTACCTATAAATGAAGAATGGATGGAACTCAAAGTCTAAAATAATAAGGAAAGACAACCTAAATCACAATTAAATATTGCAAAGAATTGACATTAAAATATATTGATACTTTTGAGGAAGAAAATTTAAATTAAAGTTTTCAGATTAAGAATGAGGCTTACCTGTCGAGTGAGCTCTGAATCTATCTCTGGATCTTCTTCAGATGGATGGTGCTCCCAGGAGAATGTGTGTCGTAAAGGTCTGCAATAATAAACAAGAAGTAATAAAATAGAATTTAAATTACATCAATACAGAGATAAAAATGCTAATTATAAAGAAAATACAAAAGACAAGCCTGATAGCAATGATTAATATCTATTAATGGAGTATTAATAAATAATGTCATGAGACATGAAAAAGGAATAGACACTTCTTGGATCAACATCAATGATTTCGAGCTAAAAAATTACAAAGGAATAAAAATCAAGCAGTACAACCTAAATTAGACCAATTAAAAGCCTCAAAGTTTCTGCAGGAAGAGGTCTTCAACTAAATTCTAGTAAATGCTTACAGTATTCAAGTAATTCCTAAGGGTAATGATTCCCAACTTTAAAGAAGCTTTAACAGTAAAATAACCCAATAATTATAAGCATTTGGGACGAATGACAATTAAGTAAAGCTGGTACCTCATTTATGACTCAATGCTAATGAATTGCTTCCCAAATTAATCAGCTAACTATGCAGACTATATTTTTCCCACTGAATAGACAGATTGAGCCATTTTCTTCTTTCTTTTTAGGGGAGTATTTTCCAAAATATTTAGATATCAATGGGCTTGAGTGCTTTTCTCATATCCAAGCCAACATTCTCTCTCTTACTGAGTATTGTAACTTTTAGTCAGATGTACTGCATTGCTGTTCTTATATTTGGAATAAAGATACAAATCATAATTGGATATGTTAAACATATAAATAAGGCAGACCACACTGTTGGATTGTAATTGAAACTAACCTCTGATCACCCTCTCCAAAGTTGCCCTCAGCAATGGCATCTTTGTTGCCCACAGATGAAATCACATTATTATTGTGAGCTCCAGAATGCTTGCGCATGCTCTCTCCACGCAAGAAGTGGAGCTGAGAAAGCAAGAGCCGCTTTAGAGCCCTCACCCAAGTTTCCTTCTGAGCTCTTGATGCAGCCTGAATTATGTACACTTCTCTCCTTCCTTCTACCCACACCTCAAACTTTCGCTCATCAGCTCCACCACCTTTCCAGCCTCGCACACTTTCTGTCAGCCCAATTCGAGACATCTGAAACAATCAATTAAGTCATTTTCCAAAAGGAGGCAATCTCACAAGAATTACATAAAAGCTAACAAACTTTATAATGTTCTCTTCTGAGCAAAGCAAAATCTTCATCATCATATAATTTTCATCTACTCTTAACATGCAACTGTATGTAATTTAGAAAAAGAGCTTTCCTTTTACTAAAGCACTATTTTGTGCATGGAAATTGATATTTATTTACACTTGTTTACTCAAACTTGCTTGTCAAAAACCATTTCATCTTCATCAATATCATCTTTGCCATTCCTACTCTTTCTTTAATTTCTTTTAAGCATTTCCAGTCACTTTCCACTACACAACCAAGATACTTGAATCTCTCCACCTGCTCTATATCCTCTCCGTCCAAAACCAATCCTATTCTTTCTTCATAACCTATCTTCATGGTCTTTGTTTTTCCCTTGTTTATCTTCATTCTATATCTTTCACACCCTACATTAACTCTGTCCACTATCCTTTTCAATGTCTCAGGTTCTTCGGTGATCACTACCATATGTTGGATATGGTTTTGAAACCTGGATATGAAATTGAAAAAGAGGTTGATGAAATGCTACGTTTGGAATGTGTTTTTGTATGGATCTGAAACGTGGACAATTAGGAGTATGAAATGTGGACATGGAGAAAAATGGAAGATATCATTTGGAAAGATAAAGTAAAGAATGAGGAGGTCCTGCAGCAAGCGGGAGAAGACAGAATATTGATGGAAATTATTAAGAATTGGATCGGACACTTTCTAAGACATGAAGGCCCATTGAAGATGGCAGTTGAGGGAGCAGTGGAGGGAAAGATGAAGAGAGGGAGAAGGAAGCTTTTGGATGAAGTGAAAGGAAGAGAGGGATATGCAGAGTTGAAAACTAAAGCCTTGGGAAGAAAATTATTTGAAGTCCTATGATGCCAAGGACTTGCCATTTGGCAGAAAACAAATGATGATTATGATGTTTACTCATTTTTATACTAAATGGACCACTTTGTGCAGTTTTTGATAAACAGACCATTTTCTTCAGTAAAAGGGACAAGACTTCCAATCTAAATAACAGTCATTAACTAACTGAAGTCTTCCAACAGATTCTAACTTCAATTTTGCCTATCCCATCTTTGTTCACAAGAAATTTTTCCTAAGAGACATGATGGTGGTTCCCTATTAAATTGTTTCCTATTGGATAGTTTTTATACAGACACGCAGCAAGGAATCTGATGTGTGATGCTAAAATCTTATTCTGAGAACGGTCAAAGGACTTGTGTGAGAGCGGTGAGAATCATCAATAAACCTCTTTAGAAATGAATATCTGGATTGCTTTGAGAACACTTAGAGGATGATTTTAAATTAGTTATCATAGTACCTGGTGTGAGATAGTGTCTTGCTGCCTTTCAAAGACCACTGATAAAAAATACCAATGCTGTATCATATGCTACTATCTGTTATATTTTTTAAAGTCACCTACACATTATGTTTTTCTGATACCTTTTAAGCTATGCAAAATGAATAATTTGCAGAAAAACACTTAGTACATCACTGAGACAGAAACAAACTCCATATGATGTTATGTATCTGTGCCAGGACTGCAATTCTGGTTCGTGTCATAGAGATATTTGTGTTAAGCAAGTATGCGTTAACGAGGCTTTACTTTTTATGCTGTCCACAGGTTATTTCTTTGAAATAACCATGATTTTGGTGTAAGGCTGCAAAACCAACAGTTAGTAAGATCAAATAAATTATCAGTTTTAATAATTAATGGTTCCCTAGATTACTCCAAAAAGAAGAATAATGTTGTGAAGATCAATTACGAGGATTACATGATGACCCAACATGAATATAACCTATTCAATGAGAGCCTCTGGCTCAAATAATAACCATTAGTAATAAGATAACCTAACTTTTGGAATCGATAATGTTCTTTCAATTAATATAGTAAAGTATTGTTATCTTTAGATATTTAATTTTATTTTGTAATTATACGTAACTTTTAATCTTACATTCTCTGTGTTTTATACATTTGTAATTATATTCTCATTTTTTCCCCTCGCTTTCAATGATCTACTATTTAAATTTTTTGCATTATATACTGTCTTTATATGTATTTACTGTATTTTTTGCAGGTTCTTTTCACCCCCCTCTGTGGGTGTTTTCCTGCAACAAGTGTTTTTTTTTCTTCGTCAACCTTCAGTTGCAAAGATTTTTTCCCCACACACTTCTTTTTCTTTTTGTTTATTTAATTAATCTATGTATTATTATTACATCATACGAGGTAGGTGGAATAAAGGCCCAATAGGGCCTAACCTTTCCAATAAATTGTCCATCTATGTATCTTTTTAGTCAAATTAATGCAGTTGCCAGAATACTACCATTTGATCCCATTTTGAGGCTATATTATGAAGACAGATATTAAATTTGGAAAATATTTTAATTACCTCAAGATGTCTTTTGAACTGATAAGTGGGCTCATCCTTTGGTCCCCTCCGCCCACCACCTACTTTCTTGCAAAAGAGTAGAGATCTCTCGTAGAGGAAGAGGTACCGTCGCATAGGCTTCAGACGAAGGTCTCGAAGGCGATCTCTCTTACGCCTTGCACCACCTTCTGCCCAAACTGCAAATTCACCCTGCAGAAGCAATTCTCCTTGTTCTGCAAGATTTCCCTGAAAAAAATAAGAAGCAGTCATATATAGCCTCTCTCCTAACCTCTCATACGTGCTACTGCCATAAAAAAAAGACTTCTCTGGTCTATTATCATTCTTACATGTCTAATCCTAGAAATACTATAAATTCAGAACAAGTTTTTATTTAGAACACTAGTGTTGAATTTGAAGAGGTAACTTATTTTAACTAAGTTAATTTTTGCTTCGACAAAAGATTTTCATTACAATACAGAAAGTATAAAAATTTTAATGAAAATAAAAATAAAATGAAAAGCCTTTTTATTCCTTTGAAATGCCATACTTGCATGGGTTAGCAAAACTTAATGATTACCTGAAAGTATGAGCATGTAATTGTCTGAATATCATGATATCTTTCCAACAGTAGTTATTTGCTGCAATTCCTAATAGGTTAAAGTGTAAACATACGACCTATGTTCTTCGAAAGATTCAGAACTGCTCGGTAAATTCCCCTACAAAACAATAAATATACTCCTCCAGTATGTAAAGTAGAATCACATGGAGGCCCTGAAAACAGGGCATGAACAAGTGTACACAAATTGATCACATAAAACGTTTACTTACCCAAAATCCAGTGATAGATATTTGGTGCATGCTGTCGTTGACACATTTCAGTACAGCTAACATGCAATCCAGTGCCTCTCGAATTTCAGAGTGACCCTTGGGATGACCAATGTTCTCTCCTTCTTCTGCATCTGAGCCACTCTCAGCAGTATGACGCAACAGATCCTTAAAATAAAAATAAACATTCACCAATTGACATTATGACTAAATCAGTCAGTATGATAAGCCTCTCCTTTCCTAAGACATGGTTCTGAGAAAAATAGATAAACATGTATTTCTTATGAATTGACAGGTTTCCATTTATCCAATCAAAATCTTACATGTTCTCTCTCATAATACAGAAAAAACAAATTTTATCAAAAAATGAGACTACTTTTCAATAAAAAAGGCAATTCATTTTTTGAGAGTAGATCAGTATATCAAAGATTCTGAAAATAGTACATCAAAAAATAAAAAGCAGAACCAAGAATTCTGAAAATGTATATGTTTTCTGACACATACACAAATGTGAATTATCAATGTCTTAAGCATTGAAAAGTGGCAGATTGAATTTAACTTACTTTTAGAAGAAGCTGATATTTAGTAATCCTTTGTACTGGCTTTAGAAGGTACGCTCCAAGAGGCAATTTGTGTCCAAGGCGACGCCTACATTCCATGAAAAATGGATTCTGCTCACCAACAGCATGGCGTAAAGCTTCTGATCGTGGGATGTTTTGACAGTAATGGCTATAGAGTCTATGAAATGCCTCTCTCTGTAAAATATACAAGTAAATGAGTATTTTATATATTTTTTAATAGTGAACCCCTAGAAAGTCTTAGAAATTTGAAATGAAAAAAAAAAAAAATCATCTTGTATAATATCCAAAGCTCATAACTAAGTTGCCATATGCTTAAAAATATTTAATACTAATCAAAAAAGCAAAAATCAGTCATAAAATATTGAACAAATCCTTTCAAGCATAATGGTGTGATATTTCAAGGATAAAATCACCTTGTCAGAGAATTCTGACAACTCCAAAAATCACTTATTGGGTCACAAGGGACTGTAGCACTAAAGGAAGAATATATCACCGAATGTTTGCACCACCAAAGATAGTTCTACTCAGAACACGATGACAATGTAGAAAAATGGTGAATCAAGGAAGGAACACATAGAAGAATTCTGACCAAATTCCTACAATTTATACGCATTAGAAATAGCAATACTTATACTGAACAGAAGAATGAAGTTTGTGACTGGTAAATTATTTCTACACTCTAAAATCATTACTTAATGATTATGGGTTCATCGATATTCTTGAACAGAATTTTTGATGCATATTATATAAAAAGATACTCCACTATTCATAAAAATTGATTTGTAGCTCAAATAAGTTTCCTATCCAAACCCTTGTCTTCATGTGCTCCTACTACTTATTGAAATTTGTTTAGATAATTTATTGAAAGAGTAACTATGGAGGTACTATTAGTTATCCACATGGAAGAACATAACCCATGTGGAAGTATATCTCTCATAAGTCAACCCTCCTTCACATTGCAGGAGATGGGAAACTGAACAAAATGGGGTAATGGCCAAACAGATAAGGGAAGAGAATGAGAGCTCTGGAACCATAATAAGAGCCATACTGGAACTCTGAAAAGCAATGGTTACCAGGCCTGAAGAGAAGTTAAGATTGGAATATTTTGGTCTATAACATCAGTGGTAGTATGCACTTCTTCTTTTTAACTTAAACTCATACAACCCTTGAAAAGGGCAAATCCAGTTATAGAAAAATTATGAATTTGCACCTAAAAATGTTAAATACTGTTTGGTAAATTGGAGGCAATAATAAGCCAGGTGAGCCATAGCTGCTTAGAAAAGGTTTCAGTTAATAGAGGCAAGGGAACAAATAAAGACAGAGATAAGGAGAGGGAACATAAAATGGCAAATAAATTAAAGAAATAACAGATTAATACAGGTAAAGGTATTAAATAAAAGAAAGAACTTAAGGATTATATAACTGAAGACTAGTTTCATTAGAAAGCTCTCCACAGAGGGCTTTGAAGAATAGATGATGTGACTGCTACAGTCAGAATGTGATGATTATTTGGGACCTGAATACACATTTTGGCATGGAAAGACAAGGATATAAGAAGGTACTGGATACTTATAGATGAGCAGAAAAGATACTTATGAGATAGCTGAATAATAGACAGGAATTGTGTGTTATAACCAGAACAGTCCCAGTGAAAATGGAAAAATGGCAAGCCTCTATATATATGTTTAACTTCCATGACCTAATAAGCTAAGACAACCACAAAAGCCAAATTAAGATGAAGAGGAGGTGGACCACAATGTGCAGGCTTACAAGGATATAACATGGGTAAAAGTAGATATAAGTCACAAATTATTCTGAAAAACTAAGTTTTATAAAAGAAGAGGGAAATCATTCTCATGGATTATTTTTGCAATCAACTCAATTAAACAAGAAATTAATTTTAGCAATTTTTAATGTAGCAATGTAGTAATGTATTCTTACTCACCCTCTGAACAAAGCATAATCCCACAAGTTCTACAGTTGAAATACAATTTTCAAGGTCCTTGAGAAATACTTCGGAATGAAAACGGTGCAAGTCTTCTAAATTTCCAAATAAAACATCTGACTTTCCAAAAAGAGCAGATGGCACTAAAGGTTGCAATTCGGCAGATAACATCTCATCTTTATATCCCTGAAAGAGAATGAAATATTCAGCAGAAATTCTATGACTGATGAAGTAAGGGAATAACGTTCTCTTGATCCATTGTTTAAGGCTGGTTAATGTATTCATGAATTTACACGTGTCATATACTCCAAAGGTGTTGAAGAATAATAAGGGAAAGTAAGTAAGGTACATACATATTATTGGACTCTGAAAATAATAATTTGAATGAATAAAGCCAATTAAAATCAATAGTATGGAAAATTTTGATAATATTCCAAGCCTGAAATATAAGTAATTTGTGCAACTTACTGGATGAGAATCTTGAGAACTTAACAGCCAATGAAAAAGCACCATTGTGATAAGTGTAACAAATAGCATTACAAAAGTAATATCCTATCCATAATTCGATCTCTTTTGGAAACTGCACATGAAGATTTTTAATCCCTAATAATCACATAAGACACTGAGTAATTAACCATAAAGACACTATATTCACCTCACAAAAATTACTAAGTCTTGCAAGTCACCATGTAAACTTTTCACTTCAAGCAGGTTAGAAATATTAGATAACAATGGTAATAGAATTAAGAGATTTTGATTCTTATAATTTCAGGTAAATTTTTCTAGAGGATGATCACAAACACTAATTGAAGTGAATTTGTACTGAGTAAATTTGTAGAAAATGATGACCTGAGAACATTCTTACACAGTCAAAAACCAATCCATGGTGCAATAGCCCACAAACGGCCAAGAGGCATATGGCTGATTTGTGGTCAGCATATTAATTCTCACACTACTTTATTAGCTTTTCTAGGCCATAGTCAACACTCTCCCAACCAATTCAGGCTGGTCCCTGTATCACCTACAATTGAATCTGGCACAGCTTTCACAGAGAATAAATGCATTATCCATTTAGCTATTTAAAGGTCATAAACTTCGGTTACAAGAAAGTGATTACTTACCTTCAAAATTGATGATAATTCTGACACATAAATTCTTTCAGTGTCTAGAAGCTCTGCCAAAATTCTTACACACTTCCGAACTGCATTGTTCGATCCACAACCTTCAGAAGATGTAGCAGTAGATGAAAGAGGAGGTGACTGCTCCTCGGGCACTGAAGAGTCATTGCAGTTGCTGGATTCTATGCCACCAGCTTTAACTGGCAAAATATCTACTTTTTCTTCAGCTTCACCCTAAAAAAATTAAATATTTAATTCATACTAGCAGAAGATAGTGTAAAAGAGATATCTTAAGGCAAAAAAGAAGGGAAAAAAATTGACACGACATGAATTTGAACCTAGGTTTTCCACTTTTTCTTTTCTAACTCCTAAACTCAGAGCCGCATCCAGTCTATCTGGACCCCCAGGTGCAAACATAATTTGCCGCCCCTGTAAATTTAATACTAAAAACATATATTTTCTGATTTAATGGTCAAAGTTATTTTATAAAACTTTGAAAAACCATTGTTTTATGACTTTGTTACTCAGCTTTCATTGGTCACAAAACATCAGTAACAATTAATGGGGCAGATTCCGAATGCTGACATAGTAAATTGTCATTATTAGTTAATAGTTATCGCAACTAAATATGAACGTTTCTAATAAAAATTCTTTTTCGACATAAATAACTTTGATTAAACCCATTACACAAATATTCCTTTCCCACCTTGAGTTATCCATAATTCTTTCATCTAAATGTTTGCCAATCTTTGATTTCACATCTTAATCTTTCTCAGATAACTTGTGTGTATAAAACAGAAAACAACAAATAATGTTGTTGTAATAGTACTAATGGTTGGCTACGTTCCTCCTGCTGCCCTTTAGATGCCGCCGCCCAGGTGTGATGCACCCCCTGCACCTACAAGACGGCGCAGCTCTGCCTAAACTACTATTCTGAGTTGATTCCACTCTGTCAAACAAATGCTTCTCAAGTAAGGCTGGTGGCACTCTGCATAGAGTCTCAAAACACTCTAAGAGATCCCCACAGTCCCTTAAACAGAGTGGAATCAACTTAGCATAGTAGTTAGTGGTTAGAACATCCGCCTGGAAAGTGGGAGACCTGAGTTTGAGTCATGTTGATATTTTTCACTTCTGTTTAAACTTGGGAGCATGGCACATGCCTAATCATGCAAAAAAGACATACATCAATAAAAATGTTTACCTAATAGGCTGTACCATCATTGAACCTGAATATTTTGCTAACCCAACTGATTTTGAAATACTTCAATAGCATCATGTATTTATTTACCAACAATTCCAATTCCTTTTGGGAGAAAGAGTACACCTGCTGGCAAAATCTAGGATTAGGATTCTTTAAGAAAAGATATTTAATGTATTTCTTCAGATAAAAAATAAAAATTACAGAGCTCCAGAAATTTTGTTTGTAAAAGCCAAAACTGGGTAAGGAAATAAAAACCTTCATAAGTATCCCAGAAATACTTTTATCTTTTTGAGTCTACTGAGTCATTTGATGATTTGGATTTTTCCAAGGAACAGAAACTTTGCAATAAAACAGAATTTCACCACCTCCAGCTCAACATATAAGGAAATTACTTGCGCAGAAGATTGACTTTCAAGGATCAATTTGTGAACAATTTGAGAGAGAAACATCAGAAAAATGTATTCTAGTGTGAATTANTTCCAAGGAACAGAAACTTTTCAATAAAACAGAATTTCACCACCTCCAGCTCAACATATAAGGAAATTACTTGCGCAGAAGATTGACTTTCAAGGATCAATTTGTGAACAATTTGAGAGAGAAACATCAGAAAAATGTATTCTAGTGTGAATTAAATTTGAGAAAATAACGATTGAGTTATACTAGCATCATTGCTTGTACTGTCACACAATATTAAATGAATTGTAATAATATGCTTTAGAGTTTACGTAAAAGAATGACACTGGTAAAACTTGAGAAGATAAAAGTACTTTACAGGTTCTGAGACAAGAATAATTTTTGGGCATAAAATCCAAAATATTAATCATGAATAGTGTTTAAACACAATTTTTATGCAATCAGAATAATGGCACTGTTTGGCAGAGATGACTCTGAGCCTATGGAAGTCAGAAAGGTCACATGAGAGGTGAAACTTTTCAAATTTTCTACCAAAATCCAAGTTTTTTCAAACGATTTCAAAAGCCACTTAACTGCACTTTAGATATACAAAGGATTTCCATTAAGACATGTTACCTATATGAAAATAATAATTAGAGAAAAGTCATTTATACATATTTTGAAATTTCATAGTTTTATAAGAGTAAAACAAATTTATATTTCCATTCACTTATCAAAAATGACCTAAGCTGTCGAAGCACTTTTAACAATACTACTACTACTACTTATCAAAAAATACATATTCCTTTATTTATTGTAATAAGATATGCTTTAGGGTAAAAGGCTACCTTAGAAGAAATACTGAGTCTTTGCTCCTTATTTCCAGCAGCAGGTGACTCATCAGTCAATGGTGCAGGAGTTGACTGCTGAAGAGGTACTCCTGGCTCAGGTGTCACTGTCTGAACAGGACGTGGGGGTGGTTTCTCTGATAATCTTCTCAGGCTAATCCTTCGCTTCTCACACATGAGTTGGACATCCTCTATTCGTTGTACTACCTAAAGATACATAATATATACATGATAAATACAAAGATAAACTTATAAGACATATGGAAGTTTTCAGATTTCAATAAAACTCACAGGCCTATGATTTTATGCATCCTATACATCCATTTTCTAATTAAATTTTATGACCATGTCTGATTTGTTTACCCTTAGTTTAGATTAACATAAAGATGTAAGTCTTGTACATAACACAATGTCATCTTTACAAGTTATCACTTGAATAAAATGAATAATTTGATAGTTATCTGTAATTGACAAATAAATAAAATTGATAGATATAAAATTGGCAAATAAAATAAAAGTTAAAACTATGAAATCACTTAAGCAGTGGCCTATACCAAACGGTCTATGAGATCCTGTAGTATGAATAGTGATCTAATGCTGCAATGGATTTCATAGCTAAAATTTCAGAAATAAAAAATTGAAACATAGAACAGTAACTCTATTAGCATTTTGAATGAATAAGCATTGCACTTTAAGATGAGTGTCCCTCGTCATACCATTCACCAAAATTCTGCTTACAGTATTATTTCTTTTCTCAACAACATACTAATAACTATATCAAGCATTACATGCAATTTATCAAAATTAAAATATAAAAATTATGATTTGGTCACTAACTTAAAGTCAAGGAAACAATGCGAGAAATGATGTTATCTAATGTAAGACTTTCATACCTGCATAGAATCTTCAAAATGAGAAACATGATAATGGCAAGCAGACAGAGTGTTACTGACACTATTCAGTTTTAATTTAAGAATTATTAATTGCCTTACCTGCTGAACTAGGGCCTTTGTTTCTGGTGTCACTACATCCGAGAACAATCTCCACGCAGAATTTCTTTCTCCATCAGACAAACCAGCTGATAAGGCTTTGGGCACAACTTTTCCTTCATATGACTCTAAAAATGACTCCAAATCAGCAAGAGTTTGCTCAGCAAACTCAGGAGAGGAGCATTTCTCAATTCTCATAGAAGCAAGCAAGTGAACTCCTTGTGAACACCATTCATTAGCCTGAAATATTACACAACTCATTTACGACCATTAGATCTTTTATTTTGCATTAATAAATCATTCCCAACAATACAGCAGTCACCTTGAAACTTATTAACTGAACTCTTTAAGTGAATAATAACAATATTTTTGCTCTTCATCAACAGATGTATGTACATACAGTTTAGTTTTAACCTTATGTGAACCATTCTTGAGCTTTCAGAGCCTCCAAGAATTGGCTGTGTCTTAGATTGGAGTACATTTTACAGTTCTAACATGCATCATTGTTAAGCAGGCATTGCAGAGAAAAGATACTGCAACAATTATTTAGGTTATGATACCTAAAGGATGCACTTCTTATGAGACCTTGCTATATTAAAGGATTATTGAAAGACATTCATACAAATGAGAAAGAAACAATCCTTTACCACCATCCTTTCCATGGCAAGTAACACGCACCTAACAATTGTGTTGTAATTATTTTTGTTTTCATGACTTTCGAAACTTGGGACCTTTTAGATTTAAGAATACAGTAGACCCTCACATAGCGCGAAGATATGTTCCTTGAAAACACCGCGTAATGTGAAATCGCGCTATATGAAACATGTACATTACGGGAAATATCGAGTTTCGTTCCTTAATCTGAAAAAATCTGTCTCATCAAGGACGAAATTTTGTGACCACTATGCAAATTTGTGGCTAAGGAAATTATTTCGTATTCGAACGTATTTCTTCACTTACGAAATTATTCGTAAGTGAAGAATCATCCGCTTTTATTTATTTTTTTTTTCAGAAAATGCATCTAGCTTCTCTCCATGCTCGGATCAAGTCGAAGTAATTTCTCTTGGACCCCATCTACTGCGTTAAAAACTTCCTTGCGAGATTTGATAGATAATTTCGAACGCTCACTTTCATTTCCCATCTCTGAATCTTCCTCATTAATCTCGATACTTACGTTGGCCAGAACCAAATCCAACAATTCCTCTTCCATCAACTTCTTTTGGTGGGATTCTAGAAACTCTTCCACTTATTTCTCCTGCATGTCATCAAATCCTCCTCCGACAGCTTTTGCCAGGTCTACTATTTCGCCTATATCCTCTTCAACTGATGGCAACTCGATGGAAGTTTTCACTAACTCTGGACAAAGGCTTCTCCAGGAAACGTTCAAGGTGGACTCCTTCACTTCACTCCATGAATCCACTATAATTTCAATGGCATCCATTATGTTGAATGAACGCCAGAACTCCAAGACGGTGCATTGGGATTTAGCATCTTCCAACGCCTGCAGTAACCTTTTGAAAGTGCGCCTAGTGTAGTACGACTTAAACGTTTTCATTACTCCTTGATCCAATGGCTGTAAAATTGATGTTGTATTTGAAGGGAGAAACAGTATCTCTATGCTCTCCTCAGCATTTCCTAAAGTAACTGGATGCCCAGGGGCATTGTCAAGGATTAGGAGGACCTTGAAATCCAAGTTCTTTTTTTTTCTGAGATAGTCTTTCACCTGAAGCACAAAGTAAAATTTAAAACAATCTGTAAATACTGCTGGAGTCACCCACGCTTTTCGATTGGATTTCCAATAAACAGGTAGATGCACTTTGTTTTTTCCCTTTAAAGCGCGAGGATTTTCAGCGCGATAAACAATCATCGGCTTACATTTAAAGTCACCTGAAGCATTCGAACAAAAAAGTAGAGTTAGGCGATCTTTAGTGGCCTTAGTGCTAACCGTTCCTCTTTCGAAATGTAGGTTCTAACTGGCATCTTTTTCCAGAACAAGGCTGTCTCATTGGCGTTAAAAATCTGTTGAGGGTGATAACCTTTCTCATTAATCAACGCAGAAAACTCAAGGATAAAATTTTGAGCTGCCTGATGATCAGCAGACGCACTTTCCTCTGCTAATTTGATATTATGGTAGTTGTAATGTTTTTTAAATCTTTCAAACCATCCAGAACTTACAGTGAAAGTTGCACTGGAATAAGACTCTGGATTCTGCTCAGAAAAGGTGTTGTATAGAGCCATTGTGGCTGAACTTAACGGCACCCTTCTTTGATTTTGGTCTTCAATCCACAGGCACAAACACTTTTCCACCACACTCAAATTCTCAATTCTTTTGGACATCCTCTTTACTCTCTCGCCACCAGAAGTTCCTGCCCTAACCTTAGCTCTTATTTTGCCTCCATTCTTCCGTATAGTTCGTATTGTTGACTCATTTACTCCATATTCTCTCCCAAAGGATGAACTTTTTTGGCCTGCTTTCAGTTTGTCTAAAATTTGAATTTTCCGACCCAGTGTAATGGGCGTTCGCAGCACTTTCTTCTTTCCACCCGGAGGGTCTTCATTCTTTCGTTTTGACTCCATCGGTAATATCTCCACTTCTAAATAAAATATGACACACACTGGCGACACTAAGGACGCACTTTTCAGTTGCTCGGAAAACCGCACTTGAAGCTAACGAATAAAAAACACACAAACTATACTGCCGCTCAATAGTCCACGTATAATGAGTCCCTCGTCCTCCGACAGGTCTGATACACACTAATGTCTATTTCCAACTCAGTTGTGAGACCGCAGGAGTTGTAGCTGCTTCACTTCGACAGGTTATTATGTATCTCTTTTCTGTCGCATTTCTTTACCCGTAAACAGTAGGCGTCGGCCGGCTAATACATACTTAAATGGAAAGAAAGAGAGAAAGAGACACGGCTGTTAGAATAATATTCAAATTAAATTTAATCCTTAACATCTGATGGCTTAAGGAGTCAATTTAATTTGGATACATACTTAAACGCTGCAACGTAGCGAACCATGATCGGACGGGACTCCCAAATTTGTTCCGATTGATACTTTTGAAACCGCGTCTTACCGAGAAGAGCTGCCGCGCTATGTGAAATCGGTTCCAAAACTTTGACCGCGTCTTAACGAAATCGCGTTATGTGATTCCGCGCTATGTGAGGGTTTACTGTACACAGTAATTTTTCTTAAGTTCCGATAGATTTTAAAATTTCCAAACATATTCAGAATGGAAAACTCACTATTTCAACTCTTTCTTGCAGATCCAGGCATTTCCTAAGCAAACGCAGCCTTTTTTCCAAACGTTCAGACACATCTGATGCCAAACGCTCCAATTCCAAACATTTTGGTGCAATGGAGTCATGAGCATAATGATTTCCTGCTACTAATGCTTCCCCTTTGGCACATGTCTCTCCTGCTCGGTCCAATTGCATCTATATAATAAAAGTAAGCAATTACGTATGAATGAAGGACTAAAATTCAAGTTCAGATCCTTTACCTGCATATTTAAAATGCAAGTACTTCAAATACAAAATCTCTCTTTTGTATATGTTAGTATTTAAATCATATGTTTTCAGAAACAATTTATTATCTATTTATATAATGGCATAGAGCAAAGATATGGAAACTGAGAAAAAAGAAAATCCAGTAAATACTGAGTTTCAAAAGATAGACCTAGAGATGAATGAAAACAGAGTATTAAGTAGACAGATAAAATCAAAAAACAGGAGGTATTAATTAAGTATCTTGTGTAACTGAGTAATTGAAAAGATCAGGAAACTGAAAGGAACGATATGAATATCAAAAAGGGAAATTAGAGAGTAAGATGGCAAAGGGTAGCAAATGGTTTCAGCAATTTGTGTTCAGAAAAAAAGTAATCTTAAAATACTTAAAAAGCACAAGGCATTTCAAACTTCAAGAAATGCATGCATAGAGGAAAGGAAACTCACTGTAATGGCTCCTTCAAGCAGGGTAGCCTCCCTCAGCAGAGCCTCCACCCTCATCACTGATTCACCAATTTCTGTTGTCTCCCCTAACTGACGAGCTGCATTATCAAGGCTGGCCTAGAATATAAAGCATCTCTTTCTCTTGAGTGCCACCAAAAAAACATATCAATTTTAATATGCAACAAATGAATTTCAAAATAAATATGGAAGAAAAAATAATTAGTGGCTCAATGAAATAAAGCAAGACCCAATTTTCCTTACAATCATCATAATTTAATAGCCTACATTTCTTAGATTTGCATAAATATTGATTTTTTTCATTTATATGTTCATTGACTAATACTGGGAGTTGTACAAACTATTAATGCTCTCATCCAAAATTCATGTAATTTGGTGTTTCTAAATAAAAGAAACCCACAAAAGATTTATAGTTCACAAATAAAAAATATTAAAAGTTCTTCACCCCAACAATTTTATTGATAAAGTAGCTTTATTTACCTGTAGTTCACGAAAGTCATACTCAAATTTTCTGAGTTCAAGACACTGCCTTAATCTTGTTGAATGGATGCTCCAAAAATCATCAAAAGTCCTTTCCGTCTCTTCAAGTTGGACTAGTAACCTATTGTGTGAAAAAAGAACCAATGTTTCCTTTTTAAGGGCATTTTTTGTGCTACATGTAATGAAATGATAACATTCATGCAAAGGCTAAATAAAACTTTTAATCCGTTAATTGCTCTAAATTTACCATAATGGTCACTCAGCCAACTTTGATAAAAACTGACAAGATTTGAACACTCAATATTTAAAAAGATAAATTTAAAATGAAGTGAATTTAGAAACCTAGATTTAAATCCAGAAGTCTTACCTTTCTACAGCAGTTACATTGAGCAAACGATCAGGACACGTTCTGTAGGCCTCAATGCCAAGAGATTCTTCTGATAAAATAACATCTGATTTATCAGTACAGGTAGAGTTTGCATTAGGATGAGCAGTGCAGCCCCTAAGCTGTGTCAGCAGTGTTTCACCATGCCGAGCTGCTCCAAGGATTTCATCTTTTAAGACACGGTATTCACGACCCTGTGAAAATAGTTTTTGACCAAAAAGCATGAGAGAAAGTTCATTTTAAGATAAGTTGAATATTCATTTGAAAAATTCACAAACCTGCGTTTCTAACAATTCCTCTGTGGATTCCACATCATTAGGAAATGCGGTCTCTTGTAAACGTCGAGTAAAGTCATCTAAGTTTGTTGAAACTTCATGGGTATTATTTGAGAATTTCTCTAAAGCCTGAAGAAAGAAAAACAAAACTAAGAACGTCAAATATGATGAGACAGAGTAATATTCTTTAAAGGATAATATAAACAATCTGATCTGATCTGAATCTATAACTTGGTGAAACTTGTTAATAAAAATTTATGAAATATTTTTTCACAACAATCAAAATAGGAGTAGTAAGATACTTCCACAAATATTTCTCCCTCCAGAATTGGATTACAGAGGATTTTCAGGAAAAAATATCAAGCTTTAATTGCATAAGACTCAGGCATTTAAAATTTTACATGGATGTAAATTGTGACTATCAGCAATTAATACAGAAATTGATAAGGAAATATCATAATTTATTTTATATTTATGATTGATTATTTAAAGAGATTATCCACATGAATTTTACATAATGTGGTCAAAATGAACTAATTTGAATCCGTTGAGATATGGCGACAACTTTACACATTATTTTCCTGAAAAGTGGTTATCTACTCAAATCACAAAAATAATTTTGCTTGTTTGTTATAGATGTACAGAAAGTTTCCTGCTTAGTAGATGGGAGAACATATAACAATCAAGAACATACTTATTATTATGTTCTGAGTACCATAGACAGTAGCACTTACATCCTTACAAAAACTTGTTACGTATAAACTTCATCAGTATTTTGAAATATGCCATACTCATATAAACGACCAATACAGAACCATCATCATATGTTTTCTACCTCTCAGTAGGTTCATGCGTCCCAATATACATCACTAACCTCCATTCCCTTCACCTCCTGGTAACCCACCTCACCCTTTATGTCATCTAACAATTTTTGTGTCTTCCCTCTGCTTTTTCCTTTATGTTCTTCCCTCAATAACATTCTTTAACAATCCCTCTCCCCTCAATATTAGGCCTATTTCCTCTGTCAATACAGAATCAAATTCACAATTATTATCTTTTCAAATTCCCTTTGGTTACCTTTATTTATAAATTAACTCTAAAAATGTCAATAATGGAAATAACCATTTGATTACATAAACATAGACACACTATCTATGTGTTTATGCATAAAAATGCAGAAATATTGATATTTCTAATAATAATTTCAATTTTTTATGATCTGGTATGAATAAGCAAAAGGAAGATTGGTTCTTGAATTTAAAAGATTTGATTAATGGGTAGGCCAAAACTTGGACATTAATATTATATATGTAACGTCACAGAGTTATTTATTTTAAAAAACCAAATTTTCAAAACTAAAACACCAATTTAAGGTGAAAACATATGAGTAACACTCAGATAATGTTTACATCAGCTTTTACAGGAAGCAAGGTTGATGTGTACATACAGTAAGAAATGGCCTCATCTCACTTCATGTTGTTATGACTTTCCAATAAATTTTATCGTCATCATGTTTTCTACCTTTTGGCAGATTCCATGCACCAAAGCTGTCTCGAATTTGTCCTGTCCCTTCTTTGGTCTCCTTGTAGCCACCTATCTTTACTCTATATATCATTTTCAGCCTTCTAATTCCTCTTTTCTTTTTTCCTTCCACTGCTCCCTCAACTGCCATAGTTAAAATCCCCTTCGCTCTTAAAGTGTGTCTGATCCAGTTCCCAGTCTTCTGTATTGTAATTACTAGGGTTCTTTCCTCTCTAACTCTCTTTATCACCTCCTCATTCCTAACTCTAACTACCCCTTTTATTCTCTCTAGCCTCCTCCACACCCATATCTCAAAAGCATTAATCCTATCCTTTTCTCTTCTTCCTAAGGTCCATGTTTCACAGCCATACATCATAACACTACACATAACATTTCACCAGTCTCTTCCTCAGTCCTACATACATACTGCTGCATAACATATTTCTTAACAAAAGCTTCTTCTGCCATAGCTATTCTTGACCTAATCTCTACTCTTCCTATCTTCTGTCGGCATAATCCCCAGATATCTATACCTTCTAACCTGCTCTATTCTTCCCTCATTTGTAACAACCTTCACATTACCTCTATCATTCACTCTCATAACTTTCGTTTTTTCAACATTTATTTTCATTCCATACATTATCATTTCTTCTTCTAAACTTTTTATCATTCCTTGAAGTGTCTAGTTGTCATTGGCTAGGATGATCATTAGGCACAACAAATTTATAAAACCTTTTATTCCCCATAATTTCATCTCACTATTTACCACACCTTTGAAGGCAACAAAAAAAAAAAAAATTCTCACCACTCTCTGCTCAATCCATTCCTCATGATTATAAGGAATACAACCATCTAGGTCCTTTGTAAGTTGATCCTTCTCAATATATTCATGAAGTTCTTCAACTCCATCGCAGACCACAACCTCGAAAGAAATATTCCAAAGAATATAATTACTGTGTATTAGTATTATCATAGAGTAATCATAGTAAGCTTACTCTATGGTATAATCTTGATTGGTTACTTTCATGAAATAAGCTGAATTACATCTCATCTTGCATCTTCAAGATAGTTTAAAATTTCACAGATATACATACTACACTAAAATAATTGGACAAGTTCATTTTCAAGGAGACATACTTATAGAATAATTCAAACTTTTTAGTATGAAAACCTAAGAAAAAGAACATAGAACCAGAAACAACATCATGAGATCTGACCCACCCATTCCACTCGGGCAAAAGTTTGGCATGGCATAAACTTTCAAAATTCCAATGACCTCCACATTTATCAAACAAACAAACTCCAAGCCATTAACACAAACTATGGGGGTTAAAGGGACAAAATTGCCAAAAAGAGGAAAAATGACAATCAATGGAGCAATCTACAATGACTTAGGAACTTAATTTTCAGAAAATTTTCCAGAAATGTCAGGAGTGAAGAATGCATTGGGTGGGTTTGGTTGCGAGTAGTAACCAGTTTAAGAGGAAAAGTACACAACAAACTATTCAGAAAGGTTTATTTAAAGAATTCAACAACATAATTTTTGATTTCTCCAATTAAAAATCATAGTGAGATCTCTTGGATACATAAGTAAATAGTTAAGAAGCAATTGATAAAGAAGGCTACAAAAGAAAAGGAATTGCCTTTATTACCCATTCGACATTTTACCTGTCAATAATTCAAAGGTAAAAATCAAAAGAATGATACCCTTCACAGCAGTCACAAGTTTAAACTCTCAAGCAATTCCACATGGAAAAAAGCTTACCAACCACATAAGTTGAAAATTAATGAACAGGTGCCAAAGAAAATAAAGACAATGAGCATCAGACCTACTCCCACAAATCTAAAGCTACTAAGGAATTATTCGGATGCACATCGACTGTCAACTTCCTCAATTTGAACCACTTTGTTTATGAACAAAACATGTATGATAAAACAGCAATAAGAGAATGAAAAGTTTTAAAAACATTTACCTTGAACTTAAATTCTTCCCTGAAAAGTTTACTGCTGACTTCAGATATTGCTTTTTGGAGAAATCCAGAAGGCCTCAGCACATATGCTACATGGATTATACCTGGGAAAAATCCCTGAACACAAAAGATACATAGATTTATTTCTGAAAATCAGATAATTGTGAATTTGCGGTAAATAAAACTGTATCGTACCGAAAGTTTCAGCAAAACTGTCTTTACAGAATTCCACTTATCGTTTCTTCTATCTATAACCAGAACAAATCCAACATCTGCTTCATCAAGCCTGTAAGCAGAAATTATTTTAAATTAATAAGTTTTAACCTTGTAGATACAATGTTTTTATCTTTTAGAATACTTACGAAGGCACAGATGTTAGGTAAAGTATAAGCTTTTGATATCCATCATCAGGGAGACTGCAAAAATTTCCCAGATCAGGAAACGTTATGATTGGCCTACAATCTTTGGACTTCCCACCTATACAAAATAAATTAATTCATTAAAAGGGAGAAAGTATTCCTGCACATTTGTAATTTTAAAATCATAAGTACTTCAAGAATTACCAGAAATAATTGCAAATTGTCCACGGAGTAAATCTGCCACATCAGCTACAGTAAGGGCATTATCTATGTCATCCATGGTATCATCTGTAATGAAAACAGCAAAATTCACTTCATGTGTATTATTTGTCTGTTTACTAGATAATCAATCAATAACTCTCAAATTACTTATGGAAATGGAAACTTATAGAGAATAAAATTACTGAAAATATAATGAAATTCACAAATAGTTGTCCAATTAAAAGCATAAATGTTATACACAATTGCGATTTAAGAATAATATGCACTCAGAAAAAAAAACATTTATATGGCCAGAATATATGACTACAGGTTAAATTTTGTACTATCTTAAATCTGGAAGAAATCTCAACATCAATACCATGACAAAACTGTTATTTAATTTAAAAAAAAAGACCTAAGATGGTATAAAATTTACAAATTGTAAGATAACTATTGATCAAAGCAGAATGTTAACCACTCATGCAACTAGCAATGAACCGAAAATTATAGGTGTAAATGTAAGGACTACTATGCAAATTCCATTTAGAAGCTTCGAAAAAAAGTTATTCAGCCACTTGATGTTAGAAAATTCCTACTCTAACCAACTGTTACTGTTTGATATTGCCTTAGCATCTTTCCAAATATTATTACCCATAGTATATCTCAAAGTTTTTCCCACATATCTTTCATTTTTAAAGACATTGTGGAAAAACTTTTGGAAAATCCATACATTGCTTTCTATTGTTGTCCATGAGCTACAGTTTAATTCCTTTAAATGATGATTTCAGGTCTTGATTTGTGATTGCCATCACACTAAAAGTTTTCACATTAACCCTCAGAAAGTCTGACGCACTTGAGCGATTTGATTATTTCTGAAAAAACAGCAGAATAAGACAAAGAATGGGCAGGTGAATTCTCATCTCATAAGAAGACTTCTATTCATTCAAAGATCCTGATTCAGAATTTTGTGGTTAAATTGTCAGAGTTACAAGATCTTTTTACAATTCTAATAATAAGCTCAGTCCTCAATTTTCATTAATTGCAGCCCTCAGTCTGATATTCTGAACAATGTTTTTGGCTACTGAAAGCGATCTATAAAACTTATTGCTTTCAGCAAATTTACTGCCATTGTTGAATCATTCATGCCAGCGCTTAGCCTGGGTTCTACTCAATGAATCGACCAGAATACCCTATAAAAGTCAAAATTCCCTTTGCTCAATAGGCCATAACATGAAGGGCTCCCAGATAGCCAAATTGGAATTCCTTTACCTTTGGTAAAACATTCAGAAAACATTTGCATGTTACACTGCCTACAACAGTCCAGTGTCAAGCTACCATAGACGTATAACCAAATTAGTAAGAAGTTATAAGAATTAGTCATGTTATTGGTATTATTGCTAAAAAGTGCTTTGACAGTTTAGGTCATTTCGCATGTAACCTCTCACCGGGAATCAAACCCGGGACCACTTTCACCAAAGGTGAAGGCTTTGCCCACAAGGCTGTCCAGGAGCCCAAGAATTAGTCATACATGAAAAATAATAGGGAAATAAACAATAGTTCAGTCTATAATCACTACTATAATGCGATACTGTAATAGGTAACTAGAAGTCTTAATACAAATATCACTATTACAATAGAAGCAAATAATTATAATTTTGATTGTGAGAAGTATATCATTAATTTTTTAATTCCATGATGCCAAGACTAGGTAGCTGTTCATGTATGCTAAAAAGGTCCTGTCTTAATGGCTACTAAGTAATATCATAAAGGTCACCATAGTCATTTTCAAATTATTTCTTAGAGAGATAGACTTCTTATTCATCAATCAAATGAAAATCCAGTTAACAATCTATACTACTGATATAGTTATATCTCACACATTAAATTGAGACAGCAAATACAAATAGCTACTATGATGCGTTTGTTTTCAATTTCTGAAGATGGTTAAACCCAAAAAATTCATTATACTTTGTGATACAACTGGATTGTAGCAACTGGCATCTATTTATAAATATAGAGAATTAATTGCATCTAAATAGATGAAAGGTTAAATTTGTTATTCTCAATCACCATTTATTTCTAATTTGGGTAAAATAGACTAAAATTCTAGACTTTGAAAGGGAATATAAACTGACGATCAAAAAGCAAAAAGAGCAGCATACCAACCAATTACAGAACATTTCCTAATTGTATTCATAATATTTAGATAATAATTTTGAATCCAACTAAAATATGCCAATTTTGACCGGAAAGAAAAGAGAAAGAATTCCTTGAAATAGTCATTAAATGTAAATATATTGTTGGTGTGGAAGAGGATAAAAGCTACTGTAACTTCACATCTTGTAAATTTAACTGTTTAATGTATATCATTCATAATTATTTTATTGAAAATATTGTTTCTCCTATCAACTTTAAGGTTCATTCCTAAGGTTAAGAGAAATTCATTTTTTTAGGAACAACAGAGCAAGGATATATTTGAATTAAATTGCAGCCAATTGAAAGCAAAGAATGGTAATTCTATCAAAGTTTGCCATTTTATATTCTAATAGATTTTTGGTTTTAAAGACATATCAACAAATTTCGATACATGATCTCCTTTATACAACATATTAGCTTCAATTCAACCAATAGATGTTCCATGAATATCTAGAAATATTCAGATTTATTTAACCAAAGACTACAGTAAAGCAGTATTAGTATTGTCAGCATAGTTAAATACCATTGCATTGAAATATATAAATGTATATTACATCTTATATATAAAAGATGATAAAAAATAAAAAAGATATATAAAGAGAAGTGATAAAATGAACCTATAATTCATCAATTACTTAAGATAGTCCCCTATTTATATCTAGATTAAATATTAGCTACAAGAAGATGAATTAAAATTGTCATTTAGATATTCAAAAATGCTATAATAAGCCCTTTGGGTTAGTTGGAGCATGACCAGAGTTTAGGATGGCTTAGTAGAGATGCAGCCTTTGATGGTTGAAGGAAGTTAATTGTATATTAGAGAAATAGTGTGTTGTGGGGCTTTAAGGGAAAGTATAATTGATTGGCCGTACAAATGGATAACATTATTTTGGTGTGTGTAGTGGCTATGTATGTTAGAGTTAAATGGAAAAAGATGTAGATTTTTCCTTATATGTATGGCACAGGATAGGATATAAAGACAGGGATGAGTGGTTAGACCAATCAAGATCATTGTTAATGTATAATTCAAGGTATTTGACTGAGTAAGAACTGGAAATGTTACTGTTGCTTATTTCAAGAAGAGGTGTGGTACTGAGGGTGGAAATTTTAGTATGAAACTGCAGGAAGTTTTATTATCACTTAAATGGAGGCTATTGTCAGCCTCCACAGATGAACAAGCGTCATACTTCCAAGTTTAACATCAAATACTAGGACTTGATTTGATGATTGGCATCTGTTACAACTTAAACCTCCTTTATTTAAATTTGAGAAGGAAACTAATCATTATCAATTATTTAGGGTAGAGAATACATTACAGTTACATATGTACAGGCATACCATAGAAAACATTCTCCCAGTGGTTAAAAAATTTAGAATATTTGAATAATTATTAAGAATTAAATCATTTTATAAGTCAGGAAATGAAATGTTTTTAGCAAAACTGTATCAAACTAGTGGAAATCCAAAGATGAACAAGTATCAGATTTACAAGCTTAACTACATCAACAGTATGTAGTTAAATATCAACAGTACATTATGATATGTACCAGCATTTGATTTGTATATAGATAGATTTGGCCAATGCGGCCACTTTTGATCCAAGGGTTACCTGTTCTGTAAAATAAGTACATATTTCATATCATAGTATATCATTAGTTTTACATATTTTGCTGTAAACAATTTTTCTTTTGATTACTAGAAATTGTTAACACTTTGGACACTGTTATGAAATATAACATAAACCAATAATAATAATCTCTGATACCATATGAATAATATATTGATTTACACCATGCTAAGTTATGGGTTGAGTAAATACCAAATATAATCATTTCTACTAGCTTTACATCTGGTCATTGAAGAATTTCATGATTTCTATGAGTTCGGTTCTCAACTATTTCTCAAGGGTGCAAAAAATACTGGTAAAACTTGTATTCAAAACTACTTAACAGGCATGAAAATGATTTAAAGTTTCACTTACATACTGTCACTAATGAGAAGCAATTATTTTAAAATATAAGCATCATGAATAAAATAATAAAAAATATGAGAAGCATGACTACTAACAAAGACTCGAAAATAGATACTGTGCGTAATTACAACTAAAACCATGAATTGAGAAGAAAAAAGGAATTAATAAAGACAAAAATTATCCTGGTTGGATTACGCTCTAGTAGACAGAAACCGAGTTGATGACTGAAGGAAGATTAAGGAAGCTATAACCTTGTTTGCTCACACGTCAGTAACCTTCACTTATTATACGCTGCTCTCTGCCATTAGAAATGAAAAAGCTACATAGTTGCATGGTTATATTCTAAAGAATAATATCGTTATATTTAAGACCTGAAAATATACTCATGTAATTTACACTGTAGTCAATTAATATTGATACTTCGCGGTTAGTATTTGCGATCATAAAGTAATAAGCAAGTTGGGAATTTGCTTCTAAGACGAACCGTATATTACACCCTAGTGCTTTAAGTTTTCTTTCTCAAATAAAATGAATTTAATTAGAGGGGGAGGATCGAACAAAGAAAAATATTATGGTTTCGGAAAATGAAATCAATGAAATATTTCTGATATTAATCGTAAAATTTACTCATCGTTAGAGCTAAAAATAGAAATCCAAAGGAAACAACCCGGCTAGCCAAAAGTTAATATCAACTGCCTAAGTACTTACTTAGTACTTAAGTAAAGAGACTCGAGCTAGAGTCATACATCTGCATGATGATTACTCAAATTAAAAACAGTGTTTCTCTTCTACACTGATTGTACTTTCTCATATTTATACAATCTTTTTCTATAAGAATAGATGACGAGACATGAGACCCTCCTCAGTTACAATCGCAGATATCGAATTTAATTTAAAATATCGCTCTGTGATCAATGAAGGAATAACGAATAAGGGATACCAACCTTCCTTGGCCAAACTGAGTATCGCTCCTATCTAAATTTAAAATAGCCTACAATTCTTTGAAATTTGCGTATTTTCTAGCACATTAATGTAATTTAATTATCGACCTATAATAATGGTATATTGTATCGAACATTAAGAATGGTTGAAATGTCAGAGAAGCAACTGTATAAGGTTTCTGTTTAAATCTTCTGAATTGCGAACATCATGATTTTATTTCTTATACACGAAAGTGTGTACATGGGTGAAAAAGTTACACACACATATAATCAGATTTTTCCTCGTGTCACACATCATATTCAACTGCAAAATGTTCATCTCTTCTGCCCTTCCCTTCTACGTTTTCATTTATTTTTACATCATCATTCTGTTTCATTTTTCACCAGAGATTATTCACCTCTTGTCTTATAAAATTCATTTCAATCGAAGTGAATGATGTATTTTACGTTTACAATATAACGTTAATGCAATATGTTTCTTTCTACTCATACTAGTTGGTACTCTTTATTTAATGGAACTCATGTCAGATCCCTTTCTGTGCTGTGTTTGATCCAATACCTTGATGTTTCTCAAAAATTATTACTCTTACGTGTTCATGATCAAGTACTTTCATAACAGAAAATGCCCAAGATATTACATATCTGTTAAAAAGATAGAGATTATAACAATATTTCTTAAAAGAGTAATAGAAAATATGAAACAAGTTATCAATGACAGTTTTAGATACTGCACAATATATATCAAATTAAAACTTTGGAAGGACACACAATTACACCTTATTCACTATTTTTGTATGAAAAACATTTAAAATTTCAAAAAGGATTTACGAGTGTAGGGAAATAAGCGGGATTAATCTTTGAGAGGAATTCAGAGCAATGCAAAAAACAAAAATCCAGATGCAAGAGAATTTCAGCCAAACCTTTAATACAGGTAAATTAAAACATATGCATGTATTCTCTAGTCCATTTAATTCTTGCCTTTGTAAATTGCAATTTATTTTGAGTTTCATATTGATTGTAAGGTGAGCATTTTCATTATCTAATAATGTTACCTTATAATTATATAAATGAGACCATGTCCAACAAATGTTTGGCCATGGCTGAATAAGTTTTTAAAATAGCTTTTATGTGAAATTCTTCATTTTTTTGTACTCTTTAGCTTTCCCAGTATTAATGATTTACATAAGCTATTTAAGACCTAATGCTTGTTTCATAATCATTTCCATCCATTTTATCTTAAGCCTGATAATTACTTGTGAAGATATTAATATGGCTAACATTCTACGCTGTTTTCTCACATGTTGTATAGCTATCCTCATCATTTAACTCTCAGAACCTCTTATACATTGCTTTACATGCAATTCTTATCCTACTCTCCATTCTTAATTCCTAAATCCTATCTTAATATCTCTAACTTAGAGTCTAATACTTGTCTTGAAGCTCTTCATTGCCAGGGAGGAATATTTCAGATTATACATCTACCCTGCATCTTCGTTATTTCTGTAGTAATTTATGAGAGAAACAATATAAATGAGTGTGTTAGAAATTTGCTTGTGTATAACCATACTAATAAGCAATTGGATAAGTTTCCATGGGCAAAAGTGCCATGTATTTTAACCAGATCCATTAATCTTGGACCAAAGGATTTCTTGGACATGGGATTGATGCTGCACAACAAAGTTTGCTAGGAAATGAAAGAGGTAACATTTATCGCCTCTTTTAACCCTTTGACTGCTGGTTCATATTTTGGTTTACTACCCCAGGTGCACCTTTTGGTGATGTGGGGTTGCATACCCACACTTGAAATAAATATTGTGTTTCCAGATGCCTCCTCAAAGCAACAGAGTGAGGCACCTATTACTGGTCACTAAGGGATATATGAGAGGCAGGAGCCATGACATCAGTATGCACAGCACATGGCATCCAAAGGGTTAAGTAAACCATTTTCATCAGGCAGTGTTTTATAGTATTAATGATAAATTGAAAGATATGTGTATCTGTACATATGTTTTATATACCATGTACTTGTATGTTTTGATATTATGAGGAAGCCTATATCTTGTTCTAGGTCTTTGGAATGAATAATAATAATATAGCACCTCCTTTATTTAAATTTGAGAAGGAAACTAATCATTATCAATTATTTAGGGTAGAGAATACATTACAGTTACATATGTACAGGCATACCATAGAAAACATTCTCCCAGTGGTTAAAAAATTTAGAATATTTGAATAATTATTAAGAATTAAATCATTTTATAAGTCAGGAAATGAAATGTTTTTAGCAAAACTGTATCAAACTAGTGGAAATCTAGACTCCAAAGATGAACAAGTATCAGATTTACAAGCTTAACTACATCAACAGTATGTAGTTAAATATCAACAGTACATTATGATATGTACCAGCATTTGATTTGNTTAGAAGCAGTCAACAGAGAGGTAAAGGCTACTTCTCTAAAGTTTTAGAAGAAGATGTACTATTATTAAAGCAACATTATTTTCATCTTTAAAATGCCATTTCTTAACTTACAATCAAAACACTTTAAAACAAAAATTTGTTGAAAATCTCAACTAATGATTTTGGCCTGCCATGATAGAACAATTTGCTACTGATAGCTTCATTTACATAATGCATCAATTGCTTGGGAATCAGCAGGTTAAGGCAGTAAATATGAGAACCTGATGGTAAGATATGAAGGTAATGTGGCTTGTGCTACACTGACTTTGCTTTCACTGCCTATTATTGCCCAGAAATTTACCAATGGTGCTCATTTTTTACTCATGTAACTCAAACTGACAAAGCCCAGCAGAACAATTTCTCCCAAGATGGTTACATATTTAGCCACCAACCATCTCCCCAAAATTTGCTTTTGTTAACATATTACTAAGTCTATTAATATTAGAGGCTATCAATAATATAAATGCATATTGGGTGAAGTTAATTACTTATGTATTAGGAAAAAAGTAAACTCAATATATTAATTAGGCACTCAGGGGAAAAGTTGATGGCCAAATATTTAGCCACAAGGCATTAAAAGGCTAAGAATTATTTTAAGATTCAGTAGGTGTAACGACATGAAACAGATTGCTTCATTAAACAAATAAATATTTAGACTTAAATAGCAACACAGCCGGACCATAGAACAATAAACATATTCATCATATTGGATTTCTTCATTATATACTTAAACATAAAAATTAACTTCACCTAAAAATCCTGAGAGATCAAAAACACTTTCAAAAAAGTCAATTTACAAAGATAGCAAGCATTACTATGAATCTTAAAACCTGAACCTTTGAAAGTGGTTACTGAAACTATGTATCTGTTTAAAAAGGGTATGAAATGCACACAATATGAACAAAGGTTTCAGAAAACGTTAACAGAGAGAACATGCATTATAACTAAGGTGACCAGATTTATAATATGTTGAACCAGGAAAAATTGTTGGGCCCCCTAAACCACAAACAATTTTCTGTAAAGTTTCTCTGGTCAAAATGTCCTGTGCAACCTGAATTAGCTTGAGTTGAGCTTAAGTAACAATCTGGGGTAGCATAAATCCCATTGGCTAATTCTCTTAGTTATTTTATATCTATGGAGAATAAAGTAGCAGAAATCAAGAGACCCCTATATTTTTGCTTAGTATTTTGAGACAAAGAGCCAAAAACTTGAACATATGGTCACCTTGATAATAGATTCAAGTATAAGAATGATAATTTGATTCCTAAAACTCATTTAATGTAATAAATTTCTTAAATTAATGTAATTTATGATTTTATTGATCATTATAATTTATTTAAAATTAGATAATTATGTTAAGCATGAATTGACAATGATATTTAAAAATATAGGCATTATACAAATCAGATAACCAAAGGTATTCTCTTCATGCAGTGCTCAAAGTGGCATAAGGTGAGAGGTAAGGAGTCCTGCCACTTCCTGAAATTGTCTAGACCATCTCAATATCCAGTATCTCCTCATCTCACTATCTCTCCCAGGTTTTATAGTCCTACCATTTCAAATCTTCTTTTTCTTTACTTCGAGAATTGCTTCTTATGTTTAAAACACTCATGGAAATATTATTGAATTTAGATTGTAAAAAATCCAAGTTACTTCTAGAGATAATAAATGATTTAATTCTTCATACTTAAATTGTAACATAACATTTAATTAAAACATGACAGTTAAGTAAGTCTTCTAAAAATAACAAATTTTGAGGTTTTTAAAAGATTTTATAAGCAGCAAAGATTAGTTTTGTGCTTTCTTAAGACATTCAGTCAAGATATGATAGCTATAAAAAACATTATAACTATATAAAATATTAAATGTATTATAAGATGTACATTTAGAAATTTATCAAAATCAATTTTAAAAGTAGTCAACTAATATTAAAAAATATCATAGTTGAGCCAAATGAAATTAAATTCAATGCCAGAATGAGTCACAAATAATCATTGTCAATCAAGTCCCTGATGAATGACTTACAGAGAAAACCGTGCAAATAAAAATGCTTCAAATAATCCATTGATAAAATATATCCGCTGCATTGTGCAGTCAGTATGTTTTTTCACAAGAGTCACATTTCTGAGCTGAATAAAGAAATATGATAGTATAGAATCAACTGGCAAAACTGTAGACATGCTATATCCAAGTCAAAGCTATAATACGTGCTTAATTTGAATAAGACAACATTGTTCACATTCTTGCACATACATACATATCCTTTTATTGTGCACATTTACATGCTGAGTATGTAGAGGATAAAGAATTCTTCCCAAAGATGATGGGACAAAGCAGATCTAGTATGCATGACCTAAGTTAACAAAATTGTAAATTATCAGATTATAGATATTTGTTACAATCATAAAACTGGATAACTATTTTCTCTCACCTTGCCCATGTGTTTTACATAGGTATATTCACCTTAATCCATAATTGTTTGTAAGAAGGAATTTCATAATTTACATAAATAGTTATTAATTTTCATTCAAAAAGTGCTTTACATTATTTACAAAATGAAAAGGTAAGCATTCCAAAATAGAAAAGTTAACAAATATAACATGCAATCTTATAAACATGATCAATTTCAAAGTGAAGAATAATATTTTTGAGAGAAGTTGTTCATAATCAATCCTGTATGCTCATTTACAGCATCTAAAATTAATTCTAAAGAGAACAAACAATTAATTCAATCCATCTCTTTGCTAGCTTTGGCTGACTGAAGACTTCATAAATAAAATGTGTTTTAGAATCTCATATTTTCAGTCAATCATAAAAGTGATGGGCAATGCAAGATAATTTTCAATATAGGCTCATACAAATTGTGTTCATAACAATGTTAATTGCTCCTATCTCACATAAGTAATGAATTTTGAATGAAATTCCTGTGTATTAATGATAAATTGAAAGATATGTGTATCTGTACATATGTTTTATATACCATGTACTTGTATGTTTTGATATTATGAGGAAGCCTATATCTTGTTCTAGGTCTTTGGAATGAATAATAATAATATAGCCTTTACTTTTCATAAACACAGCAATAATGAATACATGAGGTTAATAAGGTTTTACATTCTCATTTTCTAACCTGGTTTCTTAATTCTGTTAATACTAAGGTTTTAATACTTATGTCTATATTGTAATTTCATAGTAGTAAAATTTTTTCACTTTTGATTGATGTATTTCTCAAAATCAAGGATAGAACAAAACATAATAAGGTGTTACAGTTATTGTACAAATTAAGGGNAGATGATAGCAAATATTTATCAATTATCATACATTAGCCACTTAAGCATGGAATCGTTAATAAAAGTAAAACAAATGCAAGTGCACAATGTGACTAAGCAGATTGCCTGGGGATTGAAGGTGTGAGAGAGAACCTAAATAGAGCTGAGTGAATGAAACGTAACTGAAGTGGATATCTGATTTGAAATACCAATTCATCGGGCAACTCCAACTCGGTATTTCACAGACCGTGTTATGTAAATAGAAAAGTGTTGCTCATAGTCGAAAGTGGGATAGAATAATCAGATAAGAAACACAGAGTGATTCACGGACATAAGTGGGAGAAGACCGCGACGAAATGATGCACGTGGGGACGCACCTGCTATCTCGCACACGCGGGGGTGTTTACCGATTCGCCGCGTACCGGAGTCGGAGAGCGTAGCCAGAGGTCTTCGGCGCGGCACCTCCTCCAACACTGAGCGTCCCGCTGGAACAACAACACCGCTCCTACTCCGTCTAAGCCTTTGGCCGCTGGCGCCCCTGACACCTTCGCGGCTTCCTCGGCGTGGAGGCACCTCGAAGCGAGAGATGTCCTCAGGAGGCGTGGACGGGAGGGAGATCGCTGCGGAAGAGCGGACGTACGCTTTGGAGAAGGCGAGCGAGGGAGGCGGAGAGGGAGAAGAGTGCGAGTGGTGGGAGGGGCGGATCACCTGCACCGTGCACTCTGCCTTCCATGGCTTTGGCCGCGCTCCTCTTGAAATGCTCCAAGAAGGAGTCGATCTGGTTCTCGATGTTTTGGGCAGACACTCCCGAGGCTGTTATCGTTCGACGACCGACGGCGTCCATTTGCGCCTCTCGGCTGATCGATAACGCATTCCCTGGTAGACGCCAGCGCCAGGATCGATCGCGCAGCGAGAAGTTAGGCAGAGTGCGCTCACCGAGCGACTGGGCGCTGTGGGGCGATGGTGAAGCATGCGGATCGAAGGACAAACTCGAAACTAATCGAATATTTTGAGATGTAAGAATTATCGAGCTTGAGATACGAGTTGCGTTGGTGAAGAAACTCAGGGTTAGTGCGATAGGAGGCGGTTTCTACGAATGGTGAATCTATTTGACGCTATCTAAGCGATTTCTTACGCATTTCAAGCCTATGACGCTCAAACACAAAATTTCAAAATATTCACCTTGAAACCACTTGAGTTGTAATTTTTTTGGGGATTATTCAGTTAGATAAACCTATATTTCGTCTTATCAACACGAATCCAATTGAAGCTATCTTTCATTCATATAAGAATTAACTCTAAGTAGAACTTTAAGTCTCTCATCTGTAATGTATAAGTTGTTGCTTCAAATCTGCCTAATTAGTGCTTGTAAAAAATGAATTAAAATTTTACTATTCTTAATCTTATCAAGATCTGAAGCACTTTCCTTGGACAGGAGAGCAAAAAAAAAACATACTAACTCTAGAGCCAGATAACAGATTGAGCAGAGACTTTTCATAAATTCATAATATAAGTCTCCTGATAAATAAAATACATAAACATAAATGGAAATGCACTGGTATGAAAAATTATTTCTATTCAGGTGCTCATCTTAAAATTTTCAATTGCTTGTCATGCTGAAGAACTTGAAGATCTAACATGGGATCCTATTGCTAATTTAATTAAAAGTAAACAAAAAAGAAGATGTGTTACTTAAATTACATGGACTCACAATTCCACTATTTCAAGCAAATGTTTATGTAACAAAATTAACCAGTATCAACTGTTTCACCACATAGTTATTAATTGAAATTTACATTTTGAATATTTAACTTTTCCTCCCTAAGGCACTTCACTTTTATCCCAGAAATTCAAAAACATCTGTCAACATTACTTCATATACATAAAGATGAATCTTGAACTCAATAATTGCACTTTTTATAGTAAATGGTAGTAGGAAAAAACTCATAAGAGATATGGTATGTGACCCACTAATAAGTTGCTTGCTAAGTATGGTGTTTATTTAATGCTAGTCCAATGTGCATTTAGAAATCTGCATTGATATGTTTTTTCAGGTAACAACCGAACAACTACATATTTTACAAATAATTTTAATAGTTTTATTTAAAAAATAAACCATCAGGTAAAGACACATACACAATTCATATTTTGAAAATATAAACAAGTAATAAACTGTATAAAGGTGAAAAATTGGGTACAGAATGTTTGCACTAAGTACTTCAAACTTTTAACAACTTTTCTTCAACAAAATTCAAGTACTTATTGAGTTTGTCTTTATACATAGTAAAGACAAATAATTGGTCATATGTGGAATCAAATTATAGTTTTTCAGCCATTAAGAAGGGAAAACAATCATATTGGTTAACTCACTGAGCATTTGGGTAAAAATCAGGAACATTCTTCCGTTTTCCAACCAAATGTATTATTATGAAAGTTGTATGAAAGGTAGTCTAACATCCAGTCGAATTCAATTTGTTGGAAATAATAACATCATCTCATGATTACAAAAATTATAAAAAACAATAAAAATGCTATAATCTTCTCCTGAGTTGGTTTTACCAACTGTTCATTCAGTTCATACTTCATACCGATCTCAGGAAAACATGTCTCTTAATGCAATTTGATCAAATGCAACAGTTGTTCTATATTCCCCAAAAATGTCAATAGGTCAATAGACCATTACTTAAAGCACCATCAATATCAAATCAATTCATATAATTGTTTCAAAATCATTCATACTAATTCCCAGACATAATTCAACAACAGATATTCAACAATAAAAGTTTAAATTCACAGCACCATTTTCTCTCACACGGTATAAAAATAAAACAGAATAAGATGGTAAAAAGATAAATGGCAACAGGGCCAATGATGGGAGGATTGCCTCTTTCTTGGCTTCTATCACAAAATAAACAAGTAAGTTAACTACATCTGATTCAACCTTCTGGACACTGACATTGTTTGCAATCTTCCATATCCTCTTGAAATTCTTCAATTTGAAGAGTCATCTCAAAAAAGTCATAGCACCTCCTCATTTCTTGAGAAGCAGCAGCCAGAACTGCTTGTGGGCTTACATTTGGCTCTAGAAAGTGGCAAAAAATTTAGTTTCTGTCATATCATGAAAACATAGTGTATAAAAGAAAGGTATAAAAATGTCCTTGGACATTGTCAATGAAAGAATTTTCAATGTAACCAATAAAAGAAAGTAGTAGTAGTATTCTTAAAAGTGCTTCGACAACTGAGGTCATTTTGCACATAGGCCCCACCAGGAATTGTAATATCAATTACAAAAATATAATTACAAAGATATAATTACAAAATTATAACATACAAACAAAATCTTGGCTTCACTGAGAAAATTCTGGTCTGTTGAGAACAGTCTTACAAGTAACATTTTAACTATATGAAAATATAAGAGAAAATAAATAATCAAGAGAAAATCTAAGTAAGGGGTAGATCCATCCATACACATGGGCAAACCTGAGCCATTTCCCAGAATGCTGTTTCCTGTTCACTTCTCATGGAGATGAAAAGAGCATCATCAAGTTAGAACAAGCACAAAATGACAAGAATGATATAAAACATGAACTTGACTCAAAATCTTTTTTGACATTTTATGAATTAGAATGTTGGTACAATACAAGCCAAATGAAAGAAAACAAATTTTTAAATTGGATGAAGTATTTTGTCTTTCAGTTCTTAAATCAATTTCGAGATATTCTTAACAATATTAATGGGTATAAAAGATCAGGACATTTTAAAATGAGATTCAATCGTCATTGTAGTTTATATCTGATGTAATGAGCATATATAAAAATATAAGTCTAATAGACACATCCTACAGTGCAACTTTAGAAGTCCATACAATGCAGGAGGTAAAAGGATCATTACTCACTGGCAAAATTTAGAATTGTCCACACAATTCAAGACATTATGACACAAGGCAAGTCTGTCTTTCCTAGATCATAATAGAGCTACTTTATTTGCTACAGAGAAAACAAGATTTTTCCATTGATCACCACCCCTAGTGTATTTTTAAAAATGAGAATGTATTTTCCATACCATTATGGAGTTTCTTACACTTAAATATGATTTTTAAAAAGGTGAACAAATGCTGAATGATGTGCACAGATATTAGATTTCAAGATAACTATATTACCATTGATTTAGGATGAGGTGAGTGGAAACAAGGGGTTGGAAGCCCCAAGATCAAATTACTTGTGGCAAAATTAGTAAATTAATAATGATTTCAGCTTTCGGATCACTTTTAAAAAGTCTAGTACTAGAAGAAAAAGTTGATTACACTCAGCCATGTGTTCAAGCAATTCAGTGAAAACAAACAATCACAGTAATTTGATTGTTCTTTTGGTTGTTTTCTCTACTGTCTGACATAAAGCCCCAAATGTAGACCCTACCCTATTACAGAGAAAAAAGTCTTTTGGTATTGCAAATGTGCTAGGATGAGAGCTGCATTTCAAAATCAAAAAATACACATTTGCCTGAAGTAAACTGCCTATACACCTAATACACCAGTCACCACTCTTATTATCTGTTTCCCATGTTAACCAAAAGAATTTGCATGCAAAGTGAGCGCTGCTAGCACTCTATCAAAATATTTGAGAAAATATACTCCTACTTCTTTCTGTCTCTCAAAATATTCCTGATATTCAATTCAAGACATAGTTTGCAAAGTTGTGCAGACTATATTTATATCACTAGCTAGAATACATTCTAGGCAGCAATGTGTATGCACACAACAATACACAACTTCCTTTAGCAACTCAATGCCTGCTGTGCAGCACAGGATGTGTTGTGCACTATTTCACATAGATGAGGTGTCATCAAAAAGTATGCAAAATTTTTTATTTTTCCGGGCTGTATAATTCCAATAGTCAAATTTTTTTTCTGTGTATTGGTACACATATCCCTAATGAACGTCATTAAGGGCAGCCATTATAAAAGCTTAGACTATTGTTAGCAGTCTAAAAGGTTACACAAGTTTAACTGTGATCAGCAATGGGAATATTTAATCAGAATAAAATATAGATAAGCGATGAGAAATGCATGGTTCACATGCTTGAATTCAGACAAAGAAATTGAAAGAGAGAAAGTCTGCCGCAGCCGGGAATCGAACCCGGGTCCCCCACTTTCCGGGCGGGTGCTCTGTCCTCTAAGCTACCACGATAGAACAATCCCTCCTTCAATTTATTGAGCTATGATGGTACTCTGTGCACTACGGAGGATGGTGGCATGTCCCGCATGTGTGAAGGATATTGATATTCATTGAATTGTCTATCGAATAAACTATGCCCAGAAAATATGCTAACTATTGATTACAATATTTTCTGTGATTCTGCAAATGAAAGAGGTCTTCTGAACACTTCCAAAAATAAAATTATCAACTGCACAAATATGATGGCAATTATAATATTAATAAGCCTTTATAAATGGTAAGATTGTGACTAATTTATTCTTAACATATCTAATTAATATTTTATATCTGCTTAAAGATGTAAGTCATTACAGTATATAAAACTGTTGAACACTGATTTGCCAGGACTTACAAGTGGTTTTGGGAATCCAGAGTACACAAAGATCACAACCATAACTTATTTTTATGCTACATAAATTAACAGTGTCTAGTTGGAAGAAAAATATTCTTACTGATAGCAAGATGAGCTGAAAGTGCTGTTTTGTCAAGACTTAGAGCCCAAATCCTTAAGTTATGCACTCGAACCACTCCTTCTATTTCCAGGAATGTGGACATCACTTTATTAAAGTCAATGCCTTTAGGCATTCCTGAAAAAGAAGAGGCAAAAGTTAAAGAAATGCTCATTTTTAAACAATTAGAATTTTAAAATATTTACCAAAAAGTAAACCATGAGGTGCTTACTATTCTTGTCCCAAGTCAAGAAAATAGAGTCGTAATTCTTATTCCAAAAGTCAATGAAAATTTGTGTGTACAGTATACATACACTTGGCTAAATTTTTAATACACTTGGTTAAATAAACAGGAATATGTTCACATTAAATTTATTAAATAAGCATAACTTATTTTTATCAACTTTAAATCTGCTAATTTGTATGTCAGATGAGATAAACACTTCTGCTGTTAAATAGAAAGAAAATCTACTAACTGATGATTATGGTCATACCCTATTGATTCATCAACATAGACAACAACAGAGTGAGAGGGCAATTGACTGCCTGGCTCCTGGATAGCCAAATGGGCTATGAGTTCATCTTTGGTGGAAATAGTCCCAGGTTCTATCCCAGTGGGGGCCCATATGAAGAAAAAGACCTCAGTTGTCTCAGCACTTTTAACAATACTGCTATTCCCAATTGATTTTTGTTGTTTGAGTTGGTCTAATCTAGCATTGTGATCAAGGAGTGATACTTTTTTCCGATTACTTAAGTAATTAATAAACAAAGTATATTAATAAAATTTCATAAAATGTTTACAGATAATTTAATACTTTGCACTCCTTAATTGATAAAACAATTTAACAGACATGAAGCATGGTCTGGTTAGGTTGGAGGCGAAATTTCTCACAAATTCTCCCCAGAATATGTTTCTTGAAAGAATGCAACTCAACTGTCTCTTAAGTTAAAGCCTCTTCACTTAAATGACCAATAATTGTAACTTCCAAATATTTGGAGAAATTGCAGTTGAAAAGAACAAAAACAATACAACATTTTTGGAGTTATTTTCAACTACCACTAACTCAGCCATCACTGGCTGCTTCTATTTTATTTGGAGAAATGTTACACTTTAGGTGGTCGGTAAAGAAATTTGGGAATTACTTGCTTTTTTCATTTTTACTAAACCCTTTCATTTCATATTCTGGATCCTCTTCAAGTCATCAACACAGGGTAGACAGGAAAAAATGATTCCATTACCACAATTATAGCTTAAAAAAGAGACAATGGAGCACACGATAATAGGATAATTTGAAAACTTCAATTTAGAGGTCTGGGAAATTCAAAACTGCAAGTTTCGTAGTGAGGTCCAAATGGTTGGAGACTGCTGTGTTATAGCATCTTGGATAGGATTTCTCAACCTTTTTTGCTCCTGAACCCCCTGGATTTTAAGTAATTAATTCTGTAACCACTATCTGTTCAGTCATAACAAGAAATAATTAAAAAAACTTAGTCTTAAAACCAATATGGAATAGCATATTAAATAAATACATTTTGTTTAACGAAACCAATACTGAATAGTTAGGAAATGTACCTTAAAAAACGACTTTGGGAATAGTATGATAGCATAATGTAATCATTTAACAACTATTCACAATAACCCCTAAGGGTGCCTCAGATTAGGAATACCTAGTCTAGAACATTTTGCAGCAGCCATTTTAGTGCAGCCACATTACCACAAGGTATATTTTGAAGTGTGTATTATGTATTATCAGTTTATTGATTGAAACAGTCCCACACAGAATTTGTGTGAATTTTAAGCACATTTTAGCCTAATAAGAATTACCTTCTTCCAATTGAAGTTACCCAAACCCAATCCTACATCAGAATAGACACTTCCACTTAGAAACAAAAGCCACATTCACATATCATCCATTATTAACTTTCTTATAGATTATTTTTATAGGATATAATCAAAATATGTATGTAACAAAAGAAAATATCTAAAATATTTTGAGTGTATTTTAATTTCTCAAAAATAGAACTAAACAGCACAGTTGAGAATACCTCATTACTAAGAACGAGAAGCTGAATGGTGGCAGTGAAATGTCTCATTTCCATGTAATACAATAATAAATGCACTTAACAAAAATATAAGAACTTATGAAGATGTTAAAATTAATTAGAAGAATGAAAACTGAGATTTTACCTTCCATTAAAACCATTAGAGCATCCCTGAGGATAGCAAAAGTGGTCAGAAGTACCAACACAGAAAACAAGAATGTGCAGATTGGGTCAACTATACTCCAGGATGGCTATAATAAATAAAGAATAAATAAAACATCATTAACATGACAACACTCATATTTCCCCATGTATGAGATGCACCTTGATTTTCAGGACCTTATATGTAGAAAAACTACCTAATGTAAACCTAGCTCCACATAAATCTTACCACCTTGGATGCAACCCTCATAACTAGCGTGAGGCCTGAAGAGAGAGAGTCTAAAGTTTTCTCCGCATTCTATTGGCTGTTGGAAGGAGGGAGCTTTGGGGCACCTTTGCTTGGGACTTTGTCGGCACCTTTTTAAATTGTTGTAAAACATATTGAAGGCTATTATATCATTATTATTAACATATAATCTTTTTAAAATCTAGTGTTGCTTTTTAGCAGTATATTACTACAGTTAGCAGTATAGTATTAAATAAGAATAAAGGTCGGATTTCCTCAATTAGGCCTGAATCTTACGATTAATTTACTCTTCTCCAGACTTATTGGGTAAAATTGTTTTTGCTGCCTCAATTATCCTCTAATAAAAATATGACATCATTGTATAATTGAAAATACGTAATTAAAACTTTTTAATTACGTTTCATGCTCTTTACATTTGTAGGATAATAATATGGAATAAGAAGGCGTTTAACAGTATTTCAAATAAATAATTTTGCAGAAAAATGCTCTTGAGAATGGGAATTGAAATAACATTAAAAAACTGCAAAACTTGCTAAGGAAAGTTAACTCGAAAGACGTTATCTGGACAAATACACTGGAAAAGAATTGTTCAAGCGTAACCTGTAGAAGAACTCTCAAACTTAAAAAAACACAACCCTTCACTAGGTAGTATAAGAAGTAAATTACAATGAAATAAATCAATTAAATTCCATCGAATCAGTAGAAACAACGTAAAAGATAAATTGTAAAGCTATCATTCTGTTATCTGAGGTTTGTGTAGTTGAATTTAAGTTGTTAATTTAATTTACAGAATGTAACATAGATATTAGAATAAAAGCACCCTTTATTTTATTATCAATTCATCTAATGATCTGATGAGAATTAAATTAATCTAATAATCACTATTTATTATTTTAAAATTCTGCGGGCTACAAAATCCTTTTCATAAATCAAATTATTATTTAATTTACAATGAAATAACATCAAAACTCTAGTAACACTTTCCTGAAAATACTAAGTCAGTTCCATAACAAATAATCGTGCAATTAAATCAAGTTTATTTTTATAGCAAAATGATCCTGTCTAAATCTTTATCTGGTGCTAAATGTCTTGCTTTAACTTATTTAACTCCCACAAGACAACTCCAGCACAATCTTTCTCACTATAACCTCTGCCATAAGCAATCCTACTGCTCATTATCTTTTTCTGTGTGTTAATTGGGCATGTCAGTTCTTTAATAGATCACACAATTACATATGTCTTGCAACTGACTTGCAATGATAGTGAGATTTGGCGCCGCTTGTGACAAATTCTCATCCGAGTTTTTCCTGTTTCATCCAGAGGTAAGGGAAGACTTTCCCTGTTACCCTAGCCCTTCTCATTCCTCTCATTATTTCCATTTTATTTTGTATCGCCTTTGAACACATGTTGTCTGTTTTCCCAAAGGAACCATATAATTGAGGATGGGTGAAGCTGAACTCTGACAAGAAAAAACCCCTTTTTGATATGTTGTGGATGGTGATACATTTACAGGGTAGTGAAAGTTTGAAAAGGCTAATGGGGATTCCCGACCGCACCTGTGCTGAGCAGGTATCTAAAGTTAGGGTAAACTGGTGGCGACCGATCAAAAGTAAGACTAAGAAATGAAGGAGAAAAAGTCTACCGTAGCCGGGAATCGAATCCAGGTCCCCCACTTCCCGGGCAGGTGCTCTGACCTCTAAGCTACCATGACATAACGATCTCTCCTTCAATTTTATGCGCTATGATAGTACTCTGTGTGCTACGGAGGATCCATCAAAGATGGCACCACCCCTTCACACACACGGGACATGCCACCATCCTCCGTAGCACTTTGGATCCTCTGTTGTGGTAGCTTAGAGGTCAGAGCACCTGTCTGGAAAGTGGGGGACCCAGGTTCGATTCCCGGCTACGGCAGACTTTTTCTCCTTCATTTCCTAGTCTAAATTCAAGCATGTATTTCATGCGTTCCTCCATTGCTTATACAATCAAAAGTAAGATGGGAAATGGTGGGACCACGATTTCTAATCTATGCCGCAGGTATTCCCTAACGAAATGAAGATATCCATGTCTTTATTATAGAGGTAGATGTCCTTTCAGGACTTTTTACAAGGATCCCAATTTAGGATGGTTGAGAAACCCACTGTTCTGGCAAAATTGAAAGAGTGTCTAGCATATTGCAGCTTTAGCTAACACCATATTTGACAGGACATTTCGAATCAAACAATCTTTTCCCTGGCTATTCGAGTAAGTAATTAACAGATATTCTTAAGGTTTTCATCAGACAGAAACTATGACTTAGAACTGGACACAACCTTATATTGCATCTTGTCTGGATAAAGAGATAAAACTGTGAAAAATATACAGTCATCAAACCTTAATTTCGGTAAAGAGAGGTCAGAAGAAAATCTGTATGGTGCCATTAAAATTAAACGTTTATTCAATTTCCGATATTTTCCATCATTATAGTAAAATGATTTTCAGAGTAATGCGCTGAGTGAAGTAATAATAATAATTCATAATCATGGTTTGATTGAAAAATAAGATTTCAGAACGCCTCAAGTAAGCTTTTTAACCAGAATGGTATGAATGGTGCTCAATAAGAATGAAAATCAAAAGAAAATTCACTATCAGTAATTATGATAAAGATAAATGGAATTACATGGAAAGTATTGGAAAATTAATGGAAGAACACGTTAAAAATAGAGACCAATGGATGATAACAAGCTTTGCATGAGAAAATAGATATTCCAGTAATTCCCGTGATTTAAACATTAACTGTTAAAGTGTTCTTGGTTCTACAAATAATCCACTACTTCTTCATTCCCTCCAAGGAACATCGTAACATAATTCATCCCAAAGATACCACAATACTCTATGAACTTTGTGAGGATGTTTCGAATTGTTTGTTTTTCCCCTTAAAATAGTTATCAAAGAAAGATCATTGCAGAAGAAAATAGACCTTTGGAAAATTTGAATTATAATATAATATTTACAATGTTTAGGTGCATTTTAATAGACTGTTTCTCTATCCTTTGTTTTAAATGAATAACATAAACTCTATTAGCTTATACTAAATAACTAAATCAACAACTAAAATTTTAAAATAAGAAATTCTGACTATCGTGAACTAATATTCATCGAGTTCCACTTCAAAAATTGTTTTCTTTGTTTATACGTATTGTTTTCTATGCTCTATCTTGTTCCTCGACGCAGTTATCAAGTTCAGTGATTGAAATATTTGGAAAACTGAACGTAAGAAATACTATCAAACATTTTATTCTCTGCGCTTACGATAAACAAATTGTTTGAGTTGTTAACTGTTTAAATAGGAACATTGATAAAGTAAGATAAATTGAGGTTTGAAGATGATCTTGCCCGGTCGACTAAAGTAACTATTATAATATCACTAAAATGAGCATTTTAAATGCAATTACTTAATTTTTCACACCCCAATAGTTCACTGCCTCAGTAACTGGAACATTCTACGTCGATTACTGATAACATATACCCCTAGAGTTTGGTAAGATTTCGAATAATCCATAGACCTGTATATATAGTGATACTGCGGTTAGCGATTTCTATCAGTTTACAAACACCACCAAACCTATTTCTGAAATTAATTGTAGATAAGATGATGATTTAGTTACTGCCATAGTCAATCATCGGAAATTCTCGTGGAATTAAAAGAAGGTTGCTTTAAAATATTGAACATCGCCAGGGTATACAAATTTGAAGATCCTAGGAATCAATTGATGCATCAGAAGAAAATTTCTCAAATTATAATAAAACCATCGACGTTGTATCCTGTATTTTTGCAAATATAATGAATAATTAGAAATATATCAGAGAAGTTTGCAGAAAATATTAATTTTTTTGCTGATTCTAAACATTTATTGCTATAAGCGTCCATGAAAATCACCTCTCGGTTTTATAACATTGTGGAACCATAAATGAGATCATCTGAATTTTAAGCATTTCTGACTGAGATATCACCTAAATTTGGCAAGCAAATAGTTTCTCTGAAGGCAGTCATATGCAGGAAAAAAATATATATTGGATGAGAAAATAGAGAAGGTGAGTGAATGGATTGTGTTTTTAAGGGAGTTCATTGCTCCTGTTTAAAGTAACCAACAGGGCAACGAGGAATTGTCACTATCTCAGGGAAAGATCTGGAATTAAAAATCCTCCTACACTTTTGGTTACTAAAATCATGTATATGTACAAGGGTAAGGTGAAAATTTCTCGGCCTGACACAGAGATGGCGTTCCAATCAGCAAAAATTTATGATCCCTGCCTGGGTGCACATGTCATTAGTTCGTTAGACAAGTTTCAACCTGTTCTCTTAAGTTCTCGAGTTCGCTTATTTTAATTAATTAATGTAGGTAAAATTAAATCAATTAATATAGGTAGTTTTGTATGCATTTATAATTAATTGAAAAATTTATATCTATAGCTACTGTCATCAGAATTTGATGAGCAATGTGACATTTGCTCTATTGTTTATGGTAAATTTCAGAACAATAAAATTTTTATTTCATTGACAGCAAAGAGAGGGAAATTACTTTTAACCCTTCAGCAGCGGGAAACGTACTTCTACGTTCTTCTAATAGGACTGTGGGAAAAACGTATTTCTACGTTTGACCTGCTCTTTCTTCCCAGTTCTTGTCCTTTCTCAATTTTATGGCCTCTCAATGAGACACCCAAAGGCCCACTCTTCTGTATTGTTCTAGATTGGAAAAATCCAAGGGATTTCGCACCTCGGGGGAAACCCAAATCTTCGATTTCTGAATAGCGGATTTACGAAATTAGTAATAATTGATAAAAATCAAGATATCTGCGAAGTGTTTGGTATCAAAATGATCAACGAAGTGCAAGGAAAGTAAATTAGGACTGCTTATACAAAACAAATTTGTTATTAAATATATTATATATGATACCAACCATAATTTCTAAACAATAACCACTGACCGCACCCTTAGGGAAAAGGTCGACCCGGATTATAAGGGATAACTACCTGCTAGGACTTGCCTGCGCCTCCAGTACTCCTGTTACTTTTCTCCCGCACACAGATGTAGAAAAATCTGAGGGTCCCGCAGATAAAGGGTTAAGTTCAATGTTAGTGTGAAAGGTAACGACTCGTATTCATCCTAATACATTCAGAAAAATCGATCCTACTTAATTTTTTCTACATTATTTAGAACTGCATGGATAGTAGAATTTGTAAAGTGTGATTGATTTTTAATTCTGATGCTTATCATATGAATCAAAATCATTTCTCAAAATCATAGAGTATGCTTCAGTATTTCATACCATACATTTACTTAAACATTGTTATTCCTGTGATACATGGCCGTTATTGTTCAATGGTATGGACGAGGATGAGTCATGAATTTACGTTACTTTACCAAGTGTGTTGATGGATTCACACAAACTATGATAAAGCAGGAAATATGTATGACATATTGGCCATGTGTGTAACAAATGATCCTTCTTTATATAATTTTAAAGGCAAATAATTGCTCTTTTGATTGATGTATAACATGTTCTATTATAACAGCAGATCTTTGTAAGGGAACGTGTCACATTCAAGGTCTACATTTTTGGTCCGACAGTGACTCAAAGTGCGCAAAAATTTTCTTTCTCCCCTTCAGTCTTGAGCAGAAGCCGGCTCAAATGCAGGCTTTGTGGATATATCCCTCAAAATGCTACTCTAGCCATCACCTAAACTCAAAATTTTCAAGGGAAGGTAATTTGCCTAGATCCTTCAGAAATAACAGGATCTCATGAGCAATGTTCCTCTCTTTGTGAGAAGGAAAGCTAGATAAAATACGAAATCGTAACAACCAATTTTAAACCACTGAATTCATGCATTCCGACATCGGTGTTGGTATAATACTATTCTGCTATGTTAAAGCCACCAAACCATGGATACTAATAAATGATTGTAATATTAATAACATAAAAAAATCCACGTAAACACTGCAAGCAGAGCTGGGACTCGGAGTATTTCTTCAATGTCTTTCTTCTCTCTCTCTTCTCATGGGTCACTTGCCTGAAGCTCACTGCCCCCGAGTCCAAGGTGGTAAGATTTATGTGGAACTGGGTGTACATACTTATGTGAACATAATGTACAAAATGGGAAACAATGAGTGCAATCACTTAAGTCCAAAAACAACTAGTACAAAAACTATTAACAATGACCACCATAGTGTGGTGGGCTGCCTTGGCATACAAACATCTATTTCCTTTGTATAAATGCACTCTGTTCTTGACCCTACATTTTTCCAAAAAAGTGCATCTTTACTTTGGGAAATACCGTATATATATTCCTCAGAGCAAAAAACAAGTAAATCATAAAAAGATGAAGCCAATGATAGTTATATTAGCCAAAAATATTTCATTCAAAAGGGAGCAGGAAGTCAAATAATCACATTTAAAAAAATGATTTAAACAGAAATGTCATTCTATAACAAAATCTGCCAATGCACAAGGAAAACTACTTTTCCTTTTTTAAGAAAGGTAAAAGGCTCCATTTAAGCTAATTTCTTTCATAACAATAAAATTTTACAATTCTGATTTATGTATTGTAGCAAAAACTAAGAAACTAAAACTTCAACCTAATTCCTGAATGGTTCACATAGAAATGTCAGATAGATTTCTTACCTTAAAATATATTATAAGTGAAGCCACAAAGACACCAACACTCTGGATGAAGTCACCAAGTACATGGATGAAAGCTGCACGAACATTGATATTTTCTTCTTTACGAGAGGATAAATTACTATTAGACTGAGCTTCAGGGCCCCCATGTGAGTGACTATGAGACTGCCCACCATGTGAATGGCCATGCTGGTGAAGAGTGAGACCCATCCTGGAAGATAACAAATGAGGGAAGTTCATGATAATCCCTGATGGGAAGGTTGATTAATCTTAGATTCTCACAATTCCAAATAATTTAAATTTACAGCAAAACTTACTCTCATGTTAAGTATCTTGCTTACAATTAACATAAAAATATTAAAACAAATCTTTCAACAAAGAAGTGAAATGGTGCAAAGGCTAAATTGATTTAAACACATTATGCATTGCTACGCATCCATATCAACCACAATGTTTCACAAAGTTGAGAATCCATTTCAAATTAACTTTTACTTTTTTAAATGTCCTACTGATGTAATATGAAAATAACAACAAAAATTGTAAGAAAAATCTCTCTGACCTCATTTTCTCAAAAATAAAACAACTAGGACCATGAATATAAAAAAACAAAAAAATGAAGGAAAAAAAAACAAAAATTTCTAATCCTTCTTCAAAATGAATCTTTCCTGAAACTCTGTACTATTGGTTAACATAAATCATACAATTATAATAACTGTCCACATAGTTACGCATATTAATGCAATTGTAGCTTTTATGTAATAAGCAATAGTATTATTGCAACGGCATGTCCTTAAGTAATCAAAGATGCATATTTTTTTGTATCAAGAAGCAGATATAGACTTTGATTACAATGATTCTAGAAATTTAATCAGTTAAATTTAGTTCATGGTCCAGTATTATCCCTTTATGGTTGGGTTGGTTATGATCAGGCATCAACATAGAAGGAAAAATAATACATTTTCCATACTCTTTAATTTTAACTACAGGTTTTGCTGCTAAGGTAGGATCATTGGTGGCAAAACCTGTTGCTCAAATTAAACTGTAGAAAATTCGAAATTTTTTCCATTTGTCTCTTAGATGCTTCTTAACTTTGTATCCATGGATTTTTCACCATCACAGTACCTTCACTTTCTTACACCTCTACTATCTTCACATTAAACCACAAGTATGTTAGTGTTAGTCAATTAAGGGTCACTATTAATAATGATGTCACAAGAATAAAATTAAGCCCATCTAACATAAGATATATTAATTTTTAAAAACTTTCAGTGGAATTAAGGTAAGTGACAATAGTTACAACCTCCGATGTGTTCCTGATTTCAAATACCACTAGTATATTGGCTCATTAAAGCAGATGACAGACACTTGACAATAATTGATGAGACAAGTAAGTACCATCTGATTACAATGTACATTCAGAACAAAACAGCAAACAAGGTTTAATGAGGAGAATTTGAATTAATCATGAACACACCAAAATGTCCGTTAAAGGATGCATCATCCACTTTATCAATTCAAATATAAGTTTCTCATGCATAAAATCTTGCTGGCTGCTTGGTCTACATAGATGACTTTATCAATTTTAGAATTCAAGAGTAGAATTCAGGTAGAATAATGCAGACAGATATTTGCCAATTTAAGGAGGCAAGTGAATGATAATTCATTTAGTTGGAATGAAGATGTTTGGGATTTGTCATGAAAGTGATAAAAAGAATAAGAAAACACTTATACACATTACCACAGGATAATTTAATGAAACGACCTAGGTTTCGACACGTTGCACCCTCATTGCTCCTCTTCCTATATATTGCAAATTTGCTGTTTCCTGTACCTGACGATGACGTGATGCATCGAAACCTAGGTCGTTTCATTAAATTATCCTGTGGTAACGTGTATAAGTGTTTTCTTATTCTTTTCATCATGAATAGCTACCACAAAGTCGAGGCAGAAGTAGTGGATTATGTTGTCATGAAAGTATTCATAAAGACAGAGAACATTAACACTGGACCAGATTTTTCTATTACAAAAGAAATGATGTACATGATGACTTAACCTGTACATTAAATAAGGGCAGACAAAAGGCAAAACCAAACGCATATGAAAAATCTAAGATTTTTAGTTAACATCTTAGATTTTTAAGTAAATTAAGCAGATCAATACAGGACTTCACTTTGTATGCATACATATGAGAATGAATGTTTTACCTAGTAGTGGATAGATGGGATTACTACTGTAGAAGTTAAGAGAATTGACAACAATATCTTATTTAATTATTACAATAGGATCAATGGCTTAGATACTCACACCAAATTTACAAGCACTCCTACAGATGAAGTTATCAGCATCACCAGGGCATCAATTTCAAAATCCTTGCTTATTACCCTTTCCACAGCCAAATAAACTAGGACACCAGTAACCACCCAAATCAGCAGTACAGATGTCAAGGCACCAATGACCTCTAGAAACATGAGAAAGTTGAACAAAAAATTTAGAAATCAGCCATAGAAAGTAGATGAAACTGAAAATATATGAGGTAGAAGGAGGAGTAAACTAAGAAAACAACTGATTTATTGGTTCTATTTTCATGAAACATAGAGGCAAATCAAGATAGGAGCACCACTGTTTGATGTTCTTTGAGGTTCCTGAGTAACTCAAGTTGCCAATAATTACATTAAGGCCCAAGATAAGTCTGGTTCTTTTTATAATGAATGAATTTGTATGGTTTGAAAATAGATATCAAACAATGAAATTTCTGATTTTAGCATAACTGTGGATTAATGCAGAATAATTACATTTTATGCTGATTGGTATTGTCAACCAATCAAATCTAGTCACAGAAAAGAAATTCCATCACAAATATTAATACTACAACTGCTTGTGGATGCTTAAGAAAAGGTATCTTCAATACATGTAATTATTGAATCTAGCAGGGTTTCAAAGTTCTATCTTGATTGACTACTTGATTGATTCAGCAGATTGTTACTTTTTTGCAAATGGAGGAATGATTTTCTGGCATTTTGGAAAAGAGAATGATACTTTTAGCTGTAATGATAGCTTAATGAATCTGGCATCACCTAAAAGAATTTATCAGCTCCTAAAAAGTTAAGGGGGGCTCCTGGTTTATCCCGTTAAAAAAATCGAATTTTTGTTATCGTTTTAAAAAATAGTAAAACATTTAAAGAATGTACTGCAAAATTTTCAGATCTTTATATGTAATATTTACTAAACTACAGCCAATTTCTTAAGCCTATGCAGCTGTGCACGGAGAGTAGAGGTGGCGGTCAAGTCTCCTATGGCTCTCTCTCAGCAGGTACTTGAGGAACAGATGTTTTATGGCTTAGACCCTTCATATTTTAAGAATACTTCGGGTGGCCTAAAAATACAACTTAACTCTTAGGTACAAATTTTGGTCAAATACATGTTATACATGTTACATATTATACGTGGTGCCGATGCTGAGATACTGATCTCTGAAATTTGCTTTGAAAATTCATGAGGCCTCTTTTATATGGCCATATGAGTCATAAATGTACCCTTCGTCTATCTGAAGATTTTGTTCCTGTAAACAACTGCTTTGACTGCATGGTTTTGCTCTTTGGGCTCTTAGGAGAATGAAAAGAAAATCTCGCCTCAGCTCAGTGTCTCAACTCAGAGTTTTAGCAGATTATATGATTGTTGGGCATACTTTTCTACACTATTTATGTTTTGATGGCATCCATTTCTTCTCTCTCTCGTAATAAGAAAGATCCAGAGATACCTTGATGTAATAAAAGTTAGGTGCAGTATGATCTGTTGCAAGGATTCTTCCGATTCTTCTTTCTAAATGGAGCCAGTCTTAGAGAAAATTTAGGATATTTCAGTCGTAGTTTCTCGTGTTTTTAGTTAAACCGTACGATTCCTTTTCCAAAAGGAAGAAAGAACCACATTTTTCGTGAAATAAGACCCCGGAACATGAGGGTTTACTGCAATCAATATGCAGAGAAAAAAGAAGAAAAACTGGTAGAAAGCGCAACTGATAGGAAACTATACTTTCTTACTAATGAAAGTATGGGTTGTTATCTTACGCTTTTTAACAGGATTATAGAATTTTCAACAGTTTTCGGTGCACTTGAAGAAAGACTTATTATCGTTTATGGAGAGCATACACGAAATACCAACAAGAGATCAACTATTTGGCCTGGTAACAAAACACCCTGATTCTGGCAAAAAAAATAGTGAAATCGCCGCCTACATAACTGCAGATGTTTTATATGAAAGTTACTCTGCTGTAATTAAAATAATGGAAGAATTTGACATAGAAATGGGGCAGCAATTCAAGATCAACCCCGACATCTGTGACCGCGAGAGGTTGGCGAGGCAGGAGCGCCGGAGCTTGAGCAGTGCGATGGAGGCTCGAATAATTTGTAGAGAGAAAAAATGGATGACTTATATGAAGACGCAAATAGTTTGCTATATGCACTAGGTATGTTAGATAAACAGTTAACAATTGTTTGTTTATTTTTTATGTTTACTCTTTATGGTAGATATACAGTGTTTTTGAAATTTGTGTGCACGATAACTCAAAAACTATTTCCACTATCAAGATATCCTTCTGAGTATTATGTTATCTATTAGGTAAACCTCAGATATTGATGAAATTATTAAATTAAACAATTATTATTGTTAAAAGTGAAGGAAATTTTTTCATCAAAATCAAAATACTGTTGTTGTCTTTCTCAAATTTAAATTGTAAGTTAATAATATAAATTATACCTCTTCACCTTAAGTTTTCAAAGAATATCATTACCATTTTAAAAAGTCATCAAGTCACAATATCATTTAATCATTTGGAACTGGTTCAGCATTATTTAATGATTAAGGAAAACTCATCGAAGACTTGCATAAAAAAAGATGATAGCTATCAGCCAACCAAAAAAATTGATTTATAAAATGACATTAATCACCAACTTAAACTGAAAGGAAAGATACAAAAATACAAGCATTCTTGGATATATATTTCACATATCACAGAAAATTTAGATATTTCTAACCACTAATTATATCTCATCAAAAGATGAAATGTAACTCAAATTTAGCCCAAAGAAATCTTTGCTATACTAAAGAGTTATAATGGAGCCAGAACTGGGTGGATATAGGATGGAGAAATAAAAGAGTTTGTGGAAGTCAATGGAAGTCTTCTGATTTTACCCAAACCTTAACAGATTGCTGAAGTACGGCTCAAGAACCAGGGTTATTACAGAAGATTTTTGTCATGATAGAAAAGCTTAAAGACTACCCAAGTCTGAAAGTTATAAAATTATCAGAAAAGCAAGTATAGTAAATATGCAAGGCGAATAAGAAGCCATGGAAGTGTATGCTCACCTGCTCTGTACCAGCCAAAACTCATAGTGCGAGAGGGTGGGCGGGCAGCCACCCAAAGCGAGAAGAGGGAGATCATGAATGATGCAAAATCAGTGAGGAGGTGAGCAGCATCAGTTGCTATAGCCAAGCTTCCAGACAGAATTCCCCCTGAAATTGAAAAGATTTAAGTCATAATGCCACTAACACAATATGAAATAGAGCTTAAAAATTTAAAGAATAAACAGATTATTATTAGTAGAGATATATAATAAAATGGCAAATAAAGTCAGGGAAAAGGCAAAAATGAACCTAGTAAATAAAAGTGGAGAAGTATTCAAAGAAGAAACACTACAATCATATAAGACGTATCAAAAGAAGAGAGAGAAAAAATCCATACAAACCTTAGATAATAGAAGATATTTCCTTTATGGAAAAGGAAAAAAGGCTAAATTCTCAAGGTTTAAAACTGGAAACGGGAAATGAGGAAAAAAAACAGAGATACCAAAAATGGCTAGAGAACAATCTTTGGAAAGTAAATTAAAGGAAATAAATGAAAACATGACTAAGGGAAATTTAGAAAAGAACTAGAGCAAACACAAGATTTTACTTCAATAAAAAATTCAATACTAAGACTTATCGTTTTACAGGAATTTTTTTTTAGAAAATCTTCCCTAAACAACAATACTAGCTTATAATCTATGAAATGATTTGATATTCATATCTGATGCACTCATGAATTATAATATCTATTTGTAATAGGCTAAATCTTTCATCATGAAGAAATACTCTGATAGTTAAGATAGGATATTCAAAAATCTTAATTATTATAAACTTTAGCTTTTAAGTTTAAATCATTAGATGGATACATATATGACCAGAAAAAGCCACATACAAATGCTAAGAGCTGCACTAATTGGAAATAATCAGAAGGAAGCTTGTAAAGAGAAATATAAGAGGTTTTTCTAAAGAAAAAAGTATAAGTAATTAAATAGAATGATGCATATAGATCTAATGACCTTAACACCAGTGAACCTCTGTATGAAGGATTTTGGATACGGAAATGAATGAAATAATGCCTGGGAGAGAAAAATGAAATACTATAAATCCACAAACGACAATATATTCTTTCTCAAGCAAGTATGCAAAAAAATGTATGAATATAATAATGAGATACACCTCCTTTTTGTCGATTATCAGATGGCGTATGATTGTATCCATAGGGCCAGTCGATTTAAAGATTGACAGAATTTGGTAAGATTAGTGGATCTATGTTTGGATGACATGAGAGCAAAGATCAAACTGGGCAACAAAATATCTGAAACCTGAGTGAATACTGGATTGAGACAAGGTGACAGACTCTTTCCACTTTTATTCAATATAGCCCGGGAGATCAATAGAGAAAATTAAAAGTTTAACTTCCACGGTGTCCAGGTAGGAAATGAAAATACTACCCATTTAGCATATGTAGATGATATAGTCTTGCTGTCATACACAGCAAAAGAGCTGAAGATGATAATGCAGGCCTTACAGAGTACAGCAATAAAATTTGGCTAACGAGTGAGTCCAACAGAAACAAAGTATGATAGTTGGAAGATGTCAACAACCAGGAGTCCAAGAAATCCAAGTATCTTGGAACAATGTTGTCCAAGAATGGGTTGAGTGATCTGGAGATTAAAGCTAGAATACAAGCAGGTAATAGATGCTTGTATGAACTAAACACATCCTGATTTCATGGGGTACATCACAAGCACTCAAATTAAGGTTATATAAAACCCTTATACTCCCTGTAACGCTACATGGGTGTCAAAGTTGGAGTGCGAGGAAGTCTTGTGAGGACCTAAAGACCCTCGCAAGTTTTGAGAGAAGATGCCTTTGGACCAGTTCAGGACTGTTACACAGGAGAGTGGCAGAGGCTATACAATGCAGAATTAAATGAAGGATATAAGGAGCCAAATATTGTTGGAGTAATGAAAAGCAGAAGGCTGGAATGGGCTGGACACATAGTAAGAATGAGTAGGGAGCGATGGCCTAAAATTGCAATGGACATAATACCTGCAGGGAAGAGACCCATGGGGCGGCCGAGAAAAAGATGGATAGACGGTGTCAAGGAAGATCTGCAGCTATTTGGGGCTTGGGAAGAATGGCAACAAACTGCCAATAACAGAAAAGAATAGTGAACCTTGGTCATAACATCGTGCAGTCCACTGGGCCTGATTGCGGAGTAGTAGTATAAATAGGAGGGATTTTTGGTAATGAATTTTCAGACTTATTAGTAATAAAGATAACATTTAATAATTACACAACAACACCATGCTTTATATACAATAGAAAATTGTGATCACAGAAATTTAAATGGAAAGAATAAATCATAAACAAACCAAGAACTCAGCTGAAGTTAATTTGGATATTTTTATGGAAATGGAAAAGAAAGTTAATGCAAATTGATAGCCAAGTGGCAATGCATTAGACATTGGTAAAAGCAGTCCTGGGTTCGATTCTCAAAGGAACCTACGCGCAATATGACCGAAGCAGTCAAAGCACTTTTAAGAATACTACTATGGCAAAAATTCAATCATATCCACCTGTCCACAAGATAAAAGCAGCAAAAATATAATTCGCTTTTTGGTCCTAATAATTCATATATAAGTGTTTCCTTGATAAAACTTTTAAAATCTGGGAATGCCCTGACTAACAATTTTGGTAAAAATTAACCTACAAAAATGAGGTAATCTGAGACAAAATAGAAAACATTTAAAGTGACTTACCTACAATTTCTCCAATCATGAATAAAACACATAAAACACTAGCTGTTATTAGCTTCCGTCTGGCTTTAGCATCCACAGTATTACTCCTTTCTTGGTGGCAGTGGTCTGAAACTGTAGTAGAATAACAAAAGGCTATATATAATCCAAAATTCTCTACAATAGGCAAAAAAGAAAGTTTCTTTGGAAATATACACATCTCATGAAAAGATGTGTAAAATTAAATTGAGCAAATTCTATGGCAATTTCAGAATTTACTGAGCAGATAATTAAATGAGTTTCATTGAAAACATTTCAAAAATGCATAACAATATACCCAAGTTTGAGTCCCAGTCATGTTGCTATTTTTCACACTTGTTATTCCTTGGGATTTAGCTGCACAACTTCATTGGGCAAAGTTAACACCTTTACCTCAATCCTTAATAATAAAATACTTAAATAAAGGGAACTCTGCCTTAAAGTAAATCACCATGAAGTTTTTCAGACAAATATTTCAAAGAAGATTATTATGTGTTTTTTATAAACAACATTTCATTTCCCTTGTATAAGACTTTCAGTTTTCTTTCATTGCAACTTTGAGCAGTACTTCATTCTTATAATTGAAAACAAATTAAATATGTAACTTTGTTTTGTTTTTCTTCAAAATGCTCCTTTTCTGAATATTCTAGGTACAACTATATCACATGAATAGCCAAGATCTGCTTGCAAGAAAACAATTACATTAGCTTCCCCATAACATACCCATATGGACACAGAGTTGAAAGAACAAATAATGTAACTTCATTACATGCTTAGAATTTTTTTCAGGAATAATAGCAAACAATATTAATAAATAAGCTACCTAGAGAAGATTTTGTTAAAAAAATGTGGCTCAATAGGCAGACAATTTTCCTCATAGAGTCTTAATCTGTTTGAAGTTAAAATCTGGTTAATGGGTTTGGTCTCATACCTCCAGGACCTTCCACAGTAGTAACAGTTGCTTCTTGATCTCCACCATCAAGTTTTTCACTTGAACCCAGGCCATCTCCTCCACTTGCTGCAATACAACAACCCATTGATTTTCCATGAATGCAATAGATTAGGCGTTGCACATTTTGTCCAGGGGAATCAGAAATGGTTGTAGGGCTGGTAAGGCCACCATATCTTTGACCAAATCCACTATGGTTCCTGTGACATGGAAAAATGTGACAGATCAAGAACTTTTTTTTTGGATAATGTTTACAGAAAAATATTACTCAAGATTTTCATACCATAAAACACAAAGTCACTTCTTATGCTGGGTCTTTTTTCTCATCCAACTTAATATAAATAAAGAAAAACTTATATAAATAAAAGATTTACTGATTAGACATACCTAGGAGAATTTAGATAACAATTATGGGGCTTTAAAGTAAAATTTACACAGTATATTATGAAAATACCACATACAAATTCACAACAACTTTTCCCAGATAAACCAAAAAGTCATGTAAAAAATATGTTACTAATAACCTCTAATGCTTTAATACATCAAATGTGATTGTGATACAAGGAAAAATAGGACACAATATTTGTCAAAAGCTTGCTCATTACAATAGAATAAGAAGTATAAACTGGAAAAGAAGGGTTTCCAATATTTTAAGTCAGTGAATTCCACTGAAGGTTTTAAAGAAAACTGAGAAAGTACATCCTCAAACAATTTCCAACACTGAGATAAAAATGGTTTAAATTCAAACATCATATACACAATTAAGGGTTGAGAAAAGAATTTCTTCATGTTTTTTGTGTAGCTGCTGATATTTTGATTAACTTTGAACATTATTAGGACTTTATATATTACTGAGAGAGTTTTATTACAACAACCAATATAATTGTTTGCTTCAGGGTATTTAATTTTTTAGCATTTAATGATTCTATAGTGCATTACTTATGAGAGGGCTGATAATAATAAAAATTGACAGAACTGAACCACTAAAAAGCAAGAGGAGATGCCTGTTTGATTAGTTTGCTTGTCACCAATTTGCAACCAAATATTTTATATGCAAGTTAAAATTAACTACTGTATGATGAATTAGAAAATAGAAACTGGGGCCCAAAGAGGAGCAGTAAGTAGCGGCGTAAGATATACAAACGCACAAATTCCAAAAAATTTTCCTACAAAATCACAATAATTCATGCAGTACTCAATATATAGATAATGTAAACTTACAGGGGATAACTTTCATTAAAAATGCGCTCCATAGCATTGCCGCTACAATTTTAGGAGTAAGCATAAACTAAACTAGATGCTTAAAAGAATATCTAAAGATGATTCCTCTAAGGCATTGCTCCTCCTCCTACGTTAGTTAAGATTATCTGACAGAAATTGGGATAACAGGAGGTTGTGCACGCGGCACTAATGACATCCAAAGCTAGAAGAAGTCGGTTAATCACGTAATACATAGATTAGGAAACTTAGGGCTGATTCACCGTTTCTTAAACATACAGAACATACGTCAATGTGAATCTTACCAGCCTTGGAACCAGTCAGACAATGAAATGAATTTATTATGGACGGCAGCAAAAAGTATTCTCAACAAAAACATTACCAGTCTCTCTTTTGGATAATTTATAAAGGGGTATGCTTCGATCACTTCGAAACACATAAGTATTTTTGGAGATTAACTGCATCTTACCGAATCTCGGAATCAATTCCACAAGCAGGTAAGGTAACCTCTAATAAGGTGGTTGACTCGACTTTAAGTTATAATCAGACTGAGGCTATGAATATGATAAGATTCTTCTTGCATACCTTGAAGATAACACTTGTTTTCACACAAAGGGTTCCCTACCTCCATGCGATGTTGCCAAAACAGCATGACTTGACCAGCGGCACAGTAACTTACCCTGATTCACCTAAAGATTGTGTACGGGTACGACTGATTTCGCCAACGTATCTTGCAAGGCTTTGTCCACGGCTCCTATTATTACTTATAAGTTTTTCTGTATCTTCATCGCCAACTTCATGAGTCGCATCACTTTGTCTATCCAAGAAGCTGTCGCAAAAGGACACACTATACGTTACGTACTTAGAAGGAGAACCAAATCCTTGAGATACATCTGAAGTTTGTTCAGCCATCACAAATCATATAAAACGTAACAGTAAATTATTATCTGAATGAAACAAAATCCTTCTTCCAATCTTAAAAGTCAGATCACCACTCAATTGCATTCCTCGTTGCCGCGATAACACGCGAATAGCATCAAGACCTTTAAGAGTACGTGGTGATGATAAACATGTTAACCGCCATTTTTGGGTTGGAAAAATAATCTCGTGATCGGGAGATTAGATTCTTAAATTCAACGATAGGTTAAATATCAAGAAATGTATAATGCAATTAGAATATGAATTAAGATGAATATTATCATTCAATTGCATTAAAATACGGTGGTGATAGGAAGTATCATTACATTTTAGACATCATTAAACTACTGCGGATAGGTCCTTTTTAATATGAAAGCACATTGGGAATGAAGTAAGGAAACTATTATAATTCTTCTAATTTACGAGTTCATTTTATTTTGCTAATTCGAAGAAACCTTTTCAATAGGGCTGGTAACCTCTACTATTTTAATTTATATAGTACATTGAGAGAGTTAACATTAAAATTCTGATTCCTGAAAAAGTGAGTTAAAGTTTGTCCATATTAAGACGGTAATTTTTATATTGAAATTGGTAAGTAGCCAGTTAGAGGAAACTATTTATTTCAAGTTATAATACGACACATAACAAGCAACATTTCGATGTTGATTTTATATAAAGTATTCTCTCGTTTACAACGGGTATGTTGAATATTATTTTTAGTACTCCAAAAGTAGTTGTCTTCAAGGTATTTACTGGTCCAATGATCGAACCGCCAGCCAGATACACCTAATGGATATCTAATTTACTGGTTGTCACATTTAGTGAGGAAGACTTAATAAAGGCTAATGGGGTACGGGAGCAAAAAAGGTTGGGAATCATAGATTTATAGGATTAGGGAATTAATAATCGATAAGGAAAGAAATTATCGTTTTTGCGAGGGAAGATTAAACACTATTAAATATATTCTCATGATAAATTCGATTTAATCGAATACATATATTTTGCTGATGGAAATAGACGAAGAATGAATCTTTTTCCCTGTTCTTATAGCATGTTACAACCATATTTTACTCTCCGTAAGTAATCACGTATGCGAAAAGTATTATTAGTGCATGAATACAGATACGAAACATTTCTTATATATTTTTAAGGATAAACCTGAAACTGAAGTAACATTATTGATATTTCGTAAAATCAATAGAAGCATATACTCCTTGAAAATTCAAGTAATATTTATATATATATACATATGGTTGGCATCCTATACCTCGTAAAGATTGAATTACTACAGTCATCGGTAAAAATCGAAGCCCATTACAGAGTTCGAGACTTGTAGTATCCATGAGTTAGTATTTTCAGTGAAATGCTAATTCACTCATTTAATTTGGCGCTTACAGCAAAGGTAAATCAGTACACTTGTTATGTTATTGAGGTCTTGAAAAGAACCTGTCGATGCTATGGAGATGTCCACTTTGTTCAATACAAAATTATAATAAAATCAAAAGTATGATTTAAGAATTTTTCCGTTCAACGTTCTTGTAAACCTAGTAAATGACAAATCTATTGACTTCATTCCAAATTTGCAATTACTGGATAATATTGCCATCTGCTGATCATTTTACGCACTAGTTGTTTCGCATGTTCCTCCGCAAGCGCAAATTTAAACGTGGAAACATTTTTCTTGCTTAATTTTAACGATATGCTAAGAATAAATTTCTCTCTGCATGCACAATTAAAAAATAATGAGATTTTAGATATTTGACCAATAGAAAACAAATATTTTATCCATTATAATGATAAAAATAAAAGAAATTTCCCTTTTATATAGCTAACTCGCAATTTTCTTGATTGCACTCGCAATGTTAAAACTGGCAACCTGATATGAAATATAACCGAAAGGTAGAGAATTTACGAAAATTTTGTTTAACTAATGGAAATAACGAGAAAATGATTGGCACCTTTGTATTGTTGCCGTAACGTAAAAATATACGACTTTATTCTTACAATTTTATCATTTCATTGAAAGAACAACCACGAGGATAAGTGCTGCGATAACCATCACCGATGTCTTCGTAGACTTCAAATTATGTATACCTAAACTTCTACAGAGGCAATCCAAAGGAAAGAAGCCGGATTGTTTGGAGATCATAGAAATTATGTCGGCTCCACTGAATTTAACAAACGAAATCACCTTTACGAACCCCTCCCCACTCCTTACCTTACCTGCAAAACTGAGTGTCCCACTATATATTCTCTCAGTATCTCTGGTAGTGTACCTGATGATGGCTGTATGGCCGAAACCGGTCGCATTAAAAATTTGTTGTGGAAAATACAAGTCCTGATCTTTTTATTTTATCTCCCATTATGTTTTGATGATTTTTGCATGTTTGTAGATCCATATAATCCGTGGTAGAGCATTTAATTTATAATATTACAATACTAAAAAATACAACTTTATCAACCCGATAATGATTCTAGCAGAAATATTCTAAGAAAGCTGAAACGATGGAAACTGGGAGAGGATATGTATTCACTTAAAAATAGCTTGAATCTTTCCCAAAATATAAAATAATATTTATCATAATAACTTAATTTACATTCACACCAAAGTTAAAAGGAAAAACGAATTACTTGATGATGGCCAATTAAGAATAATTTATGATGTACATTTATTAACAACAAAATCATTCGTCGTCATTGTGGATGGAGCTACGCTTTGACTAGGAAGGTCGGTTTCTCGTTAAAAAAATAAGTATATATTACTGAAGGGAATTATAATATAAAAATTTGTAATGAGCAAAGGAAATGTTTCCATCGTTGGGACCAGGGTAAACTCAGGGGTGTTCTGGTTTTGAGGGTTGCCACGTGGATACAACTCACAAAAACAGTACTCCTAAAAAAAGTACAGTAATACTCTAACCCACAAAAACAACATTCGGTAAACAGAACTGGAGTCGCAACTAGGCTGTTTAACGTGGGCGAGCAGAAAAGGGGTCACTGAAAATCGTGGGGAGATTACGTTCACGGGCCGCAATGAAACACTTCTCTGGAAATACTAGACAGTGCAAGGCTGGAGAGAAAGCAAGTGAATTTTTCTTTAGCAGTGAATACCCAAATAAAAACCTGAAGATGCGTGCGAATGAAATACAGGCGCTTGGAAGGGGATAAGAGGAGAAAGAACTTAAGGGGGACTTCCTTGGCCCTCCTTTGTCCCTCTCCAAATAAGGATGAAAGTTCCGAAAGGGAATAAAAGTCATTCACTTCGTTTCAGAGTTTACCTCCGTCGAGTGCATGGGAACCACTTCTAACCAGTTCTTTTGACTGAATTGTCATCAGAATACTAATCTTAGCTATAGGTCTGAGTAGTGTCCTCACGGCTGGTTAAGAGAAGCTTCGAGTAATTTTTGGTTTTCTTCTCTTCGGTGCGCGGTGGATTATATTTTATAATGACAATCAAATAATTCAGGGTGCTTGCTCTAAATTTTACTTTTAAGCAAATGAATTGGAGGGAAAATGTGCTAGAAATTCCAATATCCTATATATTTGCTGCATAAGTTTTTCACTTCAATTCACTTCATTTAAAGCGTAGGTGCTTCATTCTATTGTTTGTTACACACCTTACAATATGAAATGCTATATGAAATCTATTTAGGAACCTTCATTCAGCGAGATTAGGGCCGAGTGAGCCTGTTTTTGACATTGCCTGGGGTTCTCTTCCATCTATCCTTAGGAACTAGTTGATAGCTTTATTATAATAATACCTTCGTCAAAGATTTCCGTCTTTAATATCTGTAGCCTCAAGTCTGTAATTACTGTCGTGACAACATTCTTTACTTTCAAGGAGCATTAAGTGTTCATTCTAAGATACGTAAATTGCTCCACTGGATTTTTGACTCTAATTAGCGATCTCGAGAAATCAAGAATAGATACAGTTACATTGTAGTTGAAGTATTTGTCAAATACCTAGTAATTGTGTAGTATATATGTATAATCTCAAGGGCATAACCAGAAAGGGAAAAATAAGAGGGAAACCCAATTTTATGTTGTAGTTTACACGGCCTCACTATTCACAAATTTCTCGGGGATGTAAAAGGGGGGGGGTCGGTGGGTTCCAGACCCCCCCCTAGCTACGCCAAATATATTCTTTGAAATCGGTATTTCTTTACCATATGGAGCATCTCTATATCCAGTAACTATTATTAGTATCTATTTTAATATAATCATCAGAATTTGGTGAATAATAATAAATTCATTGCAATAACGGTACACGAATATACTGTATGGTCCGAAGAGCTCTTTTTTACCCTGGTATGCGTTATGGTCGCTGACTGAGAATATTCTTTTTTGTAGGCAAGAAAAGATAAAATATAAATGGAAGTTTGATAGAGTGTCAAAGTCTCTTTTCATGATAAACGATCCTCTACAATCAACGAAGTTATTTTTTCGATTATGTAAGCAATGCGTTGTGTTTCTCTTTCGAAACGAATTCTATAAAACTGATGTCTGGTGATATCAACTCATCAAAACCAATAGAAAACACAGCAAACATCAATCTGTATTGGTTTATAAGATATTTTGGCCTATTTGATACTTTGAGCTCGGGTTTCTCGAGTCAGTCCATCAATTCGTATTTATTGAAAGGACATCTTCCTTTAATAGATGCCGACCGTCAACTGCCGATAGAATATGTCTAATTCTATACATATTCTATCGGCAGTTAGCTTTTACTTTTCATGTCACTGAATAAATGTTTAATTAACGTTTCAATCACAATTTACGGTAAATAACGACTTCAATAATAGGATACGGAGACGAAGCAGCGGGAGGAAAAGATAGATTAAAAAATCACCACGGGCTTGAAACTTCGTCAGCGTATGCGATAAGTTTTGAGGAGTGTACAGGTTTTGAGGGAACTTCGCTTTTAATAAATGAATAGGAACAGCGATCGTATAATCCCTTGATTGGTAAACTAAGTAAACGTTGTAAATATGAGCACAAAGATAAAAAACGCCTAAAAAACTTGCAGCCAACATGAACCAAATACATAAACGAAAATCTTCAATTTGAAATTCGATGAATCGAATACCTTGTGAGTCGAGGTTGCCTTGCCACGTTTACCACGAATACATCCACTCTTCAACAATTGCAAACACTACAATAAGTAAGAGAATCACTTCCGTAGAGACTGAAGGAAGAAATCAGTCTTAGTGTTCTGAAATCCGGTAAGTTTCTCAACAAAGATGTCAATTAACATGGTAGTTATCAAAGAGTAACTTACAACAATCTTTCTTGTCTACAATGAGCTCGTGGAAACAACGCGTCACTTGTCTCACTCGTCGCAACTCTATGACTGATGGAAATAACGAAGATCGACGGTACACAGTTATGATTCAAGCCGCTAAGTGACAGAAGGGGAAAAGCAGCTCTCAGGCCTCATGAATTCCCACAATTCAACTTATCGCTTTTACCAGCTGGGTGACACTCCACTTACCTCCCCTATTAAATTGTTGGAAAATCTAACTTGTTGGTCATATCAGCAACAGGGCGATATCTGAGTTAACAACAGGAAATCATACAATTGAAAGAAAGTACTGTGAAAGTTAATGGTTCGTTTCTGTCCTTGATTGCAAAAGATTCTACGAGGTACTAGTGTTCATGGTAGATAAGGGATATATATTTACTCATACTAGTCATACTAGAATGAAAACTCTTCGAGCTGTTTGTCTTTTCGCAGATAATTTTCTTTCTGCATTTTAACAGACAAAGCACAAAAATTGACCTTGAATACAAAGGACAGGGCAATTCTGCTCATTGGTTGAAAATCTGGAGTTTGGTAGGCTGCAGCTCTCCAGGTTGACTTTTTCCCAGCCAATCGCTTCATTCCCTCAAAATTCTCAACCTTAAGATCGCTTTCATAATCCATCCTATGTCCTCTTTTCTTTCTACCATTCATTCTTCAGCAGGCTATTGCACCTTAGTGTCCGTGTGTCTAAATAATTACCCTCCTCTTTTCACTCTAGATTCCCACAGTCTTTCCTCTTTATTTCTCCTCGTAGAACTTCTTTATTAGTTGCCCTGTCCATTTTATTATCGTCATTCTTCTATAATCCCACTTCTTCATTGCATCGCAATTCTTCCCCTCTCTGCAGCTGTTACAGTCTATATTCCACTAGCATGCAAAAGACACGCCATGAAATATAGGATTATATGAATCGTTTCCTAAGATCCACCGAAGAGCTCTATTAAAAAATTATTCCAAATACTAGTATAAAGATCTTAAGCTTACCTGGTGATACTGTGTTAAAAGGATTCCGGTTATCCGCCCAAGTAAGATCAGGTGACATTGCTGTCGCCAAAGTTTCGATGACTGACTCAGTCATCATCCTCAAGGCTGCTCTGAGGTCTCAGAGCTCTCGACAGCACTGTCACTAGATCTTACCTTGTTGAACGCCTGAGAATCCTTTTTACACAATTCCAATGAGTATTCGTATAGTCTCTAAAACTCTATCAACAGTAGAAACGGTGAAATATCTTGGAGTAACCCTCACAAATAACATGGGGAACCCACATCCGTAATATATGGACGAGCAGTTAGGAAACTCGGATTCATGAAGAGAATAGGCGGTAGGAGCGAAGAAAAAGTCCGTGCGCGATGTTACGTTGCGTTGGTCAGGCCTCACCTTGAATATGGGTGTAATGTATGGGATCCTGCAGAAAATTGTTGCATTCGAGAATTAGAAAAAGTACAGCGAAATGGGATATGTTTCTTGTAAAATTTCAGGAGAAATCAGTGAGTGTTACTCAAATATTTCATGTCGCAGGATACGAATCTCAAGAAGATAGAAGATTCAAACAAAAGATGAATTTACTTAATGAGTTCAGAGAAGGTACTTTGGTATGTAGCTGATATTATGCGTCCTCCCTCTTATATAGGTCGTTCTGATTATGAGAGAAAGATAAGAGAAATAGATGCTAGAACGAGTCGCTTCCAAAATTCTTTTTTTCCGCGAACAATACGCGAAATTAAATGATTTGGAAAGATGATTCACGGAGCATGCACCCTCTACCACACTCTGAAAGGCGGCTTACAGGGTACATATGTAGACGTAGATGAGATCCAAGCATATATTATTTGCTGTCACCAATTGTTTCTTTGGTAGAATGCTCTATTTGCTTGAACCTTACTATTTCTCTCTTCCTACTTGCATAGCTGGCGATCTTGGTACCTAAACAGTAAAATTAAATCATCCTACGATTCCGTAACTTTGCGGAACTCCAAACTATGGAATACGAATAATTAAAAACACAACATTCCAGAGTAAATAAATTTTCATTAAGGGTAGTGATTTTTGTCTTTCGGCCATCACCAGACCATCCTTTTTGTTTTATCTATAATGGGCTTGTCCTTCCTCGAGCTTTCATCCGCATAAAACACACGTCTTTTTAAAACCTTCTCGCCATGGGATCTCCGTTATCCCCTTTATTGGCCAACATTTTCATGAATGCTCTTGAAACAAAATTGTTCAATTCTGACTGTAAATATATAAACTATGTTCAGTGTTGGTACAGATATGTGGACGACATTCTATGTATTCGGAATGGTACGGAAAGACAACTTTCAGGATTTCACTCTTACCTGAATACCATCCATCCATCAATCAAATTTACGGTTGAATTGGAAAACAACAATTCTCTAAATTTTCTGGACCTCTCGCTCCACCGTTCAAATAATAAAGTAACCTTTTCCATTTTCCGTAAGCCCACTTATACTGACCACACCATCCCTGCCTCCTCAAACCATCACCCTGCCCAAAAACATTCCTCATTCCATGCCCTTATCAGCCGCCTCACTCATATTCCAATGGCTGAATCTGATTTTAACAACGAACTTTTAACCATCAAATATATCGCAGAAAAGAATGGTTATCAATCTAAGTTAATAGATAAACTTCTGTCAAAAAAAACTGAGAAAATTATCAATTGATAGAATTTTTGCCCAATCCACATCCCAGCTTGAAAATCCACCTAAATGGTACAGCTTTAATTTTATTGATATGTGTTCTTTAAAAATTGCCAATGCCCTCCCAAAAGAATCAATTAAACCGGCTTTTTATAATAACAACAACCTTCGCTCATTTCTTGTGAACAACAAAGATATAATTCATAATGAACTAAAATCCGGTATCTATAAATTAAAATGTAACGATTGTGATGCTGTGTATTTAGGACAAAGTGGACGGAACTTTAAAATCCGTGCTAAAGAACATTTGAAATCTTTCCTTACCAATTCCTCAGCCTCCCACTTTGCCCAACATCTAAATCTTTTCCACCATTCCTCCTCCTTTATTCCAGAGATCCTACATATCCTTTGCAAAGGTCCAAAGATGAATTTCCTGGAACACAGGGAAATTTGGGTTTCAAAAATTGCTTCTGAGAATATTGTAAATGAAATCATTCCTGTGCCTCATTCCCCTTTACTCCTTTGTACCCTTCTCCGAAAACCTCTCTCCTAGATAAGAAAAACCTCTACCCTCCGGAAAGCTCCCTTGCCCCTAACACTACCTCCGCTATTTTTCACACTTGTTATTCCTTTGGGATTTCCGTAGGTTTTCAACCTACTAAGATACCTTCCTTTCCTTTAATCCTACCTCCTAACCCTTAGAGCCATTCACCTCTCCCTCCTCCACCCACTCCTCTCTCCTTCCCCTTTTTTTGCTTCCTCTATATATACTGTCTCATTGTAACTTCTTGTCACCTGATGATGGCCATTCCTGACTGAAACCAGTCATGTTCTTAATATACGGTGGAAAAAAGTATTTGTGAAATTTATTTCTTCGATTACCTGTTATGGATTTCCACATAGTAAAGCCTTCAACGATTGATTATTATCTCTTTTCTGATAGATACGCATTTAGTTTGCTCTTCTTCAAACATTCTCGGGGCTCCCGATAGCCAAGTGGGCAACGCGTTTGACTTCAGTGAAAGCGGTCCCGGGTTCGATTCCCGGTGGGGGCCTACGTGCGAAATGACCTAAGCTGCCGAAGCACTTTTAACAATAATACTACTCAAACATTCTTGTGTAGTTTATAACTCTCTCTACTAGAATAATGATGAGAACAGCTTTGTAATTTTCCACAATATTTATTGGCACTACCGGTTTCACTTCCGAGGAAGCATCATAAAATCCAACTTATATATGCAAGGAGGTGGAGGGAAGGGTGGGAGGGGAAAGGGAGGGGGGAAGGAAAGAGTTTACTGGGAAGGGCTATGAGAGGTGAAGGATTGGAAAAGGTATGTTCATTGGTGAGTATGCTATTGCTAAGGTGGCAAAGGATCTCCACTTCCTCTAAAAGGTCCAATCTGTGGCTGTGCACCTCCTGATGTAATCTTTTGGGGATGAAGTCGCTTTTGTGTCCACTCTCCAGGAGGTGTAGGGCGAAGCTGGACATGGGTTGCCCCCTCTTTAGGCGGAAGTCCCGCTGATGTTCGGCTGCTCTGATGTGTCCCTCCCACTCCTCCTGATGTACTTTGGCTGGGCAATTGCCAACTCATGAATGAGATGACATAAAAGCTACTGAGGTATAAATGATGCTGAATAATGACTTTAATCAACGATTCCATATTTCCGCGTAACGCTGCGAATCCTTTGAAGTCTTATGTACTAAAACTTCTTCTTACTGAATGCTATGAAAAGGATAAATCCGGGTCGCCCGTCTTCATTTACTTGAAAATATTTCATTTTTATCATTCTGGCTCAAAGGAGAAAATAAAGGCAAACTAATTCATTTTTCATCTTTACTAAAGATGATTCCACATTTAGTTGACAGTATGCGTTCTTATGAAGCTTCATCTCCCGTGTATTCCCCGAAAGGAGCAAGGCTCGATGTTGCCAAATGCAGCAAAACTTTAAATTTTTGATGAAATAAATCGTTTATAATGGATAAATAAACGATACATGGAATGGTGAACATTATGTATCCGTATCTTTTAAAGTAAAATTTATAAAAATTATTTCCCAGAAGAATGACTATTTTCCGTGTCATCTCTATCACTGTGTTGTGTACAAGGCGTTCTTTCGTTCGTCACAATATTTACATGGAACGATTTTCATGTATTACTTTCTACAACAGTAAACTTTAATTGGTATATTTTTCCGTTTTTATGCTTTTATAGCATTATACGATCCTTTGATCCGACATTTTCGAATTATGCACTCCAAAAAGCAGTCGCCATCTAAATCTCATACTGTAAGAGATTGTATGCTTTGCATGAAATTTGAAGAAAAGTATACACATATTTTTGGTGAAGGAATTAGGACTAAATTGTGATGAAATTATTTGCAAATTTTTCAATTTAAGAGATTGTTCTGCTCAGCAAAATTCCGCAGCCTCTCCCGTGGGTGCCTGCTTTGCTGTGATAAGTTTGAAGGAAGAATGAACTCTTCCACGGAAAATCGTAAGAAATAACCTCGTACTTTTATTTAAGTTTGAAAATTTACTGATGGTCATTCACAGCCCAGAAACAATTTTTGTGGGTGAGGTATTAATTTTACAATTTGCAGGAATTTTTACGAAACTCGGCGAACATGGAGGCTTTTAAAGGGTTATAACTTTTGAACAGAACAGGATGAAGATCTGATTCTTTCAATTGTTAATATAGATTGAATGTGTCATAAAAAATGTATACATCAAGGTCCTAAAGATTCTTTAAACATTTGTGTAAGTTTTCAATTAATAGCTTAACAACATTTTACAGCTTTACTCCTAGATTACTGTAATTTTAAGTACACTGTAAGATTTCTTTCTTAAGTTAGATCGATGTCTTTCCTGCGAAAAGCAAATATTTGACATGAGATGAAATGGGAGTAGTAAAATGAAATACTGAAGAGTACTGAGTGGTCCATGTCGAGCGTACCTCTTAATCCCAAGCTATCTGCTACACAAATGCTTGCCTACATTATGAAAATAGGCTAATGAAATGTTTTTTTAGACATATCACAATATTTTTGTCACTCAACCTTAACTTAATATTAACCTAAATTTCAGCATAATTAGAGTTCGGCTTCTGCGAATAAGTCTCATAATAATGCATACCGAAAAACGACAAACCTGAAACTTTCTAATTACGGCTGAGAAAAAATTCCTCCTAATGAAAGGATAGTATGTTCCTCCCTAATTACGGTTAACAAACAAGCTGCGCTTAGGGTGCAACTGCTACGGTAGGTAAAGTCATAAAACATCTGGGCAAACGGTGCTATCTTGGAAAGTGATGACAGTAAGTATTTAGTTTGTCTTTGGATTTCTCTGAGTATAGAAGTGGCGTGCCGTTGTGACAAGTCTGCTGTATAGTTTATTCCCGAATGATTTGTTTTTAACTTCGTGCGACCTGTTCGAAGAGCAGAGAAGCCGATAAGGGTAGAAATTGAGAAACCGTGAACAGCAAATCGTCTTTAACATTTTTACCTATTTCCAAAATCTCTCGGTGTTTCCTAGGCATGCAAAGGGACCGCGAAAGCCACTGGATGCTCTCAGTCGACAATCGATCATCTTGCTATCATCGGTTTGATCCCAGAGAACCCCAAATTCCCGATTTTCCTTCGTAAGAACGTCTCGTGCGGCTTTTTAGAAATTTATTTTGAGCACTTTCCAGTATGTTAGATGATCGAGAATCGAGATATTATCAGAAGACATGCTTCTGTAATGTAAAATGTGGTTGCCTTACTCAGGTTATCAAATGTTGATTTTGAATAAACAAAGGCTTACTGAATTGAACGGTCGTTTACTTGTCTGTTACTTTAAATGGATACCCAAAGGAAGGTTCCCATGGAATCCGTGATACACAAACCTGGCGTGTCCCTTGTGAAGCAAAAGTAAATGAAATATAAATCTTTCTCTATCCTATACCAAAAGACACATCCTTCGATAGATGTCTTACAATTATATTCAGAAGTGAAGAATATTCGTAAAGGATAATAAATTAAATTGTTCTCGTTTCAGAAATAAAACCTTGCATAGTTGGAAAAAATGTCATTTATGAAATAATTTTTATTATGTCGAAGCAAATATATGCACAGATAATTAAATGAAAGTTTGAAGTACGTATTTCATTCATGTAAATATTACAATTAATTTATCATAGAAAAATCATCTTTCTAATTTTAGAATTTATCCTTGCTTTTAAGCTTAAGGATTTATTAATGAATTTCAGAAGAGTGAAATCGGATAAAACGATGCTTTGTTTAATAGAAAGTATCTCTCGTAAATATATATACACCGTCTCTCAAAAATTCAATCGTACTGATAACATAGAACGCCGCACTGTTCATACGATTAATGTCGCGCAAAGATTTCTTGGAATTCCCAGGAAATGTGAATCACGTGGTAAATTGTTCGGCAAATTCAAGCAGAAACGTACGATAGCGATATCAAGCAAACTAGTTTTTGAAATTGGAACGACTTGATTTTTATCTATAAACCTTATAAAATATCACAAGTACTTTTACATTATAAAATACTTATAATTAAAGAAAGAATACCATTCCTTCCCAAGTAAGCCTCGCTTTTAAAACAGAAAACAATGCCAACGTACGAAATTAGCATGAACATATCACATTATGATTCGTCTAATTAGTATTTCATGATATAATACTAAATGCAGTAATAATGTATCTTGATAGATATGTAATTAAATAAAATATTATTACAATAGACTTTAAGGAATCGATTACCATATTAAAAATTATACATCCGATAAAATGAGGAACACTAAAAATCATGATTAGCTACTTTCTAACAGAATTCAACTACGAATAAATCATAGACTTCTTACCGAAGGTGATGGCCGTACACTAAAAAAATGCCTCATTTATTAAAATACAGCTGAAAGTATAACATAACCCAGATAAGAGTCTTCTATAAACATTTTAGATGGACACCGATTGTCATAAACATGGTGACAAAAAGAATGAATTAACGATTTATAAAGTAAACACTCCGATATATAGATTACTAGAGTTTCTAAAATTTAAAGTTTCCTTACGTTAAGTCGTTCGAATTGGCTTCGTTGATTGGTTGCAGGTTGTCCTCAGATAAGACCTCCATAGCTGCGGCGTTAGTCAGACACCGAACTTTTCAGCACTCGCCGACGGTTATCCCAAGGAAAGTCAGACGAAATTCACTTCACACATTTGTCACTAACACGACTTAAATAAATTGTCGTCGATAGGACAGCATTTCGCGCAGAGCTATTTCCGCTAGGACAGGACTCTATCATGGATTCTTTGCTAGAAGACGTGCTTTTACCTTCTCAGGCACATCATATTTCCCGTTGGACTTTATACCATCCAAGAATCTCTTACACGACGAACCAATTTGGTACTTCATCCACTACTAATCTGTCATCATATGTATACCTTAAATTGCTCAGGACTGAAATTAATTAACACAGAATATTTCCTGCCATTTTTAATTGTAGACGTGATAAATATCTTATCTATAAAAGTATGAGAATTCAAGGAGAAAGGCACGCTGCTTTCGCGATAGCAGCGAAGACACAGAATAATGGAGTATGCGATTTAACAAAAAGAAGAAGGAAATATTACGGTAAGTGAATTTAATTAAATTACTTGTAAAGCACTTGAGATGCTATTTCCAGCACCAACGTTCCAGAGAGTAATGCATGCAGCATCGCGAATGCAGCGCATGCGACACTTTACCGCAGTATTTCAGTCAACAAGAACTGAATCAAAGGTTTGTTTATTAAATGAATTACTATAAACAAGTGAGAAATTCCATTTCAACAACTCAAATCTAAATTGAATTAGTGTCAAGTAGACCATCAAATCAATTAAATAATAAAAGGTGTACATGATTCATTAAGTTGATTTATTATAAATCGACTTGTTTTTATGACCTTACTGTTTACCCACTGTTTCAGTCAATCTTCATGGTAAGTATTAAGTGATAATAGTAAAATTATTAATAAGATTAAATCACAACTCTGTTATATCTATGAAGCTAAGGCATTACTAGGAGTTTCTAAGAAAATATACGTTGAGATGATGGATGAATTTTTGATTTGTCAAGTCAATGTCGAATTGCACATAAGGTTAATGAAAATAACTATAGAAAATGTTCAATCAGATTTAGTTAACCAATTTAGACCGGTGTCAAATAATTCATAGTCATAATCCGGTGTGGAATAAGGAAAGAAATTTTATTTCTAAATTCACCCCTGATGATTACTATAAATTATTCGCAACTAATTGTGTTAAATAAACCAAAGTGAAATGTTGACAAATTACTACCTTAAGCTAAAAATGATGTTTTTCAGGAATCTTAAAACAAAACACAAAACTCGATCAAAACTTATCCAATGTACGTTCTCTGTTATAGACAATGCATGGAAATAATCATACATATGTACATGCTGTTGTAGATGTGATGTATCTGTTATAGAATAATACATTTGTTTATCATAGCTGCCTAAATTGTGAATTTGTAATCATATGTAATTTTAATATGCAAGTCATAGCTTTTTAAATTGTAAAAATTAAATCATATCATGGGACTGTATAGGTTTAAAATTTCAATTAGTAAGTTGTGTAAAATATTGTAGTTAGTGGACGGAGTGACTATTGACAAATGTATGAATGTGAATAATGTAACATCGTCACCTGAAAATGTGTCATTCTGCGGCAGAATTGTAGAATAATAATAATAATGATAATATATTTATATGGAAATGAAAACATTCAACTTTCCTAAGACAAGGATGGATTTAATTTGTATATTTAATATACGTACAACAGCATTTATAACCTTCTCTAGCAGTTATCCCTAAATTAACTAAAAACTTTTCCGAATAGTTTTCAACTTACTAGTATATTACGAAATGTACGAAAATATCTTAGTAGGGCATATTAAATATATATATTTTAAATTACTGTACGGTATAATTTTATTTTCAATTTGAATTAAATTACGCTTAAGTTTTGCTCGATCCTCTAAGTAAATGTGCAAACACAATAATACTGAATCTTAACTTCCACCCTGAGAAATGTTATGATATTCATTACATGATAATAGTATAAACAATTTAAAATTTAATTAACCTATTAAGTTAAAATAAAAAGTGTCCATAGCTAATTTCGTGAATCTTATACACACTGAGTCACATACCGAAAACATTAATAAAGTCTGGATTCAAAATAGGTGGAGAAAAACGAAGACTTTGTATAAAAGCTTTGACTTCCTTCAGCCACGAACAGGTGGAGAGAAATATTTTATTTGACTGTGAAGAAATATATTGGAGAATGTGGCTTAAATGTACTCGGGCAATGGAGGAAAGGAATATGCAGAGGAGGCTCAAGAGATGTTTCAAATCAAAGGATTACGTATTCACTAGACCTAAAAACTAGAAAGATAGACTGTCAAAGAATGGTAAGCTTTCTGAAGCATATGTGACTTATCACGAAACGTGAGGAACTCTCCAAAAGCGAAATATTTGAGCGTGAAAACGTGCTTTTCATCATGCTCAGTCACGCTTGTATGACCCGGATGCAATTGGTGGAGTACTCAGTGCAGGAGAAAATCCAAAAACTGGCTTTGGAAATCTTGGTTGATGAGTGATTGTCTAAAGAGAAAGTATGAGAGAAAAAATGTTCTGTTGCAATTTCGGCGCACGGTATGTATATTAAAGACGGTCGATGACTGAGAAGATATGGATAAATATCTTAGAGCCCCAATCGGAGAGAAATTGAAATGTGGGGAATGTGAAGGTTAGCAGGAGTGAAGAAACATAAATTCAGGAACGCGAATATCATTAATCGCGTAATGTTTCCCAAATAAGCAACTTTTATCGGGTAAACTTACATGAATATACTCGTATTTGTAGAATATTTGCCCCTTATATAACGAAAAATAGGTTAAAGAACGCGAGTAACATCAACCGAGCAACTTTTATCGGGAAAATTTACATGTATATATTTTTAGAATATTTGTCCTTTATATATCAAAAAAGTTACAGATTCCTAAGAAGACAAGTAAATGTCATGAAAATTATGAGGCTGTCATTAAAAAATAACACCATGGTCGGGGTTATAATGTCTACTTAAAAAGGTCTTTAACTAATGTTCACTCTAGGATATAATATTTTATTGGTTTGTAAAGTGTAGATTATATTTACACCTCTTGCTAAACCTTCATATATGTAGGAGATGAACTATAATCGTTACTTTAACTCTAACAAACTATTCTGATCCTAAATCTCGGAACAAGACAAGACCCTCAACTGAACATTAGTAAAATTATATTTTAGGTATATATTGTAATACCGGGCCTTAGATTACAATGGGGACATGTAACTATTATACATTACAGCCAGCTCTGAGTAATTCTATAGAAACAAAGAACTGTAGCTGAAGACTTTCACTGATATAAAAATCAATGTTTTAAATACAATAATTTGAAACATCTTTTTATTTGAGAATGAAATTTTTCGGTCACTATTTCGAATTACTCGCATTAAAATAAAGATACGGAAATGATACGTTAATGTTAAGAAACATTCAAATTCATGAGTATCTGTTGATTACGAAGTTTCTGTTTATTCAAAATTGTTGGAGAAAATGCCAAAAATGAAGTGGGCGTAAATGTATCGGTGTGTACTAATTTTAACTTTTATCCAAGAAAATTGCGGGTTTATTTATATTTCATAAAATATTTTTAAGTNTCGCTTTTTGAAGAGTGACCTAAAGTTGAATAGGAAATGGGGGTAAAATTTTAGCTTGCTTAGACAATGCAACTCCGACAATGAAATGAAATAACCCTGAGGACTACATTTTCCAGTAAAAGATTTTTGAATTTTTTTTGTGACAAATAAAATTGGCACCAAGATAACGAATTATCCTCCTAGAAAATAAAAATTAAATGTTCCCATTTTTGTTCCCAAGTTTTGTATTTTATTTTCAGCTATAAATAATTTACTATATTAATATTTATTTACCGTAATAATAAGCAACCTATTATTTAATAATAAAATGCTCTCTCGAGATGCGGTGTCGCTATTAAAACTCTTGATTTTTGGTAAAATATTTTTGAGGGTTTCCTGCGGTGCAAATAATACTTCTCCATTAAAAAATATCTTATATATGAACTCCAGTGCTATGAGCCTCGATTGATGATAATCAATGAAGCTTCTTTTGCTAGCCTCGCACCAAGTAAAGAAAATATACCGAAAATTCTGAGAGCAGTGAGAAGATTCAGCTATCAAATACGAAAATTGGCTTCCTTAACTCAGATGATGTATCGTATTTTCACCGCAAAATCCAGACACATGCCGTTATTTCTCTTCTCCACCCACTCCTCTCATCGTAACCGCACACCAAAACCTCACTACACATTCTAACGATCCATTCATTGCCTTCGACGCCCCTTCAAATGCCCCACGTCTTTATTTTATCGAGAATAACCCTCGTAGACTTCAGAAGAATGTATCAACCTCATATGCATTGCATGGGAGTGCATTCTCGAGGCGCTAGCTATTTATCAAGTAATTCCAATTATGAATAATTCATCCCAAAGAATCGTAAAGATGGGTTAATTCACAGCACTCCTTCATATAATTCCGCTTTAGAGACGTTCATAACTCTTTTAATACTTTTCTGTCTACTCTTATTTTTGAATAAATAAATATTTAATTACCGAAACTCTCATCTCCACGAAGCGGTAACAGAAAAGTAACAAGGCCCTAAAGTAAATAAACATCAATGAAAAATCGTGTAGATCAAGTTTGCCGTAGCTATTCTGCCGGAGGCCCACATTCGAAATTTCAATAAATACGTGGACCAATGAGGATTCTTTTAACGAGTCTTCCATTCTCCCCTATAAGTTTTTACAGTTCTCGCGTAACTACTTTTGTGAAGATTGTTCGCTCCAAAAAGCACTTAAACCTAAGGAAATACTTAATTATATCATTATATTTATGAACACATTGGGAATTAATCCTGAATGCGGAGCAGCCAATTCGAAAAATCCCGATTTTACTATATTATAATGTATATTTACCGTGTACAAGCATGTATTTTACACCGTCAGATTGAATATTGTACTTCATTTAAAGTATAATACTGTTTTTACCACTCTGTCTTTCGAAATGTAATTGTTGATACTAACCACTCCTAACGTGACCTGACCTTAGTGTCTGTTCCTACGGACTATCGGCTTCATTGGACCAAACTTATCCCTATTAGTCTCCCTTTGTATTGAGGAACGAGTGTAAACGGAGAATTCCTTGCAGGCATACCATTAACTTGTTAGACATTCAGATGTCCTTTAAAGATAGAATTTTATTGATCAAGCGCTGTTAAAGGGGAGTTTATGGCTAATGTTGGTTATTAATCGCTGGATGGAACATTTCGTGAAGAAACGCTCTCATATGAGTGATGATTTCTCGTAACATCTCCGGAAGCTCTTCTGTCTTTCATAGGCAGATGGTATAGTTGTGGTAACCACAAAAACCGCGATGACCGCAAAATATCGTCGCATTAAGAAAAGTACAGTGTAATCAAAAAAGAAAAAGTAAGTATCTGAAACTTCTAGCACTTTTCAAGTATCAAAAGAAGAAATCAAAAGAATAAATTTGGTTTGAAATCACAGAAGTACTCATATGGATGGAAAGCCTTAGCATACCAATACACATTACGAAGTTGTTCGTAAAAAATTGTTAAAAAAGCAAAAAGAGTGAGTAACTAATCAAGCCTTTCCTACCTTCCTGGAGTTAATTTGCGGTATCCTCAATAAATAGTAATCAGCAATCCTATGAAAACCAGGGCGAGTTTCCGTTGAGGTTTTTCGAAGATATTCCATTCTAAGTACCTTTCCAGATTTACGCTCACTTTGAAACCCAACGAGATAGCTCTAAAACGCTTTCACCTGAAGAGTGAAGGGAAAGTCTGAAAATAGTAAAGGTGATTACATAAAGAAAACTTGGGCTGTGTAAATGATTCTGATGTCTGACATGATATTCTTGTATCTTGTTCCTCACAGGCTAGCACTCCTCCCACTATATATAATGCCCATTAAGGCTTAATTCCAGGTCAAAGTGAAAAGGAGAACATGTTCAGTTTTCTAATATAAAAAATTGGGAAGTAACACAGTAAATTGTATTGCATTCAACCAAATTTCAAGAAGATAAAATATTTATACAGAAAATAATTCCGATCATAATTCTAAAATTATTTTCTGCTGGGATTAAAATCACCTCTTTAGCTTCTGCTATCACAAAAATCTGTCTTCCTTGTAACTATTTGTCGATTGTATTGACATCAATATTAGAAACAAATCATTTCTTATATAAATACAAACTATAGATTTCTCCATATTGACAGTTTTACTGGAATATATCTCTCTCTGTACTAAGAATTTCAGTAACATAACCTCTTATCAAATAAGAGGAATCAATTTTTTTCGTACAGATTGGCGGCCGCCTCGGTGGAATTAAGGTAGGCGTGTTACCATAGTAACACTCATGCCTCAGGTTTGTATTCTTTCTGGCGCACAGTAGGTCGAGAATATTTATTAAACGTTTATATAGAACTGTGAAACCGTAAAATTCGCACAGTTAATAATTAATTGCACTCACTTTGATTAATTAATCTCTTTGGAAATTATTACCATTTATCTCTTCGGAAATATTTATAACACTCGCTTTTTGAAGAGTGACCTAAAGTTGAATAGGAAATGGGGGTAAAATTTTAGCTTGCTTAGACAATGCAACTCCGACAATGAAATGAAATAACCCTGAGGACTACATTTTCCAGTAAAAGATTTTTGAATTTTTTTTGTGACAAATAAAATTGGCACCAAGATAACGAATTATCCTCCTAGAAAATAAAAATTAAATGTTCCCATTTTTGTTCCCAAGTTTTGTATTTTATTTTCAGCTATAAATAATTTACTATATTAATATTTATTTACCGTAATAATAAGCAACCTATTATTTAATAATAAAATGCTCTCTCGAGATGCGGTGTCGCTATTAAAACTCTTGATTTTTGGTAAAATATTTTTGAGGGTTTCCTGCGGTGCAAATAATACTTCTCCATTAAAAAATATCTTATATATGAACTCCAGTGCTATGAGCCTCGATTGATGATAATCAATGAAGCTTCTTTTGCTAGCCTCGCACCAAGTAAAGAAAATATACCGAAAATTCTGAGAGCAGTGAGAAGATTCAGCTATCAAATACGAAAATTGGCTTCCTTAACTCAGATGATGTATCGTATTTTCACCGCAAAATCCAGACACATGCCGTTATTTCTCTTCTCCACCCACTCCTCTCATCGTAACCGCACACCAAAACCTCACTACACATTCTAACGATCCATTCATTGCCTTCGACGCCCCTTCAAATGCCCCACGTCTTTATTTTATCGAGAATAACCCTCGTAGACTTCAAAAGAATGTATCAACCTCATATGCATTGCATGGGAGTGCATTCTCGAGGCGCTAGCTATTTATCAAGTAATTTCAATTATGAATAATTCATCCCAAAGAATCGTAAAGATGGGTTAATTCACAGCACTCCTTCATATAATTCCGCTTTAGAGACGTTCATAACTCTTTTAATACTTTTCTGTCTACTCTTATTTTTGAATAAATAAATATTTAATTACCGAAACTCTCATCTCCACGAAGCGGTAACAGAAAAGTAACAAGGCCCTAAAGTAAATAAACATCAATGAAAAATCGTGTAGATCAAGTTTGCCGTAGCTATTCTGCCGGAGGCCCACATTCGAAATTTCAATAAATACGTGGACCAATGAGGATTCTTTTAACGAGTCTTCCATTCTCCCCTATAAGTTTTTACAGTTCTCGCGTAACTACTTTTGTGAAGATTGTTCGCTCCAAAAAGCACTTAAACCTAAGGAAATACTTAATTATATCATTATATTTATGAACACAAATAGAGTAACAAGCTATTAACCTTAAAAATAAAGTTATAGGCAGACCAGACCTACCAATAACTTTACGAATGATTAGGTACGAATTATGAAAGGCTTCACTTGTTAACTAGGAAAACAAGTTATTGAGATCAAAATTATTTACCAAATTTCGATAAAATTAGCCGGCTTTAAGCCATATGTTGGAAAAAATTGCCTTGAAAGTGTAGACGATTGACTTAACAGTGGCCCCGAAGTTTTCTTTTAATTTAAACTTTATGAATACCGAAAATCACCGTCCACTTTCAATCCTACTGGTATTCGGAATGAGAATAAGAAATGGCTTATATTCTCAAGTTAATCAATTCATGTTCACAGACTTATTTTAGCTAAATATGTATGTCCCGCATCCCTTGGGAAACGCGTTAAGTGCAAATAGACTGTTCGTGGGAGACTAACGTCAAATCACAACCGATGCTGCATACGAAACTTTGCTACATGATGATGAAAAGGTCAGAGGGTCCTTCAATATGTGCATTACCGCTTTAGGTCTCTCCCGGCATTTTCAATGGAAAAATGTTCTCTTCGCGTTTATTCACAGAATTATAAGTGGGTAGCTCGACGCAGCGAAAGGGGCATCACATGCTTTCTGACGTCATTCACAGAAAACACGTTCCTCTTTTTAAATAGAAATGAAGGGCTTGCTCTCTTCGCTTACTGAAATACATATTATAGATTGGCTGAAGTTTTCCCGTATTTTTAGGCGATACGTTTAATCAGCGTTAGTAGCAATGCGGTTAACTGACTGACAACGCGACTGTTACTGGAGTTTCATGAGTATTAATGCTGAAGAATATCAGGTCCCAGCCTCAGGATCAGGCCCACTGATCGGAATGCGGCCCGCTGAGTTTTATACCGGCCCGTTAAATAAAAATAAATTTTATGAGGGATTGACTATCTTCGAATCTTGTTTCCATAAACTGGCGTAATTATTGAACACCTTGTATTATTGCCAATTAAAATTATTTTTATGCCGAATCACAACTTCAATTGTTCAAATTGTCAATATTTTTGTACAAACGTTGAGCTTCAACGATACAATTATACATTCATTTACACGTATGTACTCTTTGGCGTTTGCAATGAACATGATAGTTGTTTCGCAAAAACAAAAGAAAAAAATATATAAATATTATTCTATTCGTGGGAGGTCCTCGTGATAAATGACATTTCCAATGGACCCAACCCCGCCAATAAGTTCGGAGAATCTCATTTTCCTGACGATCATCAATAGTAAAAGTATTGCACTACTCGTGCAGCAAAAGGACATCTCTCTATCCTTCAAAATGAAGACTTATGCCATCATTTTAAGCTCAGAGCCTTGGTATAACTATCGTATATAAGTGATATTACATCTTCAACATTTTCGAGGTGCAATGGCCTTTTCTCTCAGCCAACAATCATTCCTCCATGATAAATTTCGACGAAAAATTAAAACGTCGCATTATCTTCGACCGAAAGCCGTCGAGTAATTTTATTTATCCTAAAATAAACATTTAGAATGTATTAGATTCAATAAGTAAATAAAGGGATTTTCATCTCACAAATGATGAATTTGTAAAAATATTTAACCTTTTTTGAAGGTCAGTAAACTGAGGCCGTCTTCTTTGACCAGCCACCTTGTCTCCCACGGAGGTTGTTACCTCTTGAAAGCCTCGACCTTTTCGATCATCCACCGGAATTCCGTCACTGTCATGTACGAAAGAATAAGCATCACAAAAATATTTTTCAGCTATTTGAGTAGAAAATCTTTTCCCATATCTTTTCATTATTGTATCAAGACACCTGAACATTCAATTTCACCGATCATAATTTCTAAATGCAAAAGTAACGGCTATTTAAACATTAAAAATTAAATATAAATAGTTATTCAAACTAATTACAAAATAACGATTTTCAATTGATTTTTCCTAAAGGAGTTAAATTCTAGCTACACAAATCAAAGAAGTAAAACGTTTTATCGAGCATTAATAAATTTGGTCAAGGCGGTCTTCTCAATAATATAAACAACCTCATAAAAAAAATTATCTCAAATTTATCCGGAAACACTTCGAATGAAATGCCCTCTAATCAACTCCATAGTTTAGACAACCACGTTGAAGCGAATTTCTTAGACGTACGAGAGCACTATAGTCATAGGGAATTTATATTTGGATTTATACTCGCCTGAAAGTGTTTTGATCTTCCAGTTGAGGGGAATTTGGGTCATCTTCGCTATTAAACCCTTAATTTATTGAATAACTTGTCAACACCATAACTTCCCGATCTGCGTTACTTTTATCTTTTCTCTGATTTCTTACTATGATCATCATATGCCTATGTTTCCCATTGCAAGGTCTTAGTTTGTTGAAGGATCTACATCTACATTAATACTCTGCAAGCCGCAATTCGACGTGTGCCAGGGGATTTAAACATCGATAAGAAGAGTATAAGTACACAATGGTTAAAATCATAACATTATATTGTAAAATAGCGATCTTTTGTGAGTCACTATAGACGCCGAAAAGTTTTGTCCCTTTAAAGATTTAAAAAGTATCACATTCGTATATCCGCGAGCGGCGCTTGGTTCACCAATGCCGTTGAGACCGCTCTGGTAACATTACCCAGGATATGAAACAATTGACTGTGTAGTTGAAGGAGAAAGAAATTCCTTTAACTTCTTTTTAAGCCGTACATTTCAACTCAAATTTTTTTTGAGTCGCAATTCATTCATAGTAATTTAATATTAATGATGGAGATTCGTTCTTCATAACATTACCAAATCTCAAGTCAAAAAGATACCAATCCTCAGGTTCACAGATGCAGTCGTAAACATCGGTATTTCGTTCCTAGATTGCCGTCGTTAACCAAGACCGTCGTTATCCAAGGCGCGATTCTCCACAACTATACCACATGTCAGATATGCAGTTAAACTAATTTAAATGTCCTTAAATTTGTGTACACACATATCCAGTTCAAAAAATATTATCATTGATTAAATTAATAGTCATATAAGAAGTTTTTAATTGTCAATTTTCACCAGAAGGCGTGGTAAATCAAAGACTGCGCCGTTACCCGAAGCATTTCAGTTCACAGCCACTCGTCGTTACCCAAGTACGTCGTTAACTAAGTCCATCGTTTGCTAAGGTGGAATGAGAACTATCTGCTCTATTTCCTATATTATGACTGCCAAAAATACTAATGCTAATATATGAATTGTAATTGCAAGGGTCATCTTTTTTTACTTCTTATTTATAGAAATCGATTAGTTACGTTGTGCATACTCTTACACCACGGACGTTCAGACTTTCGTGGGACACTTTGCTACGACGTTTCCGACGGACAACCTCAAGCTAAAATCCAATTCTGTTTACCCAAAAGTCGCCGAATCATTTGAGCACTTAGTCCAACTATTAGCAAGAATGTGCAATTTGAAATTAAGTCTTAGCAGAAGAGCTGCACTGAATATCCGCTGATTGTTATGGCGGCCTTGAAATTTGTCCTTCCCGTGCGGCGTCACTGGAGAACTGAGGGTGAGAACGATTCTCAGGCAGATGAGGCTTTTTTTCACGCCGTTTGACGTTGTCTGATCATTAAACCTATTTTCGAGTTCATCGACATTTAAAGGCCGCGGGCAAAACTGACGTTCATCTTTTCACGGAAGCGACGTCATAATATTTGACAAGTACAAAAGCCAATCCAAACTTTGCGACCGGTTGACATTAGCTTTTCTTTCTTTCATTCATGGTTAGAGTAATAAAACATGTTTAACCTATTCACTCTTGGCATTCTGGATGATAATACATTTCTGTTATTTTAACGTTCTACCTACATGTGCAAAAATACTTCACAAACATCGGTTAATCACTCCTGTAATGTTCGGTAATATGTTAATTCTAGCAGAATGAGGTATAATAATGTTTATTTTTTCATAAACCATTTTAGATTAGCACCCTGTAATTCCACACAAAACATACCTCTCATTGTTGCTAAAGAGAAGAAACGTAAAAAGGCTTCCATAGGCATATGATGTGGCATTTTTCCATAGGCAAACCTGTGGATTGAAAAGTTTATTAAAATGTGTGTGTGTGTGAATATAAAATATTATTGGCAGCGGCGGCGGAGTGGTTAGCCGACTAGCGACCGACTAACCGTCAAATAGACTGGCGATCTACCTACTAGTAGGAGCTAAATAGCTAGCAACTCAAAAGGTCCCGGGTTCCTTACTAATCGGATTTTCTCGGTTGGGGAATTATCATGTATGCTCGTCTTTTGTTGCTTTCCACGCCTCTACTGTAATTGTCCAATTAATGGCCGGTAGCGGGGACACCGGAAAATAAAAAAATAAATAAAACATCGACACTGTTTAGGGTTACGGCAAAACTATTCTATTCTATTTATTATTTTAAACATCCCGTTAATGATGTATAGGAGTTATTTAAATGAGAGACCTACCCAAACGAAAAACGGATGTTAATACACGCTTTATGTAGAATGTTGCGGAAAATGAAAAAAAAATTACTTTTCTCCTTTCTGCGTTTCGGCTTGAATCATTTCCTTTAATGTAATAATTTATGACTCTAAATAAGAATAGAAAAATTAATCTCTCATTCGACTTTTACAGTTATCAATTTAATCGGATTTGATGAAGCATCTCTTTTAGCCTCCTATTTTGATTGTATTTTTCACATATAAACACAAATTTGAAAAACGTGCTTTAATAGAATCCGTGCTTATTGGACTTTTTAAATTCGAGGTATTATTTATAAAGATTTCACATCAATCAGCAATAAAATTGTTTGATTTTATTTAAAGACATCTTTGCATGGATAGCTGTTGAGCATACCGATGAAAGGTTCAGAATCAGTCATCATTTCAGAAAGAAGTCCTAAACCATTAAGTCCAAAGATGCAAATCTTCCGTTTTATGAGCACATTTTATGTTCGATAATAAGAAATTCGTAGCATCCATCAACTTCATAAATTCGTTACGTCATCCATGAACTAACAACTTGGAATTATCACACGCATTGTTACATTAATTCATTCCGGAAACGATACCGCTTATGTACTTTCTTCAGGTAGCCGAAACATCTGTTTTCCACAACTATCGGACAGCAGTCCGAACGCCCGGTGTTTTCACCCCCTGCCACACGCCGTAAGGCGGCTTTTATGTAGATGTATCGTACACCCAAATTGTATTACTTTCACAGCGGTGCGTGGGTGCAAGGAATATTACATCATCGCATCGATAACACTGGACCCAGGGCCAGTATGTCCTTCGAGCAGCACCACGAGACACCATAACATAGGTCATGGAATTTTACCAGAAACTCTCATCTCGTTGGATTTCTCTTGGACCGTACTTGGTCGCTTTCGTCACCGATCTCTCCTCGCCCTTCTTCCTTCGCCCTTTCACGGACATTCAATTTCGTCACCGCCACTTCGGCGCCACTTTCAGATAACTCAACGGTCGCTCCGTTTACTAAAACCGGTAGCGTCCGACCTTAAATGATCGCGAATCACATATTAGCCTAAATATCTTTCGTGGGCCAAACAATAACAAACAGGCCTCCACAGAGGAAGCATTTCATTTCTCCAAGGGGATAGTGGGAAAGTGGATTGCTATTTGCAATTTATTGCGACCTCGATGGTGGAATGATAGCATTTCAGCATAAAAGATCCCAGGTTCGAGTCCCGATCGGGTTTTTTTGGGCTGGGGTATATATGTCTGTGATCGTCATCTATGTTTACGTTTGACACAAGTTATAAAAACGTATGATTGGGAGTGTTTCCGAGCAGGAAAACATTATCATTCGACAAAAACAAGGATGTAATGTGTTCCTGAAAATGTCAAAATATTTTAAGGCATTCCGGAATCCACCAAAATTTTGTAATTGCTTATTCCACCGAAGGTGAGCTTATTGTTTATATGGGTGGTGAGCCTTAATGCCGACTTGGATATTTTAATCGAATCTTTTTACTAATAAACACTTAATCGCTATTTAACAAATCTAAATTTCGATGATCTTTACGAAAAGAGTTAAAAAAGAAATTAACCGACTAACGATGTGTCTTGCGAAATTTCTACAGATAAGAATTATAACGAAAGATTCTACAGATAAGAATTATAAGGAAAAATGCGCTACTTTTTCCTTAATTTTCAAAGCGGACGTCCGTGGTTCCTACATATTTCGGACCCGGTTATATAAGGACTACGATGATAGTTAGATAAATAGGATAGATAAAGTTTGAGATAACTTTTGATGAACATGTTAAAATTTGACAGAGAGACTTTGATCACTAATCTACTATCCCATCCAATAATTTGTGAGACAAACCGCAAGTTACACAACGTGCACTATAAAATATTCTGAAACCTTGAAAATCATTCGAAAACGAAGGATATTTTTTGTTTATAGCTGTTTTCATTATTGCAACGAACTACTGCAAAATGTTTCGTATTCATTCTTCAATTCTTCTCATGAAATTCAACCAGACACGTGACGAATTTACTTCACCGAAAGTCAGGTTTTCAGTGACCGAGAAAAGATTCCGAGAATTTCTCCGAGGCCTCACGTAACGAGTGTGAGTACCAAAACGTGCGGTTACACGTAAGTGCGAGTCTTTTTTTTGCTGAACAGTCGTTCAAATGTAAAAATATCGATTCGGTCACTTCCAGATATGTACTTTCGTCGAAGATACTCGAAATATATACAGCTATAGACCATAGTCATCATTCCTTTCGGGAACTGCCATATCTTTGAAATGACCTCTATCGAACATATTCCTCCTAGCTCTCCTATGCATTACACTTGTATATATTATTCATTACACGTGTATATATATTATGCATTACACGTGTATATCCGATGCATTACACGTGTATATATATATTACGCAATACACGTGTATATATTATGCAATACACGTGTATATATATTATGCAATACACGTGTAAATATATTATGCAATACACGTGTATATATA
>KZ308616.1:515002-527034 GCA_000376725.2 Ladona fulva
ATATATACACGTGTATTGCATAATATATTTACACGTGTATTGCATAATATATATACACGTGTATTGCATAATATATACACGTGTATTGCGTAATATATATATACACGTGTAATGCATCGGATATACACGTGTAATGCATAATATATATACACGTGTAATGAATAATATATACAAGTGTAATGCATAGGAGAGCTAGGAGGAATATGTTCGATAGAGGTCATTTCAAAGATATGGCAGTTCCCGAAAGGAATGATGACTATGGTCTATAGCTGTATATATTTCGAGTATCTTCGACGAAAGTACATATCTGGAAGTGACCGAATCGATATTTTTACATTTGAACGACTGTTCAGCAAAAAAAAGACTCGCACTTACGTGTAACCGCACGTTTTGGTACTCACACTCGTTACGTGAGGCCTCGGAGAAATTCTCGGAATCTTTTCTCGGTCACTGAAAACCTGACTTTCGGTGAAGTAAATTCGTCACGTGTCTGGTTGAATTTCATGAGAAGAATTGAAGAATGAATACGAAACATTTTGCAGTAGTTCGTTGCAATAATGAAAACAGCTATAAACAAAAAATATCCTTCGTTTTCGAATGATTTTCAAGGTTTCAGAATATTTTATAGTGCACGTTGTGTAACTTGCGGTTTGTCTCACAAATTATTGGATGGGATAGTAGATTAGTGATCAAAGTCTCTCTGTCAAATTTTAACATGTTCATCAAAAGTTATCTCAAAATTTATCTATCCTATTTATCTAACTATCATCGTAGTCCTTATAACCTTATAAATCCACAACCCTCATACCTGGTGTGTCCCTTGTGAGATTAAATCACCTATGTATTTACGGTAAATTTCAATTAACTTGTTTTGAATTGAATTTCAATATTGTAAGATGAAAGATAAAATGCTGATATGTTGCGGCAGTTAAGCAGCAACGATATTGACGGCAGAGAAATTCCAAGGCTCATTTATAGTCAGCTGATTGGGTAGAGTAGCTTGTGAGCTTGGCTCTTTTTCTCCTTCCCTTTTCTGCAAAGACGACGACTAAACTGAACAGTATTAAGGGATTTACAGCGCAGCGATGGAACATCCCTCAAATTAAAACTTCACTTCCTTGCGACTGCATAGAGAATCTATTTTAACTCAAAATACGAAAAATTCTGCGCACGAGGGATAGCATCCTTTCTTTTCTTTCTTACTAACCTAAATATTTGAAATCCAACGGAAGGAAGGAGCGTCAATCAAGAACAAGTTTTCATCTTAACGGCACCAATTTGTTTTGCAATGTTTTTTTATGATTATATTTCGTTTTCCGAGTAAGAGTAAAAGGGGAGATACAAAACTGGACGAAATATGGAAGGGAGTTGTTACGATGAATTCTGTCTCGCCAGTGTTTGCGGATTTAACCATCGTGAATTAATATCAACTGCTCGGAATCTTGAGCAGGTTTTTCGAGCTCCTTTATTCTCGGAAACATTGTTTTGATCCACCGCTGTTAATGACCAGAAAAACTAACAATTTTATTTGACGTTGGCTCAGTAGCAAAATCGTCGATGAAACTAATTCCAAAATTTCAAATTCCAAAAAAAGGGAGAACGGTACCGTTATTTCAAGGATAAAATCCAAAATCTGGGACAACTTAAAAAAGTTGAGAATTTAACAATGTGACTCCTGTCACGTTATGTTACATGACGTCATATCTTAAAGAACTTTAATATTGATCTTTATCATTAATAACAAGAGGTATCTACTTCCGTAATTATTACGAAAAATTTTTGTCGTAAAAAATGTTGCGTTGGTAACAGGTGTCGGTCGCTGGACGGGTAAATTTAAGTGGGGCGGTGAGAGCATTTTACTTAAATCACGGCATCAATCAATGCGGTGCATTTAACTCACATCCGGCCTCGCAGCTATAGACTGGCTGAAATGCAACCGGTTGGCTGCAATAAAGACTGCGAAGAAAGCTTCGTGCAAAATTATTCGAAAATAAAAAACGATAAAACTGATAAAACGATTTATAGGAAATGTATGCCTACAAACAATTCTTAGGAATGAAACATTTCAAATCATTATTGCAAAAGTAAAAAATTCCTCACATTTCGCGTCGAAAATAATTATAAGTACAGCCAAATTGCAGTTATCCCTCAAAAGTAGGCCGCCATGGGAAAATTTGGCTGACCGTGAGATGGCATTTATTCCGTGATCTTCACAAGAGTGTGAGAAATTACCAACCATCTCCAAAGAAAGAAATAAAAAGGATGCAAGTAATATGAATAAAATAAATCGAACGTGAATTTTTCCATAACAGCTTTTATGATCATACAAATGGACGAGTCCAATTTAATCTCCTAAAAAATACGCGGTCTGCACGCTAACAGGTGGGACTTCCCGTAGAAAGTTGCGTATTATGGAAGACAATCGTATGTATCCGGGTTGCCGGGATACTTCGAAAAACCCAATTTAAACAAGCTTAGATTGCTGCGAGCTCGTATCATTATATTTATTCTATCGATCTCGAACACATAGACACGTATCAGGTCAGAGGAAATAGAGATAGAAATTAAGTAAAGGGCAATATAAATACGGCTATCCCTTGCCGGATCTGAAAACTGGTAACTGATTCAATAATCTCAATAATCGGTAATAAAATATAATTCGATTTACTCAATAATCATAAAAAAGGAAACAATATCTGGAACAACTCAATTTACAGGAAGTATTTCAGAGACTTGCTTCCAAGGTTGATTCTAGAGATGTATGTACGTATAACACCTACACATGAACCTCAGCTTTCAAATTCTATTCCATTAACTGCGTTCGAAAAACAATAAAGAAATATCTCCTGATGATGGTATGTGATTGGAATTAATCTATCCAAGCCAATAAATACGTTATAACTCATATTCTTTGCGCATTTTAAACCTAGCGAACGAGATTCCGGAAAACCCCCAATCCGGCATCTTTCGAGCTGTTTGGTTGTCGAATAAATGGCTCCAAACCGTATATGATATCACGTACTATGTGAATGAGAAATTGTGGCGTTCTTGGAGTATGTAGTTGGGATAAAACGTTAAAACAACCAATCCTGAGAACTATTCTTAGGACGTTGAAGGCGATTACACATGAACGTATGAGAAGTATTCTATTCTATCAAAAAGTAGGTAAAACTTATAGAGGATATTTAAATTGATACATAATTCATGTGAGTGTTTATGCACATTATGTACCAAGCGTGAGTTCATAATTGTGTTTAGTTAACACTGCGAGATAAATTATTTACAAAATATGTCAAACGATACACTTCTTCAAGAGCGATACTTACTTGTGCAAGTGCTTACAACATACATACATGACTCACACTTACTCCCTTCCGGAGGGAAATCTTCATTTGCTTCCTTTACTTACGATAGCCTTCCATACTTAATTGTGTCTGTATACGTTTTTCGCTTCAGATAATCCATGCATCTTTTCATACATTGCCTTTTAAACTGAGCACATCTATTTAGCATCTCATTCAGCACATTCAATCAGATCTTTCTTTTCTCTTTAGAGGCATTCTGCTATCATGCAGACTCTCTACGTCCTAAGTATCATGTGTCGATAAATCAGGATGAATTCTAGGATACATCAAAGAATCTGTCTGTAAATTCATCAGTCCGAAGTCTGATTGGACCCTATTCCCGTCCACCATTAGCTACATAAATCTTTAGAGAGGAGGTTAGGTGACTAGGCAGATGACTTGTAGGTTGGAGGGATCAAACTCGGATTCGACAAGAGATAAGACGGTGGGAACGAAGAAAAAGTCCGTGAGCGATGTTACTTTGCGTTAATTAGGCCTCACTTTGAGTATAAATAGTGTGTATTGTACCCTGATGGAAAGTGTTGCACTCGAACTGTAAACTTGAAACTGTAAACAAAAGGCGATACGTTTCGTAAAAAAAATTACGACAAATCAGTGAGTGTTACTCAGATACTTCAGGGTGCAGAATCTCTGGAAGATAAAAGATTTAAACAAAGACTTAGTTTATTTAATAAGTTCAGAGAAAGTACGTCCTTAGAAGATGTAGCCGATATTTTGCATTCTCCTTGTTACAAAGCCTACTCTGATACTGCGAGAAAAATCAGGGAAATAGATGCTAAAACAAATCGTTTCAAGAATTCCATTTTCTGCGAACGATACGTGAAAGTAGTCATTGTGCCTGCACTCCCTGCCACACGCCGGAAGGCAGCTTGCAAGTTACATATGTTGATGAGGGGTGAGGTGTTTTTTCCTTGTTTTCCTCAATGAATGCTTTGCGTTAAAAAGTACATGTTAGAGCAGCACAGTGGACCTATGGATTACATTTTGATAGCATTCAGTGAAAAATAACCGGGATGAATGTCATTATTCATCATTACTCACACCTATGTAGCTTTCTTGTTATAGCAGTTATGAAAAATACGAAGAAAAATTTAAAATACGTTTTCCTATATCCTCTCGATAAAATGTGAATAAAAAACAATCCATTCTTCAAGCTATGGTTAAGGAACATGCCTCATAAAAGGAGTTGCACTATGTTTTCCCTTTTTTCCCTATTTACTTTTGCTTTTGTCATTCCCCGCTGTTATCATTCTCTCCTTGGACGTCATTTTCGCCCTCCTTCGTTTAGTCGCGCACTATTGAAGCTCATTGGTATTCACGGAATCGCAAGTGGCGGCGAAATCGTCCGCCGGTGAAAGCTGCCCCAGCAGATGCAGCCGAGTCTGTTGAGAGTTGAGGGTTGAGAGGGTGGAGAACGGAAGCCCAAAGCGGAAGACAAGGGATGCAAGGAAGACGTTTACAAAGAAAACGCTGAGTAAGAAATTAGTTTTTGTTGACTACAGTTCTTTGTCAAGGACCCCGCCTAGCGGCAGCGCTCGTGCTGTGGAGGCCACGTTGAGAAATGGATCTGAAACATGTCGGAAAACGAGGGCATGTACATATCAGCTCCTCTTAGCCATGGATGCGATTGCTCAATAAGAAGCACGGGTTAAGTGCACAGTGGAAAATTTTGCGATCAGATGTAGATATCGATAAATTGTTAAGTTTGATATTTTTGCGAGATAAATGACTAATTCTGCTCGTCTCGCGCTTACGCACAACGCGCTTGCTCCGATAGCAGATCAGGGAAGCATTTCCCTAAACGAAGAAGATGAATTTATCGCGAGATGAAGAAATACTGACATTGTTCCCAAACACGCAGCAAATGATATCGAGATATATTGCGCTGAGGTTTCGCTGTTTCCGTGAAAATAGTTTATAAAAGAAACAACGGAGCAGAAAATTTGTTTAATAAACAGAAATAAAAACTTTTGAATTGAAAAAGAAATTAGGAAGTTAGACTAGCTCTTTTCGTTATGTATGCGAATAGTTTTCTAATTTATTATTAAGATTTGATTACACTAATAAAATTACTGAACTTACAAAAATATCGCAATGGGCACATTCACATACGTTCGTAAATTACAAGGAGTCCGCTGCGAATGTTTACATGCTATTTATACAGCTACCTGGAATGGCTGAATACTTTATAGCTTTTATCAAGATATCCATTTTTGGAAAAATAGTAAAAAGATTTTCATCCTAAATGGTTGCAGTTAAAACTGATAATTTGACAATATTCAAAGATTAAAACAGTAAATGACTGGGAAAATCGGCATTTAAATAGCGACGAGGCTGCCAGTAAAATAATGTCACATGAATCATGTTTCAATCTTTCTTTCCATTATGCGATATGTTTCAAGTGCAGATGAGTTACAAATAAATTTCGCTATTGGGGAGGATTGCGATCCTCATTGATGATATGAATAAAATAAAAAATAATAAAATAAACTGGTCAAGCAAATTGGGCCGAATCCTCATTATATACGGTATACGGTCTGTAAAGATTAAAATAGCACACACGAAGAGATTGACAATGACTGAAACAAAAAAAATGCTTGGATGTATACAGGTGAGTTGATATTAAACAACTTCAACTCACACAGTCTTTAATGCTACGCTTACCACAAACTTAAATGTTACGTTACCACAAAAACTTTAATGTTACACAATACGATAAACAAAACTGTCAACATTATATCCGCTTATCCTATCCGACCATATCCACTTTAACGGTACGATTCATTTATCGGATTGGCCAATGGGAAGCAAGAATCACCCGGATAGGCGCTCCACACACGACACACCCCCTAGAGGAAGACATACACGGAAATGTTCAAAACGGCTTTCCTAATCATCGAGAAGGATCTGGAAGGCGGTCGAAGGACGGATAGATAGCGATACGAGTGCGTTCGAGAAAAATGAGTAAGCGGAAGAGAGAACTGAAAGAGTTTAATAGGAAGAGAATGCTCGATTCGGAGAAATTGTCCCGCATTTGGGCCTTTCCTCCCGCATGAAAATTCTTCACGAGAGAGTCCCGCATCAGCAGTAAATCAGAGTTGAAACCGACATTCATCATTCAAACTGACAAATCATTTCTTATCCCAAGATGAAATTATTCCTCTTTTATGAGCATTTTGGTTTTAGGCTTATCTGAGATCATTATCTTTTGGGAGCGCAATAGATTTTTCGGACATAATTTTTATTTAAAATTCGACTTATCTGCCAAATACCTATAAAACATAACCGTAAAAGCGTAATAACCGTAGCCCCTGCGCCTGAAAATAAAAACGTTGAATGATTAAGGCCAGGGCCGGTCCAAGGACTGGGAGTTGATGCAATAGGGTCATAGGAGCCAGGATCCTAAAGTGGATGCTTATAGAAGCAAAGCGGAAATCCAATGACTTGACTCCACAAAAGGAAGAAAATATTTAAATAAAATATATATGGAGAAGACTGATGAATTGACGCAATTACTCGATGATCTCAATTAAAAATGTAATTTTATTCCAACCAAATTCGCTTAATCTTATCAAAGAAATTCTTTCCAGAATTTGCGAATAAGTTTCTGTTAGTTTTAAATCTTAATACAGAAAGGGAATTCCATAGAATAACTTAAATTTAGCATACATTTCATTTGAAGATTACGATAGTTTGGAACTATCCAATATGATATTTTATAACTATAGGCCTAAATACTAAAGAAAATAATTTTGAATTCTCTGAACGTACACCGATCATAAGAGAGGAATAAAATCAAAGAATATCCTTTTCCAAAAACATATTTTTAAAATGCAATTTCAAATATACAAAGATACATCAGTGAAATCTCGTAGGCGTGGCGAAAAGGAGAGGGGAAATATGGAACAAAAGAGTAAGTTGCCTGATGTCGACTTCTTCAGGAAACTAAATATTCTCTAAATCATACTGGTATCTCTGGATTCCTACTAATGGAAAGGAGATTTTTCATTGGATATCATAATAATAATGCTAACACGCAAATATTTATACCAAAAATATTTGCGATTATTAACAAGCTGTACAATTCAAGTTTAGAATTAAAAATGCCATTCATTTTGTTAAAATGTTCTCCAATGATGAAATTGAGCTGTTTATAAAAACAAGTATGAAGATATGCCATGAAAGTATCTTTATGAGGAAAATAGCTGATTCGATTCATAATTACAGCTTTCCTCTGAGACACACTTTCAATAAATGATTGATTATGTAATTCATATATTCTTCATTCAATTATTAAATGAAAATCATATTAAATATATGTATATGTAACCGATTATTAATAATTAATCACCATGCAACTAGCCTATATGTTAATATCTAATTATTTCTTTTCCCTTTTTTACCGAATCTTCTATCCCTAATGCTTTCCTACCTCTAAATCATTCTATAACACTACTTTGCTTTATCTTCGGCGAAGATGGAAACCTCTTTTTTGTGTTAACAAATCCCTCTTTTGCCCCGGATACAAGGTCTTCTTTCAACACCGACCTGTTGTACGCTTTCCAATTATTGAACTATGTATGCCACGTATTTGACAGGAGGCATTGGGAATGAGCTACGATAGGGCAACTGTGGCCAGTTCGGAATGACTATCGTCGACGAAAAAACCGCTAAATACATAGCCCACTCCTAGAAAGTTTGCCGTTTATATTTTCAACTGTCTAAACTTGAACACGCCCCAAGGAATGCTGAAATCACTTTCAAGTCGCCTCTTCGTTCCGTACTGACTATGAAATCATAGAAGAGAAATTATGAAAAATAAAGCAACGACTGGAGCTGATTTGACATTTGAAATCGGATTTGGTTTCGCTTTGAACTGAATGTGTCGGAAGCGCGTATGTTCATGCAGCGGCGTTCTCTTCGATCAAACTGACGAAATAAAATGTGGAACGCTGTTAAGTAATAGCCGTTACTTATGGAATCGATTAATCGAATTCCTTTCGGATATTGTGCATTGGAAAAAGTAGCTCATATCGAGGTCACGATTATGAGCTCTGGTTGCAAATTCCGAAATATCCTTTCGTGAACTGGTTTATATCAGCTGTTATAAGATGAAGTTTGCTTGAGAAAATTATTTTAATGATGCAGCTGACATGAATGTATTTTAGCACACACTAATGAAGCTACGAAATCAGAGAAATTGTTTCAAAATGGCTGGATTTACATGAAGGTGCGTATTTGGATGAGATATTAGGCGATGTTAAATCATGAAGGTTGAAGTTCAGATTATGAATATTATATAACACTATAAAACAATATTAGGGCTCTTCTAAAAAGCTAAAGCTTATAAACCTTCAATAAATACAGTTATTTACCCCTTTTTCTTATTTTGCAGCTCATAAAATTAGCGTTATATTAGTAATCAAAATAAATTTACAAAACTAAAATGAAATTTACAGAAGAACGACTGTAAGTCTTAATCAGACAGAGATTTTTCTTTTCTTTATAAACATCTCAATCGATATTTATTATATCGATTCCTTTCTGTATTCTTCGATCCTCTCTCAGTCCTTTCTTCTTTTCCACTCCGTACTTCTTAAGGACTTAACCTCCTACCTGTTTTTTCCTGGCCGATGCTTTAAATCCATAGGTTGACATTAGTACTTAATACACTTGATTAATTATATTTTTGCTTACAATGGGATTATCTGGTTTCTACATTAACCCTATTATGATATTATGATATTATCTATTATTAATTATTTTTGCCTTTCGAATTCTTCTCTTAGTTTCTGGTTATTATTTCCAACACTTTACATTTTGCTCCCCATTAATTATTTAACACTGTTTACTTTCTCTGAGTTATGACATCTACTACTAACTTTATCTCTTTCTTCATTCTGTTCCCTTTTCATTACCATGACTAAGGTTTTCTCTGTACCAAATCTCATTTTCCATGAATTATTTCATCATGCCATATATCCCTCCACTGTGCTTCTGATGCTGCCTTTTCAATCATATTGCCTTTAATAAGCCATGAGATCACTTCTCTTCCTCTTATTCTATCTTTCAACCTCTTTTGCAAAGAGTAGTGGGAGTAACTAGCACCTCATACCCGCCATCTCTTCAATAAAACATATCTTGAATAAATAAATATACATATTCCGTTTTCTCCCAGCATTTATCGCATGAATACAATGAAACTGATGTTCTGTTGGTAACGACCTACAATAAATCCTTGAGTATTTTCCGAGAGGGAGATATGGAGAGAGGGAGAATGTGATTTGTTTTTTCATTCCAATATGTTATCTACCTCCCACAATCCTCTTTCGAAGAATCAGAACTTCCTTTGTTTTGAAAGTAAATTATTTGCTGGCCTTCAGGACGTTTATTAACTTACGATACAATTTTATTAAACAAGATAATCTAACTTAACCCAACCTAACCAAAAAGCCTTACACAGAAGAGAAACGCCTTTATTGCGGCCGATATTGGAACAATGAAGTTCCTTTTTACACCTAACCCATTTAATTTTAATAAAGGAAAGGATAGATCAGTAAAAGAAAAGAAAAGAAGGAAGGAACTGTGAGGATAAGAAAAGCTAAGGTAAGACCTTAGAGAAAAATTTCGGAAGCAGAAAAATGCCCAAAATGAGGTAAGAAAAACCTGCGAAAAAAATTGAAGAAAATTGCTAAATTTTAAACTAAAGAAGTAGGTACTGGTAATACTGGTAATGGTAATTGAAGAGGACCAGAAATCGAAATCAAAGACCAGAATGTGTAGTTTTTGTGAGATATATTCGGTGGTGAAGGCCTTGTTCAAAATTTAATCGAGCAATTTGCTAAAATTTTCGAAAAGCACAGTTTATTGAGCGATTCAGTGAAGGCGATTGTTTGCATTTCGTGAACTTGAGTCGAAGGCTAAGGTGTAGAGCGCCCGAATGGCAGGAGCTCATTTTCAACACGGAAGTGCGCCTCGACCGCCCTAATTGATATCGGTGGATGGAGAGGAAATTGAGAGAGCGAAAAGGAAAAGAACTTCAGCTGCACGCTGTCTTTCCTACATTTAGTCCGTTTATGTTAACTTTCCCATAAGCGATACCTATGATATCACAGTGTTTTCATTTAAGAAATTTTCTTTTCGAAGGTATGTTTCGCCATTACATGAAAGTTACTAAATACATCGCCGAGCTCCTCGCTATTGGCCTTTCACCATAATTTGGATTCTTGAATGACAGGAGTTGATGAAAATATCACAACATATTCTATGCACCAAATGTTTTGAATCAGTAATGGTGTTTTGATGCGATATTGAAAATTTCCTATGAAATCAGGAAAACTGAGTGTAAAACGAGTAATCGAATTAATATTTATGTAATAATAAATCTGTTCATAATATTTGAGTAGTTTGAATTCTTGAAAGACTTCACTAAAAGGTTAGCAGAGCTTACAGAGACAGATTTTACGAAAGCTTAAGAAATGATCGATAAGGGGGAGTACGAATATTATATATCATATACCAATTAATTAATACAATGCATAAGTAATTATTTATATCGAAATTAAATTCTTATCTCTTAGATTCGCGGAATTACTGAGTAAATGTATTTAAATTGAAGAGTAATCATAATATTTGCATTTTTGAAATTAATAATTAACTATAGAACTATATGAGTAAATATATATTTGATTCATGTCAAATTTTGAAATTCCTATCAAATGCTCACGATTCTTTTTTACCTCTCTTCAATGAAACTGGATACCATTGTATACTTAGCAGACTGTTATCGACATTTGTGATATTAGCACGAGTTACCTCTCACGACTCCATTTCAGAAATAAGCGCTCCAAAGAAGATATTCTGGTAATCATACAATTAGTTCAATAAATTATATTAGCTCCAGAAATAAAATCAACGAAGAAGCAATGTAGCATGCTAAATTAGTGCAAACTACAGAATATCACAAGGTGTTGCAGCTGCGTAATTCTGTAGAGAGATATCGGCGGGGGCTTTCTGAGGGAGAAGGAAAAGCAAGGCAAAGGATCTTTACTTTTCCATACAAAGATTAGATTATGGCATTTATGTTAGAAAGCCTTTGTATATCTAGAAAAATATTTCGGCGTCCACAAGGACCCGAAAGGAAACAGAGAATCTTCAAAAAGCACTCCTTGTTCCCTGGAAAGGGATGTCATCTCCACGGTATAGACAGAGATGCCATAGACAGAGATTTATATGCTATAGACAGAGATTTAGAAGTTTTCATATTGACATTTGTGGGACGTGTGAATAAAAGAGTTTCCCAGAAAAATCTCTCCAAACATCTTCGTCTTATTTTCCTTAAGGATCACAATCTCATCACATCAAGGTCATTTTTCTACTGCTCGACATTGCTTCGGTATACGGTATACTACCATTAAAAAGAACACATCTTTTGAATTTTATATGTTACGAGTAAAAGTTGCTTGCATACTGCAAGCTTAATGTAAGATAGTTTAACTATGGCATTACCAACCACCTGCAACAGTTTGCCATCCATACACCGAGTTAAATGCACCAACTACAATAACCTAAACGAATTATTCATAATACGTGCATAAGAATTGTCCTAGCATCGAACCTGGGTCTATGAGGACAAATATTCTTACAGCATACCATAGAAATCCCTAT
>KZ308616.1:530745-556007 GCA_000376725.2 Ladona fulva
GAATAGAGAGAATTGGAAAGCGCTTGGGGAGGCCTACATCCGACGTCGGATTGAAAATGGCTGATGATGATGATGATGATGATATATATATATATATATAATTAATTCTTTAAGGGATATTCAAATGTATTTAAGTAAAGGGGGCTTCTCATTTTAAAGAAAAGTTGGATAGAGTATTCTTTTTTGGTGGAAGTAATTATTAAAAAAAATTGGATTTAAACTTTGGTTGAAGAAATGTTAAACCACGATTTAGTGCACAAGATTAAGTACTAAAACTATCGTAGAATTTTGCAGGATTATTGAAAAACAACGATTAAACTGTTACATAAGTTACGATAAATTGAATCCAAATAAAGGAGTACTCGGAAACTTTACGTCATCAAAACAAGAAAACTGTACCAATCTTTGCCCGCATGAAAAGTTTCGGATTTACGGAATAATCTGCCCGTACTTTCTAAGTTTTGTAACGACGAAGTCATGCAACATTGACATCAAAGTAGAATAGGAAGATAGAAATAAAATATATTTAAGGGAAGGAATGATGAACCAGCATATTTAAAATCGATGCTGAATTCACTGAATGGAAGCATATTGCTGAAACTTCATCACTGGAAAATTTCTGCTTCTATCAAGAAATAAAGGAAATCGATACAAATAAAAACTTGCTTAAGTGCTTAAATATAAATAAACAAAAATGTCACTTCGAGCATCCGTGGAGTAGTGCAAACCAAGAACTTAAGATTTCTACTCTACTCGACGCGACGCGTCGCGCGAAATGACCTGATGATGACGCGACGCACGACGCGTCGAAACCTAGATCGCTAAATAAAACTTTATGTGGTACGGGTAAACGTCTAATTTTCATTTTCTCAGTTCGTTCTACCCTACTGAATATGTTTCATACAACTTGCATTAAAAAAACTTGATTTCAGCGAAAGATACCAAAAAGGCTAAGAAAGCTTTTTTAACAATCGGTAGGTTAAATTTTAACCTAATCTTCATACTTTACTTTGCGGCATTTGTAATACGAAGTTTCGTCCTTTCTGAGGAAGTTAAATCACCAAGAAATCCGGGTGTCTACCTAATATATGGGAATAATAATACTATTTTGTATTACTACATAATTTCATTCGACGTCAGGAAGCTGCGGGGGACTGTTACTCGTAGCTCCTTATGATACGTGAAGATTGATCATTAGATGGCGGAAGATGGGATTGCTTTGAAATTCTGAATATTACAGAATCTTAAAGATGAATAAAATAGGCTTCATAATAGCTTATTCACATAGATCGCTTATTAGTCTTAATGAAGGACTGAGTTAAGAGTATATCTAGCTTCCAAATAAATTTTAAGGAAGTTGTACACCAAATTTTGATTAAAATAAATATGTTGATAGTTAAATTATTAAATCACGTTTTTCGGAATATTTAAAATAAATTTTATGTTATTCTAAAACACGTGAAATTTATGAAGTTCTGCATGATTCACAAACACATATTTTATGAAATAAGCTAAAGGAAAAACAAAGATAGTGACTGATACCTTACCTTAAATTTCTCCCATGGTAAGGAAAAATAAGATTTTGTCCTGTTTTGATAGCATTAATGTTTCTACAAGCCATTCATATGGAAATTATAAGAAATTCATAAGCTAATTTTATCCACGCAACATTATGCGTAAGAAAAACTTAATGGCAATATCTAATAGATTACGGTTATAAAACGGTTGAGTAGCAAAATCTAACTGTAGCATGAGTTCTCATAACTAATTTACTTCTTTCAAGAGCTGTCGATAAATGAAAAATAATGAACAGATAGACCTATGTGGTCGATAAAGTGTTTAATTCCACAATAAATCCTACGTTTCATTTACGAAATAATGTGATATTCGAATCATGTTGACGCCCGTCTGTTTTGGTTTTGGCTCCGGGCAGCAGTATTCCTTGCCAAAGCACAACGCATAACTGCCCCACTTTTTCGAACGATTTCTTTTGCTTGAGGCAATTATGCGGTTTTCTCCACACAGGATGAAAGTGAAATTAGGTCTGCTGATAATGCAGTTGCAAAATGTTCCTAATGCGGCCCATCCTTTGGCAAATATATTAAGGACACCTAAATGCTGCAGCGAAATATCGGAGGCGGGGGTGCGAATGACGAAAGGCATCATTCAGAAATTTTTATTTGTTCGAGTTTTTGATGCTTTACAAATATAAGAGCAATAATCTGATCACTTTTTCTTACTATAAATTTACATGAAATTTTGTTATGGGAGATTATGGAGATTCCGCTCTTCAGCGATTAAACAACAAATCGGAAATTTAATTATTTTTCTTTTCGATGTTCGCGGTTATCATTTCTTGTAATATACTGTCGTAAATTACAGTTACTGCAGTTTTCAATGGCCATGATGACCTTAAATGGAAATTTTAGAAAATTACACAAGATACCAACCAGTCTATCGGAGAACTTTGCTCTATAGCGCCCGAATAGCACAGTGGTTTAAAGTGAGTGATAACTAAGTGCAATAAACATGATTCAGGGTTATATTTCTCATCAAGGCTCCATCTTTGTATCTACCTTCATGTCTCATCAGATACTTCACCTTCACTTGTCAATTCAGACGGGAATATCGGAGGAAAATAACTTCCTTGCTATAGTGATAAGACAGGTTGAACGATGTGATTCCCAGTATTCCCTAAAATTGTTTTTCTTAAGTTACATAAGGAGAAAATCCGAAGAGCGATTATTTGACAAGTATTGAGTCGCATATACTGAGCAAAAAAACAATGATAAGACTCCTCTCAAACTGAACTAAATTATTTGAAGAGCGTTTTTTTTACTTTATCGTAGGTGTTAAAAAAAAATTGTCCATGAAACAAGCACGAAGGAGAAAAGCTCGGTATTGTCGGTAGAAGCGATGAAAAAGTCCGTGAGAGATGTTACGTCAGGCCTCACTTGGAATATGCGTGTAGTGTATGGGACCCTGCAGAGAAGTGTTGTATTCGGGAATTAGAAAAAGTGCAACGGAAGGCGATACGTTTTGTAAAGAATTGTTACGACAAGACAGTGAGTGTAACGCAAATGCTTCAGGACGCAGGATGGGAATCTTTAGAAAATAGAAGGCTTAGACAAAGACTAAATCTCCTTGATAAATTTAGAGAAAGCACGTTCGTAGATGATATAGCTGACATAATGCGCCCCCCATGTTACATAGGCCGTTCAGACACTGCGAGAAAGATCAGAGAAATAGATGCTAAAACGAATCGATACAAGAATTCATTTTTTCCGCGAACGATACGCGAAAGTAATAGATTAGCGAAGTAAATTCAGTAAATTCATGGTGCTTGCACCCCCTGCCACACGCCGAAAGGCGGCTTGCAGGGTAGCAGGGTACTAATGTAGATGTAGATGTAGAAAATGTTTGGCTTCAATGAGATCAGAAGGGTTATGGGGATTGAAAGATGTGGAGAAATAGATGCGGCGATGTTTGCTGAATACTGGTAAAAGATACCTCACGAAAACCTCAATAAGCTTCCACAAAAAGTGGGCACAACACCCACTATTACTGAAACAGCCGTAACTATAGAAAATGCACTACATTGAAATGTGGAAATTACTTTGTTAGATGGAATATCCGATGCACGATTGGAGTAAATATTCATTCTTAAGATTCACAGGCCAAGAATAATACAATAAATGTAATTTCGTTATACTTAAACTCAGTTTTCTACTATAGTGAGCGAGTGATACAAAAAATACAAACGGTACACATATCATTTCACTATAACTTTCGATACAGAGCAAAAACAGCACAAATGGATATTTCTAATTTATATTTCCTTAAATTATTTCTAATCCGAGAGAGAAGTTATACATGTAGATAGTAATCAATTTAAATAAAGAATTACAGTCTACGAAGAATTTCCTCTTTTTCACGAGCTATCATAATAAAAATAAAATAAATAGAAATTAAAGCTGGCCTTGTGATTCATTAAATCAATGGAATTATAGCGAATAAATTCGTACTTTATCCTCTTCAAATCGTTCTATTAAAAGATATTTTCAGTAATATTTTATTGAAATAATCTCTCGTTCAGACACGGCTTTCCATAATGAAGAAATGACTGAGTTGGATAGAATCTCTCGATTAGTATAAAAAGTGAAATTCCTTTTTTTTGGACGCGTCAGATACAAAAACGAGCCAAGTCGATGCTCAGCACAAAAAGTCAGTATTTCGTTCAGAAGCTTAGAATAGGCTTAATGATGTTCACGAGACATTTCCATTTATTTATGAATGAGTTTATGCGGCGAACATAAATTTTACCGGAGAAAATGTTAGATAGGAAGATGAAGTGTGAACTGGCTTTTCTGACTGGCGCATGTCGTGCTGACGACACGATATGGCCTTCGTTTGGGAAAAGCCTCTTTATCTTCTCCTTATCCAGTCTCTCACGGACATCAATTACGACGTCAGCGGCAAAATTTTCGTTGCTATCTCGATTTTGGCGGATGCGTCCTTCCAATCATTTAGGAATGCATAGCCGATTCCGATATTCTCCGAGTATGAAATTATGCCGTCGTGTGGCGATACTCCCGAGAACTTCATTTGGTGAAGAAGGTGCGAATCAATGAAGCAGTGTTGCAGTCCTTTAACCTTATTGAAGAGAAGATTATTAGAAAAAGAAGAGAAAATATGCCAGAAATGTATCAGTTTTGGCATAACTGAGTTGAGCAACAACTTAGTTGAACAATGGTTCGCTGCCACCGCGAGTGAGTGAATTGACCAGGAGAACTTGAAATTATTGACTTCAGTGTAATCGTAACATGAATATAATTACGAAATATTTTCAAAATCGAAATGTGGAAAACGTTGGAAAAGAATAATTCGAAGCAGTCGAGTATCCGGCTGATTCTTTTTCTAAACTATAGGAAGGCCAACGATATGGATTGGCCTCTGGTGGTACGTACCATGGTACAGTGGTACAGCGTACAGCGTACATGGTATGTACCTTCCAACTACGCGCCTAAGCAAATTATGGAGAGTCGAAATTCGTTTCAATCCTCCCTAAAAACGGTCTGAGTCCACTTTATGTGTCTAACTACAAAAGAATCAAATAAAATTTTCTCTGCTTTTTTTTAAATGACAAATGTAGCTATGATTTTATCTGGACAATTTAAGCTAGCTATCCCAATTTCTTGCTCTTACGTCAAGTTGAAGCCTTTAATACAAATCTTTTTGCAGCTGAATTATAGGGTTTAATTCTATTCCGATGGCAATCCTGTGATCTATGATTCAATGGGTATCTGAGTTTGCTTATACTCCCATATAAAAAAATGGCATTTTTTTAAACGATCCATGAAATTGGCAACTGTTTTTAGTCTCTCACAAACAAAACGTAACAACTTTTAAAAAATAAATTCGTTAATAAATATAATTCGTTTTTGAAAGAAGTGATAAATTTAGACATTTGTTGAAAATAAATTCAATTACTTTCCTGAACCAATAAACTGATCGGATTGATTGGATGATGCAACTTTCCGATAGTCAAGCCAAAAGCTACCTCAATGAGTAATAAATTAAATCATTGATCATTAACTCCACTTTTAATGAGGGCAGCATGATTAACACAATCTAATATCCCTAAGTAACCGCTAATTCAGCGGATATATGCAAAAACAATCCAAGTTGTGATTTCACTTAGGTTTAATGTCTTTGATGAAATTCTTTTGGTAGGTATTATAATTCATACACATCACCTAAAATATCACAAAACTAAGAATATAGCTACTAACATGATACTAAAAAAACCTTTGTAGACAGAGAGCTTACAAGTTGTGTTCCAGCAAATTTATTATTTTAAACTTCGTAAACAAAATAAATTTTTATTGTAATTTTTAATTCATTCCATTGTATAGTATATAGTTAATTTTTGGATGGTGACATGACCTTTGAACTAATTCGAAATTTGAACTAAATCATTATTATGTTTAATTAATGTATATATAACGCTGCCACCAGACTGCTGTCTAACTGCGGCGTAACCTGTTAATAATAATAATAATAATATCACCGAGAGTCTTTATGCTTGTACGCATAGCCAAGTGGGCAACGCGTTCACCTTCGAAGAAAGCGGTCCTGGGTTCGATTCCCGGTGGGGGGGAAATGACCTAAGCTGTCGAAGCACTTTTGAAGATGATACTACCATTGCTGCAAACGACCTTTGATTAATTAACGGCATAGATCACCGCACTGCTAAGACGTTTCAGCATAGCCTCGCTCAGTAACCTTGTTAACGCGGATGTTTCATTTAACTGCTCCATTAACTTATTTATTTCATCGGTTAAAGAAACTGATTGTACAAAACCCGAGTGCCATGTTTTATCTTCTCGAAAATAAGCCTAGATAACCTATATTAGTTCATCACCCAAAGTCAACATCTGAATGTAAAAAAAATGAAAGATAGTATGGCGCTACGAAGACAAACATTGAATGTTTATTTTGAACTGCTGCGAAGAACATTTGGTTCTATACATCATCAAATTTATATAAATAAGACTCATTATTTGCACCATCTTTATTGATTTTAATTTCCTCCTAGCTAGATTGGTTTGATGACATGGAAGTTAAATATTTTATTGTAAGATAACAACTTCAATTAGATGAGTTTCCTAAAGTTTTCTTTTCCTTAGGATATTAAATATATTAAGTATTAAATTCAAATTAGAAATTCACTAATTTTATATATAATTCTTGGAAAGTCATAATTTATCATATAAGCCATTATCCTCCCTTTTAAAAGCTGCAAATCCGACACTGCGAATGCTTTGAGGAAGAATTTTCACGCTAATCAGGTCATTAAACGAAGCTCTTAACTCATTCGTCATACATTCAATCGTTTTTCGATCGCAGGCTAGCAGAGTATATACATAAATATAGACACATATGTATGAGTACGTGAGTACATACAAAATTGGTAACGGCATAAATAAAATAAGAAATAAACTTTGGCAGTGGAAGTGAAACTATATCTAACATTTTATTCAAAGCATTAGTGAATCCGAGGAGGGGTGGCAAAGGGGCGATACCCTCCTCGTTAATGACTTTGTGGTACCAGCTGTGATCTTTGGATCCGTGAGGAGCTTGGATTAAAATCATATTGTGGAATTTTCCAACACTTCTATGCATTACTATATTTATTACATCTAAATTACATTTTAAAGGTTAAATGGAGATGAATTCAGAAGAAAATTGTTTTAAATTCCCCCCTCCCTTCGCAGGTTTCAGATCTCCGTCATAATCTTTAAGATATTCATAACATCCGTCTATATGCTCATAAATACAGGAGTATATTATAAGACAATACATCCAACGCTAATTCGATATATTTGACACTCTTACTATTGTAATTCGATTACTATATTTTTGATAATCGATGAATCGAAATTATCGATTACATAACTCATCTGTCGCGTTAGCGCAGTGGTTAGCGTGCTATATAGCTCCAACCATAAGGTCCCGGGTTCGAGTCTGGTTTTTCAGGAATTTTCTGGTTAGGGATCAGTTGTGTGTCTTCGTAAAAAAATAGTTATTTAAAAATGAATGAAACTGCAGTCTTCCTGTTTCCATTAAAGAAGTAATTACTAATATTTATTATTATTCACTTCAGTGGAAACACACGAGAAAAAATACGAGAATTTATTATTTGAAGATACAAATTTGATTAAAATCACTAAAGGTGGAGAGGTTATTCACTCAGCGGCCGCAAATGGCCAACTGCACGGCGGTAGACAGTCCCCTACAGAGTGTGAGAGACACAGGGTGGGGGGGTGGAAGTAGATTATGCACCAGAGAACTCGATCCGGTTTTGGTGAGGAAGATTCTCGAACGATGCCTTCAGAGGATTGGTATGCGCTCGTCCAATGCATATGTGCACGTCAGTATCTTTGAAATCGCTAAGAATCATTGATCCAAATTCAGTGGCAATTCGGATCAATAAAAGATCCCTTATCGTCATGACGTTGCTTGCATTCGCATGCAATGAGGAGAGATGAAATGCAGCCCACCGAGGCGACGCGATCGAAAAAGCGGTGAAATAAAAAGAGAGAAGGATACAGTTAAAGAAGTAGGGTCAACGTTTCGCCCAAAATTCAGCCTCTTTCAGTGCTGGTAGCTTCGTCTTGGTATTGATATTTCTATTGAGAGAAAGTCTATGGGATTCTATATTATGTACGATGTACAAATTCTACGGAATATATTTATGCCATGGAGAACTGCTAAAGAATAATTTCCTAACGATCTTCTAAAGTAAAGGAACGAAGTCTCTCTCGATAATTAAAAATACGTTAAAACAACTACTGCCTTCTAAGCTTCGGGTCATTCATAGACAAGTGCGACCATAAATGGCCAACTTGGACCCTTCATGAAATAATATATGGAAAACATTCTAGCTACAGAACTATATACTCGTTTATCTCAAAATTCCCCGTTCGTATTAAGAGCAGGTAAAAAGGGAAATACTATTTCTCCTCCATAGGAAGTGACTTAATAATTTTATAAAATGTTCTCCTCAAAGGGCAAAATATTTATCAGCATATTAATCCCTACTTATTTTTAGAGGCGTAAGAAATCGATTTCTTACAGCTTTATTTCCGAGTGTAGGATTTGATGGAGAATAGAACAGCAATGGGAGAATTGAGATTTTATTATTTCTCCACAAATGTAGCTTAAAAGTTGCTCGATTTATTAACTTCAGTTTAATTTACATATCAGACGTATCACGATGAGTAACGAAATCAATTTATGGATTAGTTTAAGATTTCCACGTCATAAATTACTCGTTTATGTACAGCAACTGCCATTAGAGCCGAGGTGAAAACAGGTAAGCGGCGGGATTGTTCTTAAAAGACGGGGTTGAAAAATATCGTTAATTTTAAAATATTATGTGAGGATCAATACAGCATAAGAAGAGAGATAAGTAATTAAACCCACGACAGTAACCCACCATAGAAATAGACAGTGCACATCATGCACCCCCTGCCACACTCCGGAAGACCACGACCAGGTTATGTAAGTAATTAAATAGGAGAAAAATGTTTCTTTGTATTCCAGGACAGCTACTAGACATCTGTCTGCAACGCATATACAGTGGATGAGAATTCTTCCTAAAGATTGGTCGCTCATCGCTGAAATCGAACAGAAAACAAATTCCTCCTTAGACTTCGTCAGCAAATATAGGAGAGTCAACCTCCTCGATTTTAGATACAGAGTGCTAATACAGAAAATAGAGGGAGGTGAGGAAAAGAAGCTATGGGCTGACGTTAGCCGGCACTTGCGAAAGAGGTTTTCTGTGCCTTCCGAAACCCTCTCCAACTGCCGACTTGTGTACGAAGGACGACGCAATCACCGGGCAGGAAAATTCATCTTCTTTCTTGACAGCTACAACACAGGCATCTCTCTAATCACACAAACACCGTTACGCTTCCCTGTCAGGGTTGAAGCGGCACCTAGGCTAGGGGAGATTACCTGATTGGAGAGAAAGAAGTCCCTCCGCGGCTAGATCTTAATCTGTAAAGTACATTTTCAAGGACAGAATCCCTTCCTTAAAAATTTTCCAGCAAATAAAAAATAACGAAACGCGTCCCTGGAGAGGTCCAAAGTCCCTTACGACTCCCCACCTGCTTCGATCGTCACGTGTTGATTTCTTCGTCACGGGGAAGCTCGAATATTGACATATCATTTTTTTATAATTTCCGAATCCTATGCAAACAATCTCTTAGAGCCTGCGTCAGAAAGCAAACGTCGAAGGAACGATAGCGGAATAGATGAATGTGCGAATGCGTATTGGAAGTTGAATCATAGACGGAGGGCGGGAGAATGAGGGTTGGTGTCTAAGGGGGTGAACGCACGGGGATATGGAATTTGAAGAGGGGGAGAAGGTGGCGTGCTTCCAGTCACGTCCACTACTTCGGGAAATAGAGAGAGAGAGAATGAGATGAAGAGCAGTGATAAGGACCTAGAGAAGGTGATGGAAGAGGGAAAACCAGAGGAAAATGAGGACAGACAAGGAATGGAGAGGGGAGATGACAGAAAAACCGAGGGAATTTACCATAAAAGAGGAGCGCAAGGAGAAACGGAAAAAAATAAGTTAAGGGGAAAGAACATTAAAGGCATTTTATAACAGCGTATCATATTTTAATTAGGCGGTTGTGTCATGATAAGCATTTAAAATATGTGTAGGGAAATATCTTTGATGCCATCAACATAACTGGCAAAAAGATAAGTTTCAATTCGATCGTTTCTCGGGCTTATGATAAGCAAATGTGTAAATATACAATATCGAATAACGACTATAAGTGAATGACGTAATTCGTCCCGCCGTTGCATCCTATACCTCGCGGATCTTTAAGCATAAAAAGTAAGTAAAGTAAGAAAAAATAATTTAACCTAAGGATAACTTTTCTAACATCGAACTCAGAGATTAATTTAATGTAATAGAACATAAATTTTAAAATATTACATGATAACAAATCAGAGAAAAAATACAATAACGGGAAATATAAAGAATTTAAGCGATAAAAACTAGGATCGCTATATGTATTAAGGAAAGGAAACGAAATAAAATAAGAGGAAAAGAGCGGCGGAATTCTGCGCGAGTGAAATAGTGCGGAAATGAAGGAAGAGGGGAATCGGAGGGGAGAGGAAAGGTGGAGGAAGAGGAAAAGCATGAGATAAGGAGAAAGCGATAAATGAGGAAGGGGAAGAACGGGAAGGGCTTGAGTGTGGTCGTGTGAAAGGAGTTCCCTCTAACCGTTACTCCCCCTCTTCTTTGGCCACCCGCAATCAGCATCGCTTGTCCCGGAGTCCACGGCCGACCTTCCGCGCTCCCTTTCTGCGCCTCTTTTTATCTATCGTTGCTTCGTAATGAATACCGTCTGCAGCACGCATTCGACCCGTTTTATCATCGCTTTGCGCCCTTCTCGTGACACTTATTATGCACATACAGCAAAAAATACTCTAAGCAATTATTCTAGAGGAATTTTACGAATCCCACCCAAGACATTTAATTATCCCGGAAGGGTTTTGAGGAAGAAAAACTATCCTGGCGGAGTTCTCCGTCATTGAAAATTGTCGCATCTTCGTTCTACCCATGTACTATATATCAAACGTACTATACTACGTTATGCATCACCTATATACTTTGGACTTAATTATCACAATACGCTAATGAATAAGTGGCGAAGTCCAGCAGCGAGTACGACAGCAGAAAATGGTGTTAAAAACCTGGATATCCCACCAAGAAGGTTATGCTTCGAAAATTATTGAGTTACCTTAGCTATAAAATCTAGGAACCAATGTTATGTGTACATACTAATTGACGTTTCATTCAGTACGTGTGTAGTCAAACAATATAATTCGATTACGTTAGCCAGGAGATGATATATAAAAATAACATAGTATGAAAATATTATTATAATATCGCACCTTAAATTCAGGTAAAACAACTGCTATAGAATACAAAAATTAAAGAATTCTATGATAGCTCGCTAGCAAGCTTAAAAATCTCTCTGTCATTGATAATATTTTATAACGGTTATTACATCTGATTCTAAATAACGCAATTAATGTTAACATTGCTCATAAACATTTTTAAAATGAAAGGTTTGTGCAGTGAAAAACTTTGGACGACATACCAAAACTTGGGAGTCGATATCCGAATGAATTATTATTTAAACATGCAATTGTGATCAAAGTGCAACTTTCAAATGTTTATTGCTTCGGAGAACTCAGACCTGAGTCCGGGAGCAAGTACAGATTCCATATTACGTCAATGAGAAATACCCAAGAAGTTCACATGTTCTCATCTTTACGAAGGGGAAAGCCCTTTTGGAGACAGAAATATTTTGAAGGATGGAATATCAACGCGCGCAATATACTCCACCTCGGACGATTTCTTTGAAAATATTAATTAACTTAGACTGAAGTAGAACATGGACATGAAAAATTAAAGTGATCAATCAAACATCTACATAATTACCCTGCAAGCCGCCTTTCGGCGTGTGGCAGGGGGGCATTCGATCTATTTGGTAAATCGTTTCAATGTCCCAAATTTAAAGTCATTACTATAATTTTTATACAAAATAATAGAGCGAAAAATTTTCCTTTTTTTGAATAAGCTAACAAGAATTTCATTTCATCAAAATTATCTTATCTTGTTGCAACGTATATACGATTTAGTACAGCTGGTGCCTGCATGAACTCAAATGTAGGTTGTTATAGACCGTTATAAATCTAGTGTTTCACCCACGACTTCCATGGAGTTAGAATACCAAAGCACGTAAATTGGACTTGACGTCTTGCTGCCGTAAATTATCCTGACGGAATAATCCGCCATCGAAAATTATTAATCTTAGCTTTCTTTGGATGTTAACGATTCTCGGAAGCCTTTTATTACGTCAACCAAAAACTGCTGAAAAACGGAAAACTCTTTAAGTCCGCAAACACGAATAGCTCAGCGGCGAACTTTTTCGTTCTTCCGCAAACATGGTGAAAAATATTTACATATTCCTTAAAACTACTTTACAATTCTGTATCGTCACTGCAATCGAATTTGCATGGCGTACCTGTTTGGCACATTGGTAGGAATTCAATATTTACGAACTGATTTCAAATCCTTGTCCCATTTGAACAATGTAAAGCTTCACCGGTCTCGCGCTTAACGAAAAGATAACATAGAATATGACGAAATTCCTACCATTTCCCATTCGGTAAGGCATTGCGAGACTTCTAGTTCCGTTCCATTTTGCACGTATTTCTTCCATTTCTCAGCTAAAACAAGGCTACTGAACTTCTCTTCCTTTTCATTCTCGATACTTAGACTATTCATAGCGACAATGTCCTGGAATGCGCGCTCAGTTATTTGCCGAAAGCCTAAAAAAGAAGCAAAACCTCTTTTTCAATTCATAGTCTCATTCATTGATATTTTAAAACGTTCAACCAAATGCCATCGGAACTCAGCTCAGTTAAAAGATCATCTCTTTAACGCTCCTGCAGGGAGACGAAGGGTCGCTACCTCATTTTTAATGGTTTATCTGAATCGACGATTGTACTATAAAGAGCGTTCGGGTGGAGTTAATTTTCCATGAGATGTCGTTATATTCCATGTAGTATACATATAACAAATTAGAATTAAGCTTCGTGAAAATATAACCATACGATATCGATTAAACCGCATTTACTGCGTAAATGAATCATACTTACCAATAAATTGCTATTACCTTGTCGAGGCTTTAGTCCCACGATCCCAAGAAAAGCTACTCAAAAGTATGTACCTACATATTATATCTTTAGCAGCGACTACGGATAATATCTAAATATCAGTTACATGCTTCATTGAATTACATTTTCCTTACTTTATTTTATCCCTAAATAACTATATAAATTACATCCATACCGTCATTGAACCCATTATTTTCCATAATCATACGAATGGGGCCTTAGTGTACATTACAGCGGAAAAACGCTAACATATTCAAATTCAAAACCTAAACACTGAACTGCATAATTTTAAATTTCACGCTCTCCGATGCTCCAAATGAATATTTGGCATAGAACCATGGTCCTAAACTTCATCTAAGGCTTTCTAACCAAACGTAACTAACACACCTAAAAGTTTCTCTTCTTGCTAAGTCGCATTCTTTGGCAATGTCTTTCTCCAGGTCGCTTAGGTAATCTCTTATTTTTGTCAAGAAACATGAGGTATGGAGTAAAATTAAACTAATTTTCATTGCTTTCTTTGAGCAATGAGTTCTCAGATTTTTGACAAAGAAAATAATGCTGCACTTTTCAAACTTTGAAGTTCGATGAAAGGAACTCTAATTAGTAAAAAATTTTCGCTATAAAAATGTAAACTGCAAAATTCCATAATCTTACTTAAGACTACCATTTGATACCACTGCATCATTGTCAGTGAAGGAAAGCGACAACGTTAGCAATATATAACATACGTAGTGTGAGTTCAAAAGCGTAGAAAAGAAATGCGTTACTTTCTGATTCTGATCACTTGACCGTGACTAACTACACGGTTATGAACCTTGTGTACCACTCTCTTTGTAGTAATCTTCATATTGTTATAACGCTGAATATTGAAACCAGTATCCAACATAGTGAAGGTATTAAATGTATATTACGGTAATTAAGAATTCGAAGGTAAGCCATCGAAAAAAATTATTCCTCCTAATGGAGATACATTCTAAATGCTGGATTTCATTCTCACAGGACAGCAGAACGGACTGCTCTTTTTCCACCCGTTAGGGTTTTGCCTTAGTGTTGTGGCAACCTGTCTTTTGAAGGAAAAGATTAAGAAGTGAAAAAGATATGCCTATTAGGACATCTCATCTTGTTTACTCCATAACATATCAGCTTCTACTGGAATTAATCTATAGAAAAGGAGTTCGTTCTCAAGCTAAAATAATTATAGTTCACTCCGATAACTCTGCAGGAGTCTTAAGAGACTCTAGGTAATCATTACCGAATCTGAATTCTGGACTTAACCTGACAATTAAGTAATTGTATCACAAATGGCTGGTGACTGTTTGTTTTCGGAGTCAGCAGACATGTCTCTCTTTCTTTCGATAAAATTTCTGCGAAAATATCCCCTAGAGGTGGTGTTGCTCAACCTCATCGGCCTTGATGACCCTTTCAGAAGTTTTCGTACTTGTGCGGACTTTCTCATTTGAATAATACATGACCGTTAGCTTTTCTATTTCTCTACATCATCAACCTTCTTTGATCTCATTGGAACTGGTTTTTCCCAATTTGTTCGGTAAGCCTATATGTATGAGAAATTGAAGAACGTGAGAAAAAGTCCATGTCACCGCCTGCCAAAATTTTGCTTTTTAGAGTAACTATTGTAATACGATATCCGTTACTTACTAAATTAGTTACAATTCACACTTTTGAAAAAATAAATACTTTCATCAACATTTGATTTCGTACTTTAGGAAAAAAGCAAACATTTTAGTAGATTCTTATAATTAATTCTATTATTTTCCACAATTTTCCAGTAATTACTCTTTTATACTTAATTTTCTAGCAACGCATTAAGAATGAAAAATCGTAGGATTTCAGAGAATATGTAATAGAAAGTGCTATTTACTCCCGTCAAAGCCATCTCAATAATTAATTCTAACTTTCCTCAAATGGGTAGTCTGAAAGTTCATCATATTATTTGTTCATTCTCTTTTTTCCAAAATCCTATTATTAGTCCTAGTTGGAAATGATGGACTTCAGGGACACGAACAAAGAAACTTTACGTCCAAACTTACACAGAAAAATCTAAAGTATAAGCGAAAAACAATTCCAACAATGCATTAACTAAGATCATCTGTTAGGGACATTTCGTTTCGTTTCGTGAGCATGAAGAATATATAATAATGGATGAAGCCTTCACGGGTTTTCCACCAGGTCAAGTAAGCAGTAGCCGACGTTTCGATAGCTAACTCCGCCATCGTCTTCAGGGCGCTGAATGACGATGGCGAATGATTTTTTTCAGCGCCCTGAAGACGATGGCGGAGTTAGCTATCGAAACGTCGGCTACTGCTTACTTGACCTGGTGGAAAACCCGTGAAGACTTCATCCATAGCCTACACCAGGAAAGCACCAAATCTTTCAATATATAATAATGTTTGACAGCAGAGATACATTCTGACTAGCAGGCCGTATACTAACATTGCTAATCCAACTCCCAGCCCTAAATCAACTCATTTAATTTGGAATGAAACACGTTGCACAAAGAAAGATGCAGTCGATGACAGGAAAGAAAATATAAATAAGTGAGTATAGGGATAAGGATCTTTTAAATTGATATCCTCAGAATTCTATAAATATTTACGAATGCTGCATAACGAAAATGTACGGCTGTCCATAAAAGGACTTCGAAGAGTTGCCATAGTTAAAAATAGAGCCAATCGACTAGGGTCTCCATCTTCTCAAAGCAGCAATGAAAAGCCTATGTTACGGCGCCTTTGATGTCTAAATCCTCACGTGAATCGAAGGATGCCGCCATCATTCCTGAGTTTGAGTTGGAAGGGAACTGTCGGCTTAGCGTCAACGCAAGTATATTTTCGGGAATGCGCCACATCTGCCTTTGAGCGGTGAATGCCTTTTCTATTGAAAGTCCAGAGTCTCAGCCAAGTTTCAAGGAAAAAGGCATCCCTTACGGAACTACATAGTGTAGATCACGTATTCAGATTGAGAATGCAGTTTTTCGATACGTGAGCTGAAAGAAATTGAGTCGGGAGCAAAGAACGAAATTCTTGATTCCCCTAATTTCTGCCGAAAATTCCCTCGCGGAAGAGAATGTCGTATTATCGCAGATTAGCTTCAAATTGGAATTGGAATTGGAAATTAAACCAAATACGAATGTTAGGATTACAGAGAGGAATATTCACAGTTGAAAACCATAAAATACTACTACCCCACCTTTCTCTATTTTCCATCATCATATCCTCGATTTTTTTTCCTGATAATACTTATCAACTCAAACAGTAAAATAATTATATGATTAGTCAGTTAACATCAACATCAAACACAATTACTTTCATACTCAGAAAATATGTAATGTAATGTTTACTTCGAAAATACTGTATTTCTCAGAGTGGTTAATGCACACAGCAAACCTGCCGTGAATCAGTATCACGTAACAACTAAAATAAATTAAGAAAACGCTAAAAAATAATTCTGCCGATATTAATCATATTATTATTCAATCATGTTTATATTCAATCATATAATACTATTGAAACAATTTAATACACCAACGCGCCTAAAATTATGACATTACGTTAAATGATAATAATAATTACATTAAGTCATAACAAATAATTACATAAATTATTTACTAAGAAAAAAATAAGAGAGAAGGACATTTTTCGTGAGATATTTACTTTTTCGAAGAAATTAGGGTACGTCAAACTATAACTTCTGTGTGCTCAACAGTCGTCTACTCCGTGAAGTTATCATTACAAACAAATATGTTGCATTCATTATTAAATATGTACAAAAGTGTCGAAAAAAACGCAGGATCTCTTGACCACCATCAGACATAAAGGTTCAAATAGGCAATTGGGTTTAATCTATCTGAAATGCCAAAGAAAAAATTAATTTAGTTGCTCATTCCCTTTGTGTACTACGGAAACCTTACTGCACAAAAAGGGGATGGAAATATTATCTGGCGAGAAGAGGGAGCCAGACTGGAGATATTGAGAAAATCCCCGCAATGTTTTTATCATTGCGTAAATTCCCGTAATGATGCAGTCGAACAAGCCAAGTCGAAGGTCAAGCAAACGATAACATTTGTACATTGTGAGAAAATACTGTTTGTAAATATGACGTGACTTTCACTCACTCTAAGAATAATCACACCAGTTTTCAGTAATCGAAGAATAATTACAGAATTAGGAATTGGAAGAACTATTAATTATACGTCTCTTACTGATTTTTAAGTAAAACTGACCCTAATGATGTATCTCCACCGACGCAGTTCATGAAAAAGCGTCAACATCCCCTACTTTCTTCCAAGGGGGTATTTATTTAACATGTGAAAGGCATCTCCGAGCATAATGTTTATGCAATACACTAAGTTAAGAACTTTCTGCCATGTACAACTTCTTAATGACATAATTCATATATTCTTCTTTTGCTATATACATGAGTTTGTTGAAGGATTATTTTTTCTTCGTGTACAAATTAATGTTTTCGACGAATCAGACAAAAAGTACTCATGTTCTTTTATATTAATAGCTTTTTAAAATTTATTATTCTCTATGTTGCAATCTATCTCTATCTCTCTTTCAAACCGTTCGGAGCTTTTTTACTGACCGCTTCTCTTTGTGGGTGTTTTCCTGGAGCGGAAATATTTTCTGGAATATTCTTGTGGAACATTCTTTTAATTTTTTTTGATTAAAAAATATTTAACAGTTTTTCACTCTACGAAACCGTTCTTTCTTTCCTTTTTTCCTTTCTATGCCAACTTACCTCTTAAAGATCTGAATCTACAGCATTTACTATACATTCATGTTTAAAACTGAAATCTGAACGTACTTTATATTATATTTTGACAATGGGTTAATTGATAAATGAGATTTCAAGCCCCAATTTCGCCCAATGAAGACACTTGCATTGCGTTTCATTGCATACATTACGCTGATCGAATACATTCTCAAGGAAACTTTAGGACCAAAGCCGTTTGCATAAACGAGGTTATGTCAAGTTAATAAAGTTGGTTGGAATGTTCGGATGGAAGCCTGAGAGATCTTAAGGTCGCGATCCTCTCTCCTTGAGTTAGGACACTTTAAGTTGCGTCTCGTTTCTGGAGAAAGCTTCGTGGGCAGCTGGTCGGAGAAAAGGCGTTTCGATTGGTCGTTCGTGGAAAAGAAAGGCATCCACGGTTGATGCGCCATGAGCCACGTGCCATTTATCAGGTCCACCGCGGGGAACTCACCCCGTGCCTCGATACGAGGAATCTGTCCCTCCTCCGCGCTTCCCTTATTCGCGCTCGGGAAACCCCCGCTCGCGTCGAGGGCAAGAAGAAATTGAATGAGCGGCAAAACCCTATCTACTCCGGATTTATCCAGTTGATGACCTTTAGGGTTATTCCTATCCCCTTCCTGCAAACATTTAAGGTACAAATTCAAATGGTTTGGACATAAATGTCTGATTTTGTCATAGGCGCATGTCCTAAACTCATCATTGAACCAGTGATTCTAACAATAATAGCAATACCGGTTTTACGAACTGTTATTAAAGATCGAGAGAAAATTTTGAATTCGTTCCGAAATATCTTTGCAAGGGATCCCTTGAATATTACTTTGATTATGCTCATGTCTCCTCAGAGCAGCAGTTAGCTGCAGTTTCCTTACGGCTGAGCACAGTAAACTGTTTATATAAATAATAAAAAACATTTTCTTTTACAGAGATTGTTAACTTGTGTCGAGGCTCCAGAAACAAACTGAACTAGCAATTAGTTGTCTTAAAGGCTTAAGGCTTAAATTCAATGTAGTATCTGATCCATCACTTCGTTACTACCTAGCAACATAAAATACATCTTCAACAAGGCTTTTTTGGTTGACTTTCAAGAAGTAGATAAAAATCACTAAAAAATAAATAAAGCATATCAGTGTAGAAGTGACGTTCCGAAGAATCTGGATATAATTCGGCAGAAAATAATATGGGGGCCTTATATCGACGGAAACGCGGGCCCTAAATTGAGATTGTGGGACCTATGATTACACCCTTTTCCATTTATCCTGTCCCATTAAAGGAGAGAATGTTTTCAGGAGAAAGCGCACATACAATGTGTAATTTGAGGAATATCTCTAGGTATAGCGCGGCATATCGAGAGCTTATACTTGGCTCGCCCAGAGCCTGCCTAAGGTCCTTTTGGGTGCATCGCACCCGAGCGCCGCTAAGATGGCTGCAAAGTATTCCCCGCACACAGCGCGAAACTCAGTAACCTGGCGCCATAAAATCGCCTTGCACCCGGGCGATAATCATCCTAAGTGGGAGTACATACATCGATGCGCCCAACTACTCAGTTTGGGAAGCACTAACCGATCGAATTAATTAAGAAACGTACGAAACGACAAATACATTTATTTCGACGTCAATAATAAACCTAATGTAATTAATGAAGCAGGCTTGCATTAATCGAGAAAAACAAAAGAATTTCTGCTCTTGATAATAATTGGCGCAGGTATCGCAAAAACAGGAAATGAAGTTTCTGAAATCTCTGCTTCAAATCTTTACGAAATAAATCAGCAGATATTCCATTTTTTCTGGAACCACTACGATATTGATCGACGGCAAACTAAAATGAACTTCGGATTTAAATGCATTTGCTTTTATACCCGAAGGCTACGTATAACAAAAATTCGCTGAAAATCTTTGATGCAAGGTATCCATTATTTGTTCTTTTCGATTCTCTTCTCCGAATTTTACATCGTGATTTCCACTCTCTTTTCTCGGCAATATTAATGGCCAGCCATGCTCTTGATTACACATGAAAGCGGATTATTGCTGCTGAAGTGTTAGCCTTGGGGTTTTGCCGCTCTAGTTTCCAAATTTGGAGTTATGTAAAATTTCAAAAAAGGATTACGGGAATGAAAGTTACTTAAGTTAATCTCGGAAAGGGAGTTGGTGCCGTTGCATATGAATTTAAAGTAACAGATAAGATAAATTGAATAACCAGAGCACTGAATTATTTTTTTTTAAACTATAGCATTATGGGTCTGTCATAGCATGAATTTCTCTTTCTTTTATTAGAGAAAAAGTAAGGGAAATTATTAAGCCGTATTTGAGAATGATATTGACTAAATTCAAGAAGTTTTATATCAAAATTGCAAGAGGTGAAACGAATGTATTCGCTAAGTAAACGTTGGTAGAATAATATCCATTTTTGTTTTTTCTGGAAGTCATAAACGAAATGGGAGACTATTTAAATGAAAGCATTCGTTTCGAGGAGCGACAAAAAAAGGCCACATTAAACATTGATAAGACCGCAATTTCCTCTGCATGAGACTGGTTGGAGACCAAGCAAAACCCCGTCGTTCCTCATTTATAGACGTGTAGATTCTTTCTTTACGGAGTTATGTCTTCTACTCTAACTTACTTATTGTATAAGTTTCCGACTTCATTGCCTTTTCCAGTTCTACCTTTGTATAAATAAATTTTCCGATAATGTGTGTATGGGTTAGATGGAAGAGGAGACCTTTAGTCTCAATGTCGCCCAAGTAAAGACGATTATTATAATTATAATTTACGTACACCTCTCCATGTCTTGAAAATTTGAAACAATTCAAAACCACAAATGGTCGTAGAATAAGATTTCAAGCATTGACGGCGCACGGCAGAGATTTTGAAGTTCCTCTCCTGAAGTCGTAGTAACAGTAATTTTTAGGAACTTGGGCGAAATATCTATCATAATAGAGATCTATAAAGGAATGAAATTCAAAGATTTAGGATTAGTTCAAAGAAAACACAATCTGACTCCGTCCACAGAAAATTTTATGTAAAAGCACTTCAGCTACAGGATTAAATTAAGAGGTATCGAAAAACTGGTTCCTCTGAATGAACATCGATTTCAAGACCTCTCGATGGAAAATATGAAGGCTAAATGATACTTATAACCCAAAGTGAAAAAGAAACGGGGGGATGACTGAAGGGATGACTTGGGTTGTGTTTTTATGTTTTGAGCCTATTATAAAGATTTTAGTAAGATTTATACGTCAGTTTAATGGATGATAGCTGATGGCGCACATGGAGACATTAACATTCAATATGAATATTAAAAAGATGAAATCGTACTACACTAATAAACGGTCTGGAAATCTTGAAGAGGAAAAGAGCCATATATATGTAGGCGGCGTTGGAAACTATCCTCGGTAGTTGTTGACGTATGTACATAGAGAAGGAATGGCAAAATTAAACCCGTACGTAACGGAAATACATAAGTACGTAGACCGTTCTACCGAATCATTTGGAAACGATTAAACTATTTATACATATTTTAATAATTTCAATGTAATTTATCCCTACCGAATGAAACCTGGAAATTAACAAAGCAAGATTGATGTGATTGTAAAATACCGATTATGATCCCTGATGTTACGACAGAAATTTGCAAAACAACTCTTTCTTGAAAGTCTAATAGAGCCGAAAATTCTCTTTTAAATATGCGATTTGTCGCATACCAGATTCTTAGATTCTCAACTGGGAATGAAGGGAGAAATAGTCCAACGCTATTCAATCTGTCATTCATAATTTGGTGGTGGAAATTCATAACTTCCTATTGCTAGAACTTATTTAACCACTTCCAGAAGTTTCTATAAATATTTTTCCTGATATTGGAAATTTTACGGCTGATAGATTTCCATAATTTACTTTCTAAGTTAAAATTGATGGGAGAGAAATGTCATAGATTCGGATGTCAAAGCAAAATGCTTGCGTAAGCTTCGTGGGCAGCTGGTCGGAGAAAAGGCGTTTCGATTGGTCGTTCGTGGAAAAGAAAGGCATCCACGGTTGATGCGCCATGAGCCACGTGCCATTTATCAGGTCCACCGCGGGGAACTCACCCCGTGCCTCGATACGAGGAATCTGTCCCTCCTCCGCGCTTCCCTTATTCGCGCTCGGGAAACCCCCGCTCGCGTCGAGGGCAAGAAGAAATTGAATGAGCGGCAAAACCCTATCTACTCCGGATTTATCCAGTTGATGACCTTTAGGGTTATTCCTATCCCCTTCCTGCAAACATTTAAGGTACAAATTCAAATGGTTTGGACATAAATGTCTGATTTTGTCATAGGCGCATGTCCTAAACTCATCATTGAACCAGTGATTCTAACAATAATAGCAATACCGGTTTTACGAACTGTTATTAAAGATCGAGAGAAAATTTTGAATTCGTTCCGAAATATCTTTGCAAGGGATCCCTTGAATATTACTTTGATTATGCTCATGTCTCCTCAGAGCAGCAGTTAGCTGCAGTTTCCTTACGGCTGAGCACAGTTTACTGTGCTCAGCCGTAAGGAAATAAAAAACATTTTCTTTTACAGAGATTGTTAACTTGTGTCGAGGCTCCAGAAACAAACTGAACTAGCAATTAGTTGTCTTAAAGGCTTAAGGCTTAAATTCAATGTAGTATCTGATCCATCACTTCGTTACTACCTAGCAACATAAAATACATCTTCAACAAGGCTTTTTTGGTTGACTTTCAAGAAGTAGATAAAAATCACTAAAAAATAAATAAAGCATATCAGTGTAGAAGTGACGTTCCGAAGAATCTGGATATAATTCGGCAGAAAATAATATGGGGGCCTTATATCGACGGAAACGCGGGCCCTAAATTGAGATTGTGGGACCTATGATTACACCCTTTTCCATTTATCCTGTCCCATTAAAGGAGAGAATGTTTTCAGGAGAAAGCGCACATACAATGTGTAATTTGAGGAATATCTCTAGGTATAGCGCGGCATATCGAGAGCTTATACTTGGCTCGCCCAGAGCCTGCCTAAGGTCCTTTTGGGTGCATCGCACCCGAGCGCCGCTAAGATGGCTGCAAAGTATTTCCCGCACACAGCGCGAAACTCAGTAACCTGGCGCCATAAAATCGCCTTGCACCCGGGCGATAATCATCCTAAGTGGGAGTACATACATCGATGCGCCCAACTACTCAGTTTGGGAAGCACTAACCGATCGAATTAATTAAGAAACGTACGAAACGACAAATACATTTATTTCGACGTCAATAATAAACCTAATGTAATTAATGAAGCAGGCTTGCATTAATCGAGAAAAACAAAAGAATTTCTGCTCTTGATAATAATTGGCGCAGGTATCGCAAAAACAGGAAATGAAGTTTCTGAAATCTCTGCTTCAAATCTTTACGAAATAAATCAGCAGATATTCCATTTTTTCTGGAACCACTACGATATTGATCGACGGCAAACTAAAATGAACTTCGGATTTAAATGCATTTGCTTTTATACCCGAAGGCTACGTATAACAAAAATTCGCTGAAAATCTTTGATGCAAGGTATCCATTATTTGTTCTTTTCGATTCTCTTCTCCGAATTTTACATCGTGATTTCCACTCTCTTTTCTCGGCAATATTAATGGCCAGCCATGCTCTTGATTACACATGAAAGCGGATTATTGCTGCTGAAGTGTTAGCCTTGGGGTTTTGCCGCTCTAGTTTCCAAATTTGGAGTTATGTAAAATTTCAAAAAAGGATTACGGGAATGAAAGTTACTTAAGTTAATCTCGGAAAGGGAGTTGGTGCCGTTGCATATGAATTTAAAGTAACAGATAAGATAAATTGAATAACCAGAGCACTGAATTATTTTTTTTTAAACTATAGCATTATGGGTCTGTCATAGCATGAATTTCTCTTTCTTTTATTAGAGAAAAAGTAAGGGAAATTATTAAGCCGTATTTGAGAATGATATTGACTAAATTCAAGAAGTTTTATATCAAAATTGCAAGAGGTGAAACGAATGTATTCGCTAAGTAAACGTTGGTAGAATAATATCCATTTTTGTTTTTTCTGGAAGTCATAAACGAAATGGGAGACTATTTAAATGAAAGCATTCGTTTCGAGGAGCGACAAAAAAAGGCCACATTAAACATTGATAAGACCGCAATTTCCTCTGCATGAGACTGGTTGGAGACCAAGCAAAACCCCGTCGTTCCTCATTTATAGACGTGTAGATTCTTTCTTTACGGAGTTATGTCTTCTACTCTAACTTACTTATTGTATAAGTTTCCGACTTCATTGCCTTTTCCAGTTCTACCTTTGTATAAATAAATTTTCCGATAATGTGTGTATGGGTTAGATGGAAGAGGAGACCTTTAGTCTCAATGTCGCCCAAGTAAAGACGATTATTATAATTATAATTTACGTACACCTCTCCATGTCTTGAAAATTTGAAACAATTCAAAACCACAAATGGTCGTAGAATAAGATTTCAAGCATTGACGGCGCACGGCAGAGATTTTGAAGTTCCTCTCCTGAAGTCGTAGTAACAGTAATTTTTAGGAACTTGGGCGAAATATCTATCATAATAGAGATCTATAAAGGAATGAAATTCAAAGATTTAGGATTAGTTCAAAGAAAACACAATCTGACTCCGTCCACAGAAAATTTTATGTAAAAGCACTTCAGCTACAGGATTAAATTAAGAGGTATCGAAAAACTGGTTCCTCTGAATGAACATCGATTTCAAGACCTCTCGATGGAAAATATGAAGGCTAAATGATACTTATAACCCAAAGTGAAAAAGAAACGGGGGGATGACTGAAGGGATGACTTGGGTTGTGTTTTTATGTTTTGAGCCTATTATAAAGATTTTAGTAAGATTTATACGTCAGTTTAATGGATGATAGCTGATGGCGCACATGGAGACATTAACATTCAATATGAATATTAAAAAGATGAAATCGTACTACACTAATAAACGGTCTGGAAATCTTGAAGAGGAAAAGAGCCATATATATGTAGGCGGCGTTGGAAACTATCCTCGGTAGTTGTTGACGTATGTACATAGAGAAGGAATGGCAAAATTAAACCCGTACGTAACGGAAATACATAAGTACGTAGACCGTTCTACCGAATCATTTGGAAACGATTAAACTATTTATACATATTTTAATAATTTCAATGTAATTTATCCCTACCGAATGAAACCTGGAAATTAACAAAGCAAGATTGATGT
>KZ308616.1:556557-605907 GCA_000376725.2 Ladona fulva
GGTATATTATTGCCATCGCGATTCATAATTATTTCTCTTTTTTTTTAATGCATTCACTCGATTTGGCATATTCAATGAAATCGCATTCTTTTATAAATTATATTTTTATTGATATGACGAAATGATATTAATTATCATCTTGAATGGAAGATTAATTGCTAATACATTATAATAGTGTAATAAACGGCTCTTTTAAAATATTTTATGGGATGTCCTCCTAACATTATCATGATTTGTTCATATCAATTTAACAACGGGCTATCTGGTTTAAAAGTCCGTAAAAAAGCTTTTATGAAAACTTAAAAATTTTGCTGGTTTTAATCAAAAGATTTTAAATTATCATGATTCATCCGCAGCTGCTGAGAGGATGTTTCTTAGTAATCAGTGAAGTTTTTGCCCTCAGTTTCTATTTGGAAAATTCTTTCTTATTATTAAAATATTTCTCCTGCACAGAGATTTCCAGTCACAACATCATTAGAAACTGAGGTTAGATTGATGACTTCAATTAATTTCCAAAGAAAACTTAAAGGAGTAAAGTTAGTTAAATATACATGATTAATTCCAAAATGTATATATTTATCTTTAATTCCAAAATTTATTTTTAGGGTGTTACAGAAAACTACTCAACCTGGTCATGTCATCGCAGTTGCTACTGTCCTAGTTCTATCTGCAATATTTTATCCTTCCAAAGCTGATGCATCTCATGGGACAAGGCTGCGACAACTTCTTTCGCTCCTTCATTTGACTGCATTTTCCATACAATTTGGTTCGCAAATATGGATGACCTTTGTTTCAGGTAAAAATAATGTTGCATATCATTGTAAATGGCTTGAAATGATATTCCATATTCCTAAAAATTTACTCATGCTCATCATTTGCAAAGGATGGAAATTTATAATTATTTTCTCTTCTTTACAGGTCTATCCTTATATTTTACAATGCCAAGGCATATATTTGGTCAAATTCAGAAGGTTCTCTTCCCACTTTACTTCACTTTGACTGGGATCCTTAGCTTAATTTCTCTTTACACCTATTCTAAGCTGCATTCCCTTAACGATGGAGAAGGAAAATCACAGGTTAGTTTGAGTGATTATAGGTTAAGTGAACACTTATGAATAAAATAATAGTCGGTAGATACAAATGATTATCACTTCCTCTACATCTTAGTTTTTTTAATAAGGCATTTTGCTAATGCTCATTGTAACTCGGATTTAAAAAGGGAGCATTATATATGCTTATTACAATTGTTCCCCTTCCTCAATGCCATTATTACAGTTGTTTTCCCATCAGATCTAAGATCTATCATGTAAAAATATATTATTTTTTAATGCTGCAAATGAATCTAATGGTTTTCATTTAAAAACTGGCCTATATAAATAGCTAAAAAAGGCATACACAAGATTCATTGAAATTTTATTGAGGAAATATGATAAATTTCTGATTATTCTTAACCATTATTTTGAAATATTTTAATAAAGAGGATATCTATGATATGTTATTTGTAAAACCAAACTTCCTTACAAAGGTAATCAAATGCCTTATGATTTATTAATAAATACTTTTCTATATATTTTGACAGAGATGCTAATTCTTATTTTCTTTATCTTTTATTAGGTGGTAGCCATGTGTGCATGCTTTGCTGTACAGCTTCTCACAAGACTGTATCTCTGCCCCCGTCTGGTCAGATTCATGGAGTGCAAACATAAAATGGAACAATTAGCTTCCCCTACTGCGATTGCAAAGTGTCCTCGCTACATGCAATACTGTGTTTATTTCCGCTGGGCCCATACTGCGACTGCCATGTGCAACATATTCTCTATGGCATGCACCACCTTCCACCTTCATCATTTGGCTCAGCAGCTTTGTATATGACAGAAATGCTAGTAGAGAAGTTAATCCTTGGATCTGTTGATTTGCAAACCATTGGACTGGAAACATTAGGATTGATGCTGGCATCATAGGTCTTGAATGGAAGGATACTTGTGATCTCATTAGGCTGTGCAGAAACAGTCAAAATGGAATTTACGTATCCTTTGGAGCATTGGATGAGTGAAGTGTTTCTTTGGAGGAATTATTAATCAAGAAAGGACTAAATTCGCCAAACAATGCAGTTTTATTTCTTAATCTTTTGGAAATTGGAAAGTATGCCAAAGATGTAGGCCATACATCATAGACTGCTATGTATTAATTTTTCATTTCATCATAACTCATTGAGACTGGGTGACATAAAATCTTTGTTCATAAATGATCATTTTAAGTTATTTTGCCATCCATTATCATATTCAAAATGAGGAGTGATTCTCGTTTTAACATTATCAAATCTTATTAATGAAGGAATTATCAATGCACTTTTTATTGTAGGGTCATTCCTGATGTCTAGTCGCACTTAATATTTTTTCTGCTACATTCTGTACCTTATGTTTGTAACCTAATATTTATATTACATATCATACAAAGTGCTAAATATCTCAAAATAAAATAATTTACGATTATTACACTGATGTCATTATTATGTGAAAGTTTTAATGCCTTTATTCCCAGCAAATGACCTTATAGTCATGACTGAAAAGTAATGTAGTTAAATGGTTGAATAAAAGGAGGTCTATTTTGCTGATCAAGTGGATGTGAAATGAAGTGAGGGTAACAGAGGCAAAAATGAGAATTGACAAGAATGATAATCAATTAAGATACACGACGTATAAACAGCAAGCAGTAATATAATAATATTTTGATAAAAGATCTTGCTGTTACATAATGATGAAACGGTACCTTTTAGCATTTGAAAAGTACATTTCGTTTAACAATTAATTTCTTAACCACTGACTATCAGTTTGTAAATATTCTAAGGAAGAGAATTAAGAAGGAAGTTAACCTCTAGACTTCATTACATTTATAGGTAGTGGAATTATAAATATTAGACACAAAACGCAAGGATATTTTTATGCTTTACCGTTTGACAGAATAGACTATACCTAAAAGATAGATAAAAGGCCAACCTTAAATTTTGAAATACTTTCCGACAAGTTAAATCTTGTGTCTTATTCTTCACTTATTTAGCTTATGTGGGCGATTTCTTCTTTTATGAGTATTCTGCGATAGAAGATGAAAGACATTAAGACTATAGTAAAAAGCCTTAATTTTTTTCATTTAAATTCGCAAAAAGTAATGTATATCAATCTACAAGTAAAAGCATACGACGACAAAAGGCAGAACAATATGATAACATTGCCATTACGTTTGAGCACATTATTATTAAAGAGCTCATTCATCGAGAAACGTTAATGCTTGTTGGTAATGGTTAAGATGTGGTTGCTCAAATATATTTTTTCAATCGGCATCTGGATTTGTAAGCATTAAATCTGACTGGCTTTGACCAGCACACAGCACCACAAAACTAGTTCGTGAACTAATTAGATGCGAAAGTACATAATATGAGTTCGATTACGCAAATACTGCATAGAAAACACATAATTTATTACAAGAATTTCTTCAGTTGAATCCCTGATTTATTTTTGAGACTCCCTGCCGTCCATGTTGTAGACAGAAATCAAATCAACACACCTGTAGTAAGTTCCGACTATCACAGAGAAGTAATCACGAAAACTGACATGCCCCTAGAAATGTCGAAGAGCCACACAATATCTAGGGTTTGAAAATACACCTTTCTCGAATTTTCGTAACTTATTTCGAAATAATAGGACATCAGAAATGGAATCCACGCTATCGACAATTGTAATCCCACCATTTCTTATAAGGGCATCTTAGGTAAGCTGCCAACTCTCCCGGATTTAGAAAAATGTTTCTAAAATCTTCCGCCCGCCTGTTTGAGGCATTAATCTCCCCCTTTTACTCAATTAGGTACGCTTTTCAGTTCGAAAGCAAATTCTGCAACTTATTTTCTTTAACATTTCAACACCAGCAGAGCTCCTTCGTAATCTTTGCTTTGGCACGATGTATTTTCTCTGAGTAACATCACTATCAGCTAATTTCTATTACTCTTCTTCTAGGGAAAGAGACATTCATTTGCGGAAATCGCATTCAAAATATCATATTTCGAGCTAGTTCAATCGTCATTAAGTTGCACATGAAGCTGTTCGTAAACAAAAAATATTTATTCTTTGGTGGTTTGAGTTATGCTTTTGATAGTATCCCGGAATGTACATACTACATTTAGAATCGACAACTCCCGAAATAAACTCTTCAGTTGGCAACCCTAGTTCCAGGCCGAGACGCATTCATTAACTTTTAAGAAATGAAATTATGAGATTGCGCGCTTTTTTCAGCTAAGCCTAGAAAGTAATCTTTTTCTTGTTTTGTACATCAACATTTTTTAATGCAATAAGAAAAAATAATTAAGTCTTATAACAGAAAAAGTTATGTTATTTAATGTTAAATTCACATCTTCACCTAATATCTCGCAGAGAAGCTCTGATCTGCAATCAAAAACTGTCAAGTACAATTACGTCATAGATATTGAAAGAACAGATCTTCTTGAATGATTTCTTTAACTAGAAAATGGTTAAGGAAAATGTATGATAGTTTCTAAAATTTTAATGTAGCAAATAATGAAAATGTTAAGATTAACGTTCAGAGAACAGGGTGAAAACCATTTCTCAACTTAAAATTTTGAGATATTTCCTGTTAATTCTTTAGAGGATAGAATATACCTCTTTTGAATTTTACAAAAACTCAAGTTGCTTTTCAACAAGCACAAACACAATTTGTAGCAATTACTACTACATTCTTACGGTGAGGTTAGACCAAAATGGTCTCTTTTCCATCTAACCTCCAGCATCATTAAATGCTATATGGGGGATATACTATAACATAAAATTACCTAAATTACTTGCACCTAGAAAAATAAATAAATGCACGCAAACAAACCAGCAAATATTATATACTACAGACTTGGTACTAACAAGCATATATTAACCGACAATTAAGATGTAATTCGTGTATTAACTTTGGTTACAAAGGAATCTGTACAACATGAGAATTGGATCAATTCCTGAATGTAAGTATTGATCCCAGACATTCTGAATGAGAAGTTTCAAATTTAATAATGAAAGTAAGGTAAAAATTTGTCTTAGCCAAGTAGCAGTATTCAGTGAAAATGTCTATTAATTGTTGCTCAAATTTGGAATTTCTAGAGCTGTTAATTAGTTTTGTATCAAAAAAATTAAGTTTCAATACTTGAATCAAAATTTATCCTAGGAGATAAATGAAAAATGATTTTATAAATGGGCCAGGTCAGGATACCCTGAAGAATTCACATCTCAAACCTCACAGGAAAATTTAAAACTAAGATTAACTGGCACATCTCACTATTTCATGAATTTTACCAACCTGTGTAGCTGCCCAAGTATTTCCCCAATGGTAAATTTTCCATCAAATCAAAATTGACTCTGTTGAGACAATACAGGAAAACAATAATGAATATTTCATCCCAGAAATATAACAGTAAATTACAACACTTGTTTCTGCTAAAATACAAAGAATTCAGTCTGTTTTTCAAATCCCTTAACAGCTATAAAAATAAGAGGTAATGCATAAGCACACAAACATTAATATCACTATATACAGGCCTGCAACTGAAAATATTACCTAAATATAAGTATAAAGGAATGTAATATGTATTTTCATCTCACATTATAAAATGTAGTTCCTAAGAAGATAGGAAGGGTAGAAGAATACTGAACATTTTTCTACCCTTCCTACTGGGCATTCATCTACCCCTGATGATGATAGCTAGCCCATTGAAACACTTACAGGTTTCCTCTCAGAGTTCTCTCAGAGCAGAGAAATCTTGAATAATTGTTGAGTTCTATGAACTGGACATTGCATAAACTTATGCTCCTGCCTAATGATTTATGGAATATTTTAAATCTCCACCTATAGTTACCAGTTTAAAACAACTTCAAATCACCTAACAATATCCTAGATTTTGATAGTTCCTGACAGTGTTAGGGTTCAAATTGTAAGGAGCTGTAAATTCTTATCTCAATGAAACCATGTACTACTGTCTTGAGTGCATTCTCCATATTATTCCAATTTAAAGATTTGTTTATGAAACTCTAACATGAAAAAAATATTATGATCACAAATCATACTCTTGTTGTAACAAGTAGATTGTAATACCTCCACCTTCTTCTAATAACAGAATCAGGTGTATTAGAGCACCAGTTCAAGCTAAATCCAAAAATTCTACCAATCAGTTCACCCACACTGGTGTTAACCCAACTGGCTGAATCCAACCACTGATTTTTGGTACAACATGCGAAGGGATTCTTGGTGGATAACGGGTAAATATTAAAGATTGTTACTCTACCAAATAACTATGCAATAAATTAAGCTAGGATGGTTCACAAACCAGAAAAAAAACAAAGTAAATCAACAAACTTTGTAATGGCACAAATATTTTCTAAATCATAAATGAAATTACCATAATACATTTCCATTATAGAAATATTAGATTTTAAAATTCATGAAGATGAAAAGAAAGCTTCATTTCAAAGTTAATTTTATCCTAAACATGTTAAAAGAAGCTTTACTTCATGAAATTCTCATACAACAATAAAAAAGGATGACACGAGATATTTAATTAAGAGTCAATACCAAACATCAATATAATGACACATTAGAAATTAATCACACAATATGGAATGACAAAAAATATTTACTGATGAGAGATCGAAGACAGTAAAAACTTTTAGTGTCATGTAAATCTTTATTTAATGAGAAATCCCTCTTGTTTCGTATCACTACATAAACAACAACAGTGGTATCCATCATCAATAAGAATTTACCTATGAATAAATAAGTTCAAATCAATCAACAGAATCCTTACTTTGGGGATAACACTAACGCAAGAATTACCAGTCATCAACCCTTCTTAAACAACCTGGCCAGAATAAACATTTTTTTGCAGGAAGTCAACAAGCTGCTTTACTGCACAGTTTGCTCCTGCTTAGCCAATACAATAAAATTGACAGTAAAAACACTTCAATATTGAGGAGGGAAGATATCTGCTTACAAATTGTTCCTGATAGAAGAGTATTTTACAGTACGAATAGAAAGAAGGCTTTATATTGTGAGACAGAAGGGAGGGGAGGATATGGTATCTAAGGAATGTTGGTGGTATAGATGGGGGATCATGCTGCAGTCGGAAGAAATCAGAGCAATTAGTGAAGGGCGCTGCAGAAGAGGCAAGGTCACCACCACCTTTGACCAATCACTAATAAGCCAGCATATATTTCTGAGGCAAAGCTTTGTTTGTCACAGGAAAAAATCCTTTGGTGTTCCATGCTTATGTCAACACCCTCAAATTCAATGGCAATGCCCACTCAGATGAAAGCCATTTTTCAGAATTGTGAAATTTTGGCCAGTAATCTTTCTTGGAATTCTGCCACAAAAGTTTAAATGGCTGTTTGGGGATGACGGGTCTCTCCCCTCCATTCTCAATTAAGAACAGGATCACATATATTCAGCTCAAGTCCATGGGATTGGCATCATGGGTTCGAGCGTGCATTCCATGCCTCATGTGCCTCTGAATTGATGTTGTTGGTCCAGATGAAGATGAATCCCTCTGGATCGACTCAAATATTCCCTGCAGATCCGGAGAGCTTCTAATTTGAGCTACAAACTCACCAAGATGAGGACTCTTGTCTATAAGAAAGAGAATTAAATGAAATTAGAAATCATCATCCAAATCCATAATAACATTCCAATCATATTACAATACAACTGGAAAGTTATTTAATTTCAAATTATTCCTTAAGTTAGTGATAAAGTTTTTTTGTACATATATATTGTAGTACTAAGGGATGAGGGCAAAATTCAAGATATTATTTATTTATATACCTAAGCATATTTCTTAAATGACAAGCACAAAGTGAAATGTACACATTATTAGCATTCTCACTATGAGCTGGTTTTAATTTCTGTTAGTGTGAAACATTTGCAAGATTGCCACAAATTTAATACACTGCATATTTAGCCTGTTGGAAATTACACCAAGATTTTATGTATTTAATATACTGGGAAAGTACAAAATTTACCTTACCAATTTTTATTTTCTACCACCTAACAGACAATTGTTACTTTTTCTAAAATGCGCACGGTAAAAATTCTGTTGTCTAGTAACAAACATACTTAAAAAGTCAATTTTCTTATCAAAATCTTTAAAAAGACAGAAAATGCTTTCTACAATAGCACACAAAGAAATAAGATCTTACCTACTATCTCTTTCACTGATTCTCTACTAACCAACATGAATATCTTTTTAATTTGGCTACAAGACTTACCCTGTACATAATTCATACCAACTTATAATACATTAAATATGATTGGATCATGAAAAATTGAAGAAAGTAATTCTAAATTCAATTTTATGTTACTGCCAATGAGAATATATAGTAATTGTTTGCTATTACATTTCAATACTAAGAATCCTATAAAATATTTACTTGGGTGTCACCAAATGAGTCTATTGTTCGTTGGTATGGCTCTGATCACATAAAAAATGGATCTTATGATGTGCGTACGCCAAAACCAAGGCAGCTGGTCCAGTTAGAAAGAGGAAATTGAAATATTATAGTTTGACCATAAATTGTGATAATGATGTGACAGCCAGATGCTGCATGGAAGTAGGAAGAGGCACTCAAAGGTAACAGTGCCTCCAAAACTAAGGATATGGGACCACCACGTGCACTTGGTTGTGCAGGATTCCTGCAATTATGGTTTTTTCCAAGGAAGTAGGGAAGATTGGAAAATTTGCAGATAACAGAAAAAAAGAAAGCACCATGTAAGCTTCATCTCTTGGCAAGAGGCCAATTATTAGGATATTTGGTTCTTCTGATTCAGACCCCAGGGCAAGAACCCACTCCTGTGAGGCCCTTGGTCCTCCACATTTAAAGGTAAGGTGGTGGCAATGTCCAGACTACCAACAGACACTGAACTGGATATGTGCATCTCAACATTGAAATGGTGAATGCTTCTGGGTACTTAGAGGAATGTTCTCTAAGAATGTGAGGTTTGGTGTAGAGAGATTGAAAGATAAATTCAAGAGGGAAAGGAAACAAAAATCAATACACTGAAGTTGTAACATGAAAAGATAGGCAAAACTATTTGAAATACGAAATTCCTAATGACTAATTAATGAATGAATAAGAATTCAACTATCGTGGTCCAGGTTTAGGTCACTAATTTCAAAAGTCAATTTAATATCTTTTTGGAAGAGAAAAAAATAAATAAAATCATAGTGATTACTGGAACTGGTAACTATAATTACAAATGGAAGATATGAAAGTAATGTGGTGCTCATACCAGCATCCGGAATGGTGAGAAGAGCAGCTACAGCTCTCATTGCTGAACGCTTCAGTTCATCTTGTTTTTCGTACTCTTGCTTCACTGAATTGGCTTTAACTTTCATTGTGCATGTACTACGCAAGGGGTCAACTAGACGCTCAAGACCTGTGAAAATAGATAATTCAATGAACAAATACACAAAAATCAAAAAGTGTAATTAGGGGTATAAAAATGAAAGTTGTTAACAACAGAATTTCACAACACACCACTAGCATTCGTCAGTTATTTAACACCTTCAATCCAGGACAATACTGCAGAATTGACAAATTTAGGACACAAGGTGAAGTTGAACATGTTAAATTTACAAGCAGAAATGTTTGGCAAATTTACACTAGCACCATATGGTATTTTAAAGAGCTCACAGCTCTCTTCAAAGAACAATGCTAGGAACTAAAATAAAAAGTGCTAAATAATGCTCAAGACACAAGTATTAGTTTCATGAAATAATCTATTATCTTTATTTTTGTCTTGCATACTCAATGGAGAAAAATTACATTAGTAATCATGTTTACTCATTACTGGAAAAATTCTATCCTGAACAATTCTTTTCCATTTCAGCAATTCTTTCAATTATGATCCATTTCAATTTCACTTGATTATGCTAACTGAGTTCAATCTTAATCTATAAAAAAACATTTCAAATTATCTAAATTATTGAACCATTGGTGCACTTAGCATCTCTGTCACTCAAAATTAAAATATTTACACTTTTCACTGGATAAGCAATATCACATTTTAAATTTTAGCCCTATAATTGCAATTGGAAAAATAATGGAGAAGAGATAAATTGAAAAATATCAAACTAGGAATCAAATTTAAAGCTATGTATTGTAAAAAGCACTATAATATTGGTATCATATGATGGGTAGTAAGAAGGCTTTGGATATACTTAAAGAGGAATAAATATGGTTCCAAAAATACTATTACAGCAACAATTGAAATAAATTCTAAAACTTCAAATAGTTTCAACAGAGCAAGCAGTCCAGACAAGAATTTTCAGCAGAATGTAAAGACTTACGCTGCAGGACCGGAGAAGGACAAAGCTGTGCCAGACGGGCGACCATAAGGTACGTCAGCATCTTAATATCATAATGATCACGGAGGCCTCCTTCCACATGGTTCAAAAACTCAAATATATCTAGACGATCCAGGCATGAATCAAGTAGTGTATACATGCATTCAAATGCTGCCTTACGGACATCCAAGCCATCATCAACAGTGTGTTTAAAAGGTCCCATTTCAACCTCTCGTATAAGTTCTCTCTGAAAAATTATAATGCACCGATTTTTACTGGGTCACAGAAAAAGAAAATATAGAGTAACAAAAAATTTAAACAATGTGAACCATTACATTTATATAGTAATCATGTTTACTTGCATAATATACCAGATTATTCTTAACCATTACATTTGTTTAATGATACCTTATTTCAATAGAATATAAAATATGGAATACAGTAGAGGATCGCTTATCCCGAATTCTAAATAACTGAAGTATCCAAACAACGGAACCAGTTTTGAAGAATTTTTCAAACTCGCGGCAGTGGAATAATCCGCACCATCACCAGATGCCAAGGACTAATCGGTAATTAAAATTCGTATGAATGTCATGATTTTTGTCATTTTTCGTGGATGAAATATGATTGCAAAATATAACAAATTTAAATGTGACTAATTTCATAAGAAAATGTTTTGTCAGATCACGTAATAACAAATTAGTCTCTGTTTTTAAGAAGACAGCTTGAATCACTGGATTCACAGCAAGTTTTTCTTTATGATTACGATATAGTATTTAATCATTTATTAAAAAATCCTGTGTTTTTTCCTGAATAAAGTTTTTATTCGAGATTGTTGATAATCTCTCAACTTACGTTTTTCCACTCTACTTAAGTTGTATATACAAGTATTAAGCGTGGATATTTTTTACTGGTGGTAGTGCACATGTGAGAATATTATCTAAAAAACCGGAAATATCTTTATTCCAGAATAGGCACGGTCCCGGGCATTCCAGATTAGTGATCCTCTACTGTATTTGTAATATAAAAATCACATGATATCCGTACGCCAAAACCAAGGCAGCTGGTCCAGTTAGAAAGAGGAAATTGAAATATTATAGTTTGACCATAAATTGTGATAATGATGTGACAGCCAGATGCTGCATGGAAGTAGGAAGAGGCACTCAAAGGTAACAGTGCCTCCAAAACTAAGGATATGGGACCACCACGTGCACTTGGTTGTGCAGGATTCCTGCAATTATGGTTTTTTCCAAGGAAGTAGGGAAGATTGGAAAATTTGCAGATAACAGAAAAAAAGAAAGCACCATGTAAGCTTCATCTCTTGGCAAGAGGCCAATTATTAGGATATTTGGTTCTTCTGATTCAGACCCCAGGGCAAGAACCCACTCCTGTGAGGCCCTTGGTCCTCCACATTTAAAGGTAAGGTGGTGGCAATGTCCAGACTACCAACAGACACTGAACTGGATATGTGCATCTCAACATTGAAATGGTGAATGCTTCTGGGTACTTAGAGGAATGTTCTCTAAGAATGTGAGGTTTGGTGTAGAGAGATTGAAAGATAAATTCAAGAGGGAAAGGAAACAAAAATCAATACACTGAAGTTGTAACATGAAAAGATAGGCAAAACTATTTGAAATACGAAATTCCTAATGACTAATTAATGAATGAATAAGAATTCAACTATCGTGGTCCAGGTTTAGGTCACTAATTTCAAAAGTCAATTTAATATCTTTTTGGAAGAGAAAAAAATAAATAAAATCATAGTGATTACTGGAACTGGTAACTATAATTACAAATGGAAGATATGAAAGTAATGTGGTGCTCATACCAGCATCCGGAATGGTGAGAAGAGCAGCTACAGCTCTCATTGCTGAACGCTTCAGTTCATCTTGTTTTTCGTACTCTTGCTTCACTGAATTGGCTTTAACTTTCATTGTGCATGTACTACGCAAGGGGTCAACTAGACGCTCAAGACCTGTGAAAATAGATAATTCAATGAACAAATACACAAAAATCAAAAAGTGTAATTAGGGGTATAAAAATGAAAGTTGTTAACAACAGAATTTCACAACACACCACTAGCATTCGTCAGTTATTTAACACCTTCAATCCAGGACAATACTGCAGAATTGACAAATTTAGGACACAAGGTGAAGTTGAACATGTTAAATTTACAAGCAGAAATGTTTGGCAAATTTACACTAGCACCATATGGTATTTTAAAGAGCTCACAGCTCTCTTCAAAGAACAATGCTAGGAACTAAAATAAAAAGTGCTAAATAATGCTCAAGACACAAGTATTAGTTTCATGAAATAATCTATTATCTTTATTTTTGTCTTGCATACCCAATGGAGAAAAAATACATTAGTAATCATGTTTACTCATTACTGGAAAAATTCTATCCTGAACAATTCTTTTCCATTTCAGCAATTCTTTCAATTATGATCCATTTCAATTTCACTTGATTATGCTAACTGAGTTCAATCTTAATCTATAAAAAAACATTTCAAATTATCTAAATTATTGAACCATTGGTGCACTTAGCATCTCTGTCACTCAAAATTAAAATATTTACACTTTTCACTGGATAAGCAATATCACATTTTAAATTTTAGCCCTATAATTGCAATTGGAAAAATAATGGNACCAGTTTTTGAGATCTCATACTGTAAATAGAAAAAAATAAGTCATAAAACACTACATCATAAAATAAATAAGAATACTGCCTTTCCAGGTCTATATTCCTGACTCTTATTTAGTAATAAAGTCAGTTGTCAAGATGTTTTCAACTACTGTTGAAATACATAAAATTGCATAAAAAGATATTGTTACAAAAATTAAATAGGACGAAAGAAATTAGAGATAAGTTTTCAGAACAGCTGCAAGAAATGGGAAGGAAATGAAGGAAAACAACCAATGGCTCATGAGCTATCTATGAAATTAATACACCAAACACAGTATCTGAAATATTTCAATCAAAAAGCAAATTTCAAAATGACAACCTTTTAATACTCAAGTAGGATGCCTCAACACACCAAATTAACTATTATCTTAATTTTTCTTCTGACAATATAAGTTAGATGCCCTCTTAAACAATTTGATGACAAACATGGAGATTTCTTTCAATTATCCCTTTGAAAAATATGTTCCTGTTTACATACATACCATAGACATTGGTACATTGTACAAAGAATTTATTCCTGTAAAATGGAGCATAAAATTTTTATACTGAAGAGAATAATAATAAAGTGAATTTTCTCACTCAAGGGTGTCAAAACACTCATAAACACTAATGTAATTACAAGTACCCCTGCAAATGACACAGCTAATCCAGGTTGAAAGATTCACAAGATTCAGCTATAAAGCTGTTAAAATAAAGTATGCTTAGCTTGAAATATTTTCCAATATCACTCAACACAATATTTAGAGACTCAACAATTAGACACTTAAATGGTATGATGGACAAGATGCGTAAAATAATGGCTTGCTTACCCTGACTTTGGTTTCTGCATATAAACGAGGAAGCACAGTATCCATGAGATCACGAATGAGAGATGGTTTATTGTGGGCTGCTGAGTTGAAAGCAACAAGCGCAACTCTCCGAACATTGGGATCAGGATCCTCAAGGGCACTCAGGAATCTACCCATACCTCCAGCTCGCAGGAGTGCATCAATAGGTTGGGGCTAAATGGATGTGAAATGCATAATTGATCAGATTTGATGTATTTTTGAGAAAATACATCACATCAACAAAATTTTAGTAAGTTGGAATATTTATAATATAGAAATATTGGATGGTAATAACAAATAAAATTATACTTTTTGATGCATGATTTCATCTTTCTTTAAATGAGAGCTTGGATGATAAGAGTATGTAAACAAGTTACTTTTTCTACTAAAATAATGAAATTTATAAATATATAATAAAGATAGAACACTTCTACCGTTACCACAAAAAATATTTATTCCACGACCATGGTTTCGACCCTTCAGGCCATCTTCAGGTGGTAACGGTAGAAGAGTTCCATCTTTATTAATTATAATGGAGAACTACCACAAAGTCTAGGCCAAATTAGTAGATTCTATAATGAAATTGGTTTGATAATAAGAATGGTAATAAATGTTACCTTCGTCTAATATGATAGGTATTCCTCAAAATACTCTTATATACCAAAAATAATAATAGGTATTCCTCAAAGTGAGAGGGTGATAGCAGTCAAAGTAAGGAGCAAACCAGTAGATACTCTAGTCATTCAAGTATACATGCCCACATCAGATGCAAAGGATGAGGAAGTGGAGGTAGTGTATGAACAATTATCACAGGTATATGAAGAGAATGGAAAGGGACAGGTGAGAGTTGTGATAATGGGAGACTGGAATAGTGTCATAGGTAAAGGCAGAAGAGATACTGTGGTGAGGGAAATACGGTCTGGGAAACAGGAATGACAGAGATGAGAAAATACTGGATTTCTGTGGAGAGAACAACCTACGGGTGGCAAACACATGGTTTAGGAATCACGAGCAGAGGTTGTACACCTGGAAAAGTCCTGGGAATAGAAATAGATACCAAATAGACTTAATTTTAGTTAATCAAAGATTTAAAAATAGCATTAAGAATGCCAAAACCCTTCCAGGTGCTGATATAGACTCAGACCACAACCTATTAATTGCAGATCTGTAGAGAAAACTGAAGCACGTGAAAAGGAAAAGAAGGGTAGAAAAGAAATGGGACGTTAAGAAGTTGAAATCAGAAGAAACAGCATTCACTACAACACTGAAAGAAAAATTTCAAACACAAGAAAAGAAAAAATGTGTTAAAGAAGAGTGGAATGATATAAAATCTGGTATTATTGAGGTAATAGAACAGGAAGTGGGGAGGGATGGAAGTCAAAGAAATAAGAAAGAATGGATCACTCAGGAAATGATAGACAAGATGGAAGAAAGGAGAAAGTGGAAATGTGATAATACAGAACATGGGAGGAAAAAATATAGGAAGCTAAATAACGAACTGAGGAGGGAGACAGATAAAGCTAGAGAGGATTGGATGAAAAGGCAATGCCACTTTAGGAACTGGAGAAGGCTGGGAAAATAGAAGAAATGTATAAAACTGCAAGATGTTTGACTAAGAGGGACAAAAGAAGGATAAGTAAGAAAGGAATGATAGATAAAAATGGGAAAGTAACAACACATGAGGAAGAGATTAAGGTTCTGTGGAAGGAGTACATAGAGTAACTGTACTGTACACATGATTTTAATGGAAGAATAGATCTAGATTCTAAGGGTCCAAGGATTTTGAAAGATGAAGTTGAGAGTGTGATAAAAGACCTAAGGGACAAGAAAACAGTGGGCTCCGATGGAATCCCAGCAAAGGTGTTGAAGGTCTTAGGGAAGGTGCAATTGGTAGGCTCGCTGATCTTGTTAACAAGATATATGATACAGGAGTGGACTGATGACTTCTTAAAAACAATAATGATGCCCCTGCCTAAGAAAAGTAATGCTCAAGCTGTACAATCAGTTTTATAGCTCATGTGGCAAAGATGGTTAACAGAATAATAATGAAGAGGATTGAGACTACAAGGAAAACTTGGGGGAAGACCAATTTTGATTTCGAAGAGGAAGGGGAACAAGGGATGCCACAGGGTGCATGAGAATGTTAGGCGAAAGGGTATTGGAGGTAAACAGGGAGACATTCATATGCTTTATTGATTATGAGAAGGCATTTCATAGGGTGAAATGGGATAAACTACTGCAAATTCTAAAGGAAATTGGAGTGGATTGGAAAGATAGAAGGGCAATAAAACAACTGTACATAGGTCAAAGAGTTGTGGTGAGGATAGAGGGAGATGAGACGTCTATAGGAAGAGGTGTGAGACAAGGGTGTTGCCTGTCACCAATTTTATACAACATATATGGTGACAAACTGATAGAGGAAACCTTGGAAAGGATTGGAAGGATAGTGGTAGGAGGAGAAAGAGTGAAGACAATTAAATATGCAGATGACCATGCTGTAATAGCAGAGAGTGAAGAAATGTTAATGAAATTTATGAATTTTATCAATTATAATATTTAATGAAAATAAAATCTCCTACATTGTCGTAAGTAGACCAATCAACTTGCTCATCACAACTGGAAATGCTAAAAATCCTAACAATTTTCATATTTTCGTATAGTTTCTCATTAATTCTTACCATTACTTTTAAATGGATCTAAATTTCCAATCTTTTATGGAAAGTGCAGGACATTGGATTAAATAATCACACTGGTCATCAGGAGGATGAGTTGTTTAAGACCTTAAAATTTCACAAAATTTTCTTGCATTTCGTCAATAATATAAATAATTATTCCATCAATATTTGCAATTGTGAACATGAATCTAGGACAACATTAACTAGTAATATAAGAATTCAATTTCCTTTGTCTCAATTTCAAATGACTATACTTTCTAATTCAATTTAACTGAAGAAATAAAGCATGCAAGCAATAAAAGTGAAATTTAGATGCAATTCTTTTAGAAATGATTTGAGTCCTCTGAAGTTAAACCAGACAACTTTAAGTACTTAATAAGCAGCTCATTGTCTGCCTGTTGTTGCCATTTAATAATATTTAAAGATCGCAAGAAATACAACTGTTGGTACTAGGTTTTTAGGCAAATATGTATCCACAAAACAAACACACATCACCAAAGTCTCATTTATCAATATATTATTTATAAGGCTATTATGGGAATAAATAAGTAGGATAATTGTTCACACTGACAACAAAATACCAATCAATGGAATTAAATTGGCAAAAATAGCTTAAATAAACTTAACAGATTCAGGCAAAGTATTGTGGAAATCCATAACAGGAAGACACTTAGAAAATTGGTACTTTTTCCACACAATTATTTGTTTACTAAATGTCTTTCTATAGCTTAAATAGACTGATGATTAGAGAGAGCCCTGATGATCAGATGGAGGTGACCTCAGCAATAAAATGTTAATGAACAAAACAAACAGCATGCCTTTGAACTATGTCTTCCATGTGTTTTCACTTACCTGATCAGAAATTGTGAATTTTACAGCAGTGACTACAGTTGTTCTCATCAAGGGAGATTCAGATGAAAGAGATTCTTGGAGACGTGGAAGGAGGGCAGCAGGGTCAACAAGGGTAAGCCTCCCAAGGCACTCAGCGACAACATTTCTGGTTCCCTCTTCAGCACACTCACAATGGCGAAACAGTTGCTCCCAAATTGCAGGAACCCATGCCTGCAGAGCCCCACCTCCACCACCAGTTCCACTTTGGCTTCCAATTATCTGCAATTTGGGTCATATTCATTAAATTGAGGGAAAGAGCACTTGTAAAAAGCACGAAAAAAGTACAACCCAAAATAAATTAAACTAAATGATAGTATGTTTGAAGGAAGGAAAAAATTTCTAGGTAAAATTAGGGATGCAAACACTCAAACATATGGAAGAATTTTGCTATTTAGGTTACAAAATTATCTCTTAATATTTCAGCAATCAAAGTATTAAAATAATGAATAATAAACAGAATAGCCAAAGCAAATAGAGCATTTGACAAGAAAAAAACAATGCTGCAAAGAAGGAATTGCTGAAAAAATTACTGAGGAAGAGACCAAGGTATAATTGTAAAAGATGGGTGATGACAGGAGTTTAAATCAGAAAGAATGAAGAGGGGTGAAGCTAGATTTGAATGGCATGGGGCACTGCAACAGTCTTGGATTGCTAACATTCATGATTAAATTACAAATTTATGACCCTTATGGAGATTTTAAGAATATTAACTTAAGCTAAAAAAAGTTACATAGAATAGAACTGAGAATGACTACATACAATGTTATCTGCCAATACATTTAACAAAATTTTAGTAACCACTAACTCCAACTTCCACCCTTCTATTCCATCTTTGTTAAAAAATATCAGTAACAGCTGGTTTACATTAAAATTAAGCAAATTTTTTAGTGCATTAATATAAGCTAATTTTATGATTCATATTCTCAATTTTTAACTAAACATTGTTAAGTGGCACTAAATCACAACCAGAGATGAAAATAAAAGATTTCTAAAATAACAATAATATATTTGAAAAGAATTTCCATAATTTCATTTTTTGCTTGACTCATGATTAGTTCTACTTCCTGGATACATGGAGGAAATTACTGAATCAAAGCAATGAAAAGGCAATGAACCCAAAGCTTCTATCTCTGAAGCAGCTCCTCATTGACATTAAAAGCACTATTTCTTTATAGTAAGGCTATGTCATAACTGTGGTTCCGTCAAAGCTGGGCACCTGCACAATACCTCTTTAAGTGCAGCCCAATGAACTTGCCAAGCATCCACTATTAATTGAAAAATTTGGAAGCCTTCAGATTTAGTTTTTACCTTACACAAAAGTTTTACCTTAGCTTTTCATAAATCCATTAATTATTTGCAAATTAAGTATTGAACAGTGGAATTAAACAGTTAATTTCAGCATTTAAAAAATGAGGAAATATTTATTTTTACACAGAAAGTGGAAAAGTGGTACTTTCTGTGGAAAAGGTAAGACTTTTTTTATAATTTTCATGAGGATGGAAAACTACCATGATGACAAGGCAGATTTAAATTGCATTTAAATACAAAAAATAAAAAAAAATTAACTTGTGATTCTTCCTATGCAATAGTGGAGCAGCTCAGCAAACTAACCATATATAGGTNATAGTTGTAAATGTAGATGTAGCATGGTTAAACCTGAGCTATACATCGCCTTCAACCTCAGCTAAAACCCTCCGCCCCGATGAGGCAATGAACTGTGGCAGTGTGAGGAGGGGATATATATATATATATATATATATAACAAAAATTAAACTTATGAAACTAAAATTTACTGACCTCTTTTAGAGAGTGAAGCAATAGATATTGTCTTCTAGGAGTTGTTTCAATTTGATGCAAAACAAATGGTAAAAATCTAGACAAATTGCCCACTGCAACACCACCTAGAGCATGAGATGCAGCTGATCTCACTTCTTCTGAAGGCGGAGAGAATGAATCTAAGATGGCCCGGCCAAGCTCAGGAACTTCACTCAAATCCCTGAGTAAACAAACAATACTGAGAGTAGACAACATTCTCATACCAGGAGATACTTTCAGAATTTGATGGTCATTAATAGAGAATAAAAGATATCTTAAATAAAACCAATGATAAAAATAAAAACACAAAAATGTTCAATTGTTCTCAAAACAGAATGCCCCAAAGTTGCAAGTAAATGCTGATAAAATGAAAGTTCCATTATTTTTCCATTATTATTCCATATATTATTGCATTTTGAGCTTTTAATCATTGAGTCAACATAAAACATTTGCTATCTTTAAATAGATCAGGAACTGTGTACTGTACATTTTATCCAGCACTGTAGTTACCTTCAGATAAGGATCTTAATTCTTTCTTAGCATATTCATTACTCATTCTATTACAGGAAAATACATTACCCACTAATCTTTCTTTCAATACTAATTCCAAATACTCCCTTTCTATCCTGTTTTCTTAGTTTTCTACACCTGATTAATTCTGCTGTTTCCACAATATTTTAAATAACACATACTCCTTTTGAAAATTATTACTATTATTCATTCTAAAAATGGTATAATACTGATCAGAGTTGGGACCTAAGACTCACAAACAAACAACTCAGCCATTAATTCACTAGCATCCAACTAAAATGAACTAAGATTCCATAAAGAAGATTTGGCATTTATTGTATAACATGGAAACAGTAATACTAACAAATGACGTCCAATTTCTCCAATGGCAAGTAGAGCAAAGACATGCTCCGCATCAGAACGTCCTGATGAAACAGCTGTAGCAGATGCTTGTGATGATGGCTGAATAACTCCACTGTCTGCAGTTCCCTTTCTTACATCAGCAAGAAATCTTTCAACAACTCCACGAGCTTCTTCTCTAGTCCAGGTAACAGTCAGAGCTGCTACACACTTGGCCAATGAGTGATATGCCTGAGATATGGAAGCAATGAATTCTGATTTTAATACTGTAAGCTATTGTGAAATAAATTATTCAATAGACATACAAGTATCAATTAGAACAGATGATTGTTGAAATATAAGGGTTAGAAGAATAAGCACAAAAAGTTATATAAAATTTGAGATAAAATTATAATAAAAATATTAGAGTGAATAAAATTAAGTTTCTGATTACTCGTAAATGAAAAATTGAATTAGGTCAAAATTTTAAGACAAATACATTCAAAAAATTCTGCAAAAAAATCTTATAAATCTTGAGCTAAGTGAATAGTTGATAATGTTCAATTACATTTCTTAACACCTTGTTACTTGAAAAGTGTTATTTATAAAAATTCACAACTAGTGATTAAATTTTAACCACAAAAACAATCTTGGTAACAGTTGATAATTATGGAGGAACCAGGGATGACTTTTTTTATTTATTTATATCTCAATACCCCCACAAACATCCATTTATTGGACAATTACAGTGGTGGGCTTCAAATTAACAATGGACAAAACACACACGACCATTCCCTAACCGGAAAAATTCGACTAGCCAGGATTCGAACCTGGGACCTTAGGGTTGGAGCGCTAGCGGGCTAGTTCGCTAGCCACTCCGCCACCGCGGCCGGTGGCAGAGAGGTTAGCGGACTTATACACAAGATACATTAAAAAGGAAATTTTAAGTGAATCTATTCAGGTTTAGTTAATACAATAATACATATATTTAGTATTTTTCTAGATAATTTATGATGATAATGATATTGATGATGATCAGTAAATCATGATAAAATGATTTTAATATAATGTATTCATATAATACACAAGATATCACTATTTATTCCACAAATGATCACTGACCTGCCGGTGAACCACTGGAAGAGTTCCCCGAGATGGATGAGTGGTTGGTACTCCAGAATTCCCCCTATGAACAAGAGAGACTAACATTCCTAGCAAATCTGCATGACCAAGACCAGGAAGCCCTGCTACCACTAGAGCCTTGAAGAACCCAAGCATTGAATCAAGTGCAGCACCTGAAAGTAAGAGAGTTTTAGACTAATTATTATCAGTATCCAAAGTTACACATTTCCTTATATTGGAATCTTAAATTCTTGTAATTATTTTCAACACTATATATAAAATATATCCAGCTACATTGAGTTAAATTTAACCAATGCAACTAATGACTCATATGACTATCAACATGACAAAAATTGTGATGATGGTATGCTGTCTTTGTAATAGATTAATTAACTTAGTTAACTAAGCAAGATTTTGTTGAGTAAAAAAAATACCTCTAATATTGCATTTTACAGTAGAACTGACAAGGAGAAAACATAAAATCAAATCACATGTAACACAATGCTGATGCCATTACTAATGAGCTTCCTGATAGTCAAGTAGGTAGCACATTTGCCTTTTGTGAAAGCAGTCCAAGGTTCAATTATGGTAGGGGTAGGAAGTGAGAGATTACCCCAGCTGTCAAAGCGTTGTAAAATTTCTACTGCATAAAAAATATCCTACTACCATGACCAATACCAACCTTGAAGAAGTGGAGACCTGACCAGGTGAAGTACTTCAGGCAAGATAGCAGGTGCTGGTCCTATAAGAGCGGTAGGCAGGAGGGAGGAAATGGATGTGAGCAAAGTGAGTGTCAGTTGGGCTACATGTAGATCTGCCTCACTTATTAGAGGTGGCAATTCTGATGTTACCTGTAAAAATAAGCAGTCATGAGCTGTTTTGCAAGTCTAGGATAATAAATATTTTCTGTGATGCTGAACATGACTGTAAATGACAAACTAATCAATTCACATCATTATAAGAGATAAAATATTTTTTAAAGGTAATGTGATTTGTAGTGTAATGCTTACTTAAAAGAATGAATTATATTTTTTTAATGTCTCCAAAAGAAGTAAGGATTTATAAAATGATATTATAAACACAAATTCAAATCCAACACCATTTCTAATCCAACCAAAATATTCTTAAGTTCAGCCAATCATTTTTACTAAAGTAGATCATTATCCTCCTGATAGAAAGACATTCTTACTTATAAGTAAGTGGGTGATATCCTCAAAATGAGATAATCTACACATCTTAAAACAAATCCAAGGAAACTGAGCCATGTTCAGCACTTTAAAATACTACTTACAACTAAACCATCATTAGAAGTGATCCACATTCTTAGGGTGAACGTACATTATTGATAAGCCACTATAATGTTTTCAAAATTTCCTTTAATGTGAAACATACAAATATTTAAAGCTTAGCCTAATTGGTTAACCTCCACACCAGTTGATACATTACAGCATATTACACCAAGAAAGAAAGTGGCTTGGGCAGCCTTGTCCCTACAAGCTACATTTTGGTGTGTGGCAGGGGGTGTATGCACCATGACTCTACTTCTCTAATCAATTACTATGGCCTATCATTAATGGAAAAAATGAATTTTTAAACCAATTCATTCTAACAACTATTTCCCTGATCTTCCATTCTGTATCAGGACGGCCTATGTAACATGAAGAACAAATTATATCTGCTACATCATCTGAGAACATGCTTTCTCTGAACTTCTACCATCCTTACTGAAATAAAATGATGTAGCTATCTCGTTAACTAGAAATAAAATTCTATTCTCAACTTCATATTTTGAACAGGACCATACATAACACATACTTTACTTATTCTTATGTTTATATAAAAAATTGCTCATAACTCAATATTAAAGATGGCATTTACAAATGAATTGTAAAATAAGCCAAACATAATTAAAAGAAAATTGTTCAAAAGAAATTCTTGAATTTTTTGTATTAATTTCATCAAGTTTTCCAAAAATGACTTACCTCATTTAAGAGTTCATTGTTGAGAGCAGATGCATAGTTTTTGACTAAGGTATCCAGCAATGTTAGAGTGCTTAGCTTAAGAGCTCTTTGATTCTTGCGGAGAAAAGAGCCCAAGATGGGTACAGCTTCAGCCTGATAAATTAAAAAATTACAAATATCAATCATTCGTTATTTATAGTTCTTTAACTGCTAAAGATAGAATAATACATCTTAAACATTTTAAGAGCAATTGTGATGAGAACTCACCAGAATTGGAGTCAAGTCTATATGCAGAGGAGAACCAGCAACTTTGGTAAGTGCCTTAACTGTTGTGAGACGTGTTATTTCATTTCTCAGACGATCAAGGAATATAGGCAAACAAGTATGTAGTTCACCCTAAAATATAACATGATAAAATCCTTAGTTTATAGAAAGAGTTAACTTAGATAAATGAACAACACTTAAAAGTATGGCTTCATTTAGAAAAATAAAATAACTACCCTTCCAGTCCCATCAACAATACTTGAAAATACACTTAATATTTGTAAAACTTCATTCAACATTATTATCACCAATATTTCTCATAAGAGGAAGAAATTGAATGAGAATGGCAGATGAATATAAAACTTATTATTTATAGGACTACATTAGTAGAAAAGAAACTCACTTGCAAACAGTCACCAAGATTACAAATTATCTGACCCATGCATGATATAGCTCTTTCTTTAACTTCTTGGTCTATGTCTGCAGCTCTCAAGCGTACCAGAGTACAGCGATATAGTTCAGCAGTAAATGGAGTGAAATCAAATCCACTTGGTTCATCTGAAAATTAATTATGAGTATTTATACTTTACAAAGAATGTTCAGGAAATTTGATTTAAAAAATTTTGATTAAAACAATTTTCAAAAACTTCTTCTAGCAAAGCCTCCTTTACAGTACTTCTTTCAAGAGGAAAACCATGAATTCATACCAGAATATTTTCCTTGCTGAAAATTATTAACATATTTCCTAATGTTGACGCCACTAGACCTTAATTTAGGCAAAGTTTGCATCTGAAAATCAGAGGTATGCAAAAATGCCATATACATGCATTACAACGTAGATTGTGAAATTTTCCTCATAGGAAAATATTTTCTCCCTAAAAGATTAAGGAAAGTTAAATTACAAAGCACAGAAGAACTGTGCGCCTGAAACACAAGGAATAACAATTAATCAGATATATTGGAGAAAATATTTTTCTAATAGGCAATTTTCACAATTGACATGGTGATAGATGTGTATGGTTTGGTTTCATAACTCCAGTTTTCAGATGAAGAATTTAGCATAAAGGCATAGTGGAGGCAACCATCAGACACGTGTCTATGATTATAGGGCAATGAACATAACCTGACAGTCTCAAGTTAATCTGTGATATACACTGAGGTCTGTTTATATTATCTTTGCAGCCGAAGCCGCGGATCTATGAAAAAGTGACTTTTGAGAGCATTGGGGAAGGCCAATCAAAGATGAGTAGATACCAGGGACTTGTCTGTTAACTCAGGAACGCCCTCTAACTCACGTGGAGGTGCCTGAGAAATCACTCTCTCTTAATTCAGTGTTGCCTTGGATTAAATACTGTTCTTCTAAGCCTTTTTCTCAAGTGCAATGGAAGGGAGAAAGAGTAATATGGCTCTTCGAAGCCAAGTGAAAAGCATTGTTAACAATGTTCTAAATTTTAACATTCAGTAAAAGGTTGCTATCGATTTTGCAAAACAATTTTTTCCCTGTAAAGGATAGATGTAAAAATGCAAAACAGGTATTGTTATGAAGCTTTCAGTAGGAGTGTCTGCAAATTATTACTCATGTTAACTGCAACTTAGTGATTCAATCTGTTAGAATTTATAAATAATAACAGAGGGAATAAGAAAGTAAAGAGTAAATTTCTGGGTGAGTGACTACAAGACAAGCCTTTTCTACTTTTCACACAGCCTTGTGACAAGCTCTTGTGCTCCCACGGGGAAGATCCGATAAGACACTATGCAAATCAAACCTACTCATTATCTTCCATTTGAAGTGGGCCAAAATGACTCAATTGTCCTACGTATGACTTGTTATTCTGTAAAGACCTTGTTTTATTGCATGAATTCTTATGCTCTATGAGCACTATTAGTCCAGTTATAAATTTTGCAGAATAAATCGCAAGGAATTTCACAGCGGGTCGAACATGAAAAAAGTTTGAGGAATTTTGATTTAATCTACTGCTATCTAAAGAAGGAAAACAGAGAAGAAATGCAGCATTTTCCCTGTGGGAACACTGAATTGAAAGAGATGATCTCTCAGACATCTCCATGTGAGTTAGAGGGAATTTCTAAGTCACTGTTATCTACTCATCCTTGACTGGCCTTGATTAGCTCCGGGTCCCCAGCCACAAAGATAAAATAAATAGACCTTAGTTCTGTTCACCGTGTAAGATAGTTATAGTAGTCTTGTTATTCTTTAACACATTTAAAAATTCCCAAATTATTTTGTTTACAAACTATGAAAGTAAGCCATTACAAACATCTAAATCATTCAAATTGAAACTTTTATTTTGCAATGGTTTTAATACTGTAAAAACAATAAGTTATAACTCATAATAGAGAGACAGTTCCAAATATTTAGAACCTTGCTAAATCACATTCATAAAAAGAAAAGTGCTTTCAACTAAAAAACAAGAAATTACAAATGTAGCAATGCATTTATTTCAACAACAGACTACTTACCCAGTGGACGAATAACACAGACCATGTATGTTAGTACAAGAAGTGCTTCAGCTGCAATCTTATAGAAAGGGTCTGATACAGCAGCAACAATTGGTGGCAGCAGAAGGTGAACATATGGGTGAAAGGCCTCAGCTGGATGGGTAGTCAGCAGGCAATGTACAAAAGAAAGTCCATCTATCTTCATATTACTACTGGAATTCTTGTCTCTAAAATAGGAAAATTATATAATCAGCAGATCCATTTGTGAATACATATTTAAAGGTGAATTCACACTCTCTTCTAAACAAAAGCAGTCAGAACCAAATATATAAGCATTTATACAATTTACAAAGATGGAATTGCTAGACTAACTTTTATAGTCACCAGCAAGAATATGCTCACTATTTCGTAAAATAGCAATACATAATAAAAGATGGATTGATCCTAAAGAGATTGTGCGATGGATTGGAAAGTTGAGGGAGCAAATGATAAAAAAGAATGCACTAATCGAAATGTGGAAAACTAACACGTGTTTTTAAAATTTACTCAATTTAAAAACATTTTACATCATAAAAAATTGAAACAGACAGTAAGCATTTATAAGACTCTTTTGATTGCTCAGCTGCAATATACAGCAGAATTATTTAGTTATTGATATTACCAGGGTTGTTCAATAAGTCATTAGAAAATCCCAGAAATGGTGCTTGTAGTATCGTAAATGGTTTGTTTTTAGTAAGCATCATTACTAGATAGCTGTTAAAACCTCAGTTATATCCATCACATAGTTTCATTTTTATTGCTGATTGAAGCAAACAACTTTTATTTATTTAGAAAAATGGAAAAAGTGAGTATCAAATGGTGTTTAAATGCTCATATTTAAAAGGCTTAACACTGAAAGAGATCAAAGCTGAGTTCATGGCACATCTGCTCCTGTGGTTGTAATGGGTTAATGAGTTTAAATGTGGCCGTAGATCCACAGAAGATGAACATTGTTCTGGATGTCCAGTGAAAGTGACTACCCCTGAAAGGATTGACAAAATCCATGATATGGCTTTGAGTGATCTACAAATCAAAATGCACGAAATAGTTGATGCCACAGCCATACCGCAAGGTACAGTGTTTCAATTAGCCATGAAAAGTCGGAAAAAAAATCTCGACAAGATAGGTACCACCTTTGCTCTCAGAGGAGAATAAATGCAATTGTGTGGTCGACTCTGAGGCTGTTTGGAGTTTTTCTGTTGCTATCCTCACAAGTTTCTGCATCAATACATAACTGTGGACAAAACATGGATACACTACTACACTCCAGAGACAAAGGAACATTCAAAACTGAGGGTTTTTTAATGCAAATGGGCTCCGAAGAAGGCGAAGACAGAGAAATTGGCTGGCAAGGTGATGGCCACGGTTTATTGGGATGCACGCTGAGTCATCTGCACCAATTACTAAGAAAAAGGTCAAACGATAACTGGAGAGTATTATGCATCGTTATTGCACTGGTTGAGCAAAGAAATCAAGAACAACATCCTCATTTGAAAACGATCCTCTTTCATCAAGACAATTCATGGGTGCACACCTGCACAATTTCGATGGCCAAAATTATAAGAATTAAAGTTCAAATTATTATAACCTCAACAGTATTCACTGGATTTGGTCTCCTGTGACTTGCTTTTATTTCCAAACTTGAAAAAAAAATGGCTTAGCAGACAACAGTTCATGTCGAACAAGGAGGTCATTGCCCAAACAGATGCCTATTTTGAGGACCTTCCAAAATCCTACCTTTTGGATGGCTTTGGAAATTTGGAGAAACTCTTGGAAAAGTGTATATAGTTACAAGGAGATTATGTTGAAAAATAAAAAAATCTACTTAAAATAATTTGTTTTTCTATCTTTTCCTGAGGACTTATTGAAAGAATCTCATTAAATGCAAATCAGAAAATTGAAATTAGTTATACCAATTTTTTAATGAAGATTGCTTGTGAATTTTCATCTTCAGAGTCAATTATTTTATGAGAAAACAATAAATAACTACATAAATTTATTGTATGAGGACAGTTCAAAGAGAGGACAGATGAAAACAGTGAGAACATATACAATAATTAGTATTTATGAATGCTTGCCAGACACCATCAACTTCTTCCACAAGAGAATTGGTATTTGAATTATTGAACAAGTGCTTTATTTGTAAGCTACCTTTTAACTACAAAAATATATAGTCTCAAACATGCACTTCAAAGACAGCAAAATTGCTACATCTCACGTATAGCAGATATACTGGACTGAAATCCAGAGAATACTTATAGTCTAAGTACAGAGAGTAAGGCAAATGCCACTTTCTCACAAGAATGTAATCATGACAAGTTACTAACTATACAAAGAGAATTTATCAGTGAACCTTGTTTCTTAGGCCATGGGTGACTCCTTATGAAAAATGTGCCATGGTGAAATCATAATCAATTTACTCTAGTTCAGACAGGCCTCATTTATTGTCATATGATACAAAATTTTTACAGATAATAAACGCTAAAGATCAGAGATGGCAATGTTGTTCAGTAGAAAATACTTTAGCCATCTGGTCTTTCACATAGTGTGGAAAGGTCTAAAAGACTTTTTAAGTTCATAAGGAAAATGATATTGTAATGTAATTTAATATCAACATTTAACCAATGAATTTAAAAGGAAAAAAATGTTCATTAATACTTGGATAAAAATACAGGGTACTGATGTCTGTGATGGTACACAGGAAAACCTAACTGTCCTATGTCTCTCCTACTAGATTAAAATTCAAATCATCACTGTTCATTCAATACAACAGAAAATTAACAATTCATAGGCACCCTAGTTTGCCATTTATGGATGATTATAGATGAAATTTCAGAGAACTATTGAATCTTTCCAAAAATTACAAATATCAAAATCTCTCGAATATGCAACTCAAACTTTAAAAAAACATTAAGAGGGATCTGTATTTCTTCAACCAAAAGAGGTTGATTTCAGTATTAAAGGTTTCTTAAATAACTTATTCTCTTCAAAAAGATTATTTATAATTAAAGAAGTATTATTATATACCACAATTTCTAAGAATTAAACAATCCATTATAAACCGAAGAATGTGAACACTGAGTTAAAAATAATGAAGTAAATAATATGATTTTAATGAAATAAGGTAGCTTGGAGATTGATGTGACAAGCCTATTAGCCAGAGAAATTATAATCACAAATATTGAGTACACTGGCAATTGTTATACACAAAAGATATACATCCAAAGGTTTTCATTAGTAGATGAAAAACTGCACTTACCCAAGTGAATACTGGATGCCAGGTATGAGTGCAGGAACATGATCTGATAGAGCTCCAGGTAGTACTGCAACAAGCTCCTTCAAGAGAGCAAAGCAATCTTGCCGAGTTCTGATGCTCTTCTCTCTCATTTGTCGATGAACAGCTGCCACAATAGCTGGAACCTACAATCCAAACAAAATGAATGACTTGCTATGGAATCACCAAATGCATTATCAATACAAAGTAAACATTAGCTACTAAACAGAAAATTATTTCTTTGGAATAAACAAACAAGAATAAATCTCTGCAAAGGTTGCCTTGTTCTGCCACATATGACAGAAATGAAAATTTCAGGCCCACACCAATATGGTGGTATACTGTCATCGATGTGATGATGGAAATAACCACCTAATGAGGGCATCTGCAGCCTTCTGGCAAGCACTGGCACACCTGCCATTTTCAAGTAGCCTACCTACTATTGCCAAGTTGTTTGAAAACTCCTTTGTGTCATAATTAAATCTTTTACTTTACACTATTTTATGCCTATAGCATGCATTTAAAAGTTAAATATTTCTTACATCTTAAAGAACAGAGAAATGTTTTATAAAAAAGTAGCAGTTCTTCCGCAACTACATACACATTCTGGCTTTCTGACCCAGAAGTTAAGACCCTCTATCTGTCACACTCAGAGAAAAAAGTTTCATCTAGCCTAATGACTACTTCATAAGATGAAAGTACCAAATTCCATCTTCTCCTTCAATTTATAATTTACAATTCCAAAAATTTTCTCACAAATACATTCTTATTCCTGAAACACAAAATAAATGGAGATTCTGTACATTAGGTAGGATCTCTTTGTTGGCACCAGGGCTGTGGAGTGAGAATAGGGATCTAAGGCCCCATATGTTTTATAATCAGCATGGAGTTAAACTTCATCTTCATTTTAGGGCCTTAATTTACTATAATCTTCACTTGAACTCTAACAGACCATTATAATACTAGGGTCTAAAGTGAAGGTTAGTTACCAGTATTATTTTTAGCAAAAAAATTATGAATGCAGGACTGTTTTAATTTTACAGGACAACTAAGTCCAACACTTCACTTTTGAAAGCCTGTTATATCTCCCACCAATGGCAAGGAATGTTTTCATAGATAGATAGATTAACACTTTATTGGTGAGGTTAGGCCCAAATTGGCCTCTCTTCCACCTAACCTCATATGTTGTCATAATATGTACATAGAATAATTAAAAACAAAAGAAAGAACCCATGTTGCCCACAAATGGAAAAACAATCACAGGTGGGGTAGAAAAACCCTGCTAAATATCATGTGATGCATTATAAAGAGACAAACCTGCTGTTGAAGCATTGAAATAGGACCTTCCTCATGGTCCATAGAATCTGGATCCAATGAAATGTTAACAGCAGGTCTTGTTTGTCTAAGTAAAGCCATGTATGCATGAAAGACATCTGATTTCACATTTTCCTCTCGCTCTGAAAAGTACAAAATGCATTGAGAGATTTATGAGATATATTTGTCTCACTAATATAAACTGCATTCAAACATACATAAAGCTTATGAAATATCATGCATTCAAACCTATTTTACTCTAAAACAGTTCATTAAGGGTAAACTGACTCTAAAGTTACCATAAGTCCAACTACAAACAAAAAGATAGAAATGTTAAAGATTATATCATTAAGAAAATTAAATCTTTTGAGGTCTAGAATGATAGCAAAATTAATAATAACTATGAAAGGTAAATTTATGAAAAGCTAATAGCAGATTCAAACCTTTAAATCTAGCGATGAGGGCAGGAGATATATTTCTGTAGAAATCTGCCAGCATCTCATGTCTAGTAGAAATAACAGCTTCCAGACATTTTGCAGCTGCTCTTCTAACCTAGATTATATAAGAAACTTTCTGTTATATAGAGGTATCTAAGTTAAGACCACTGCATTGATTACCAAACATATTCCAAAGCTTTATGAACTGCCATACATAACATGCTAAAATAATATCCTTGACTGCGAATTGATACAACCAATGATTGAGTGATTGACTGTTGATGCTCAGATGCTGAGTAAGTTAAGTCTTAATGAATAACTTAACCCCTTAATTATGATGAGATTTAACTTTGACCAATTTTCATGCTGCATGGTATTTAAGAGAACTCATTTTTCTGAGACTTTATTTTAATTAACCATTTTTTGTTAATTTTGTTTGGGGTTAATTTAAAGGCTTATATTTACTAAAAAAGAGAGTATCAAAAGCTCACACTGCAGATTCAAATGAAATCTTGGTAACTGGATACTTTTCCAGATAAGCATAATGACTTGTGTGTATTATTAGCAATACTTTTCCCAGAATGTAGCCTTGAAGTATCACAATAACAATAAATAAAGCAGCAAACTAAATCATTGGCATGAATGAACTGCTGATTTGTTTTGTGCATAGTCTACCAACCAGACAAATATGTCTGACCCAGCTATCATGGGTTTGAGCCCACATAATCCCAATTTTCCCATAGCATTACACTGATTAAAATAAAAAGTTTATGTACTTCCAAAAAAAATATATCTTCTAAAGTGTCTTGGGTTTGAAACCAGAACAATATGAATATCTCTCATGAAAAATACATTGTAGCACTGAGTGCATGTAAAAGTATGTATATATATAGATCATTCGAGCTATAGTTAAAGGATGTTAATTTATAACATAAACAGCAAATATGATTCCCTACAGGTTCCTAAATTTGACACCAAACCTCTACAAATATCTCTCATTGGAATTACATATAAGCATACTTTAAAATCTTTTATGGCTCTCCCAGAAAGGATACAGGCTTGTCTATAGAGGATATGAATTAGTTATGCAAGATGATGATTGATGATTTTCCTATGACACAGAAATGCTACCAATTTTTCTTGTAAGAAATACAAAGTTTGAACCAACTCCTGTATTGCAGGAGAAAAATAGTAACAAAAGCCAAACCTTAGAACACAAGATGTGGGGTCGTTTTTTGACTCATAATTTAGGAAAAATGGTGCACAGTATACGCCATCAAATATGGCAAATTTCCAACTGTGAAAAATTGTTATAGACAAAATGAAAGAAAAAAGAATTAGAAAATCCTTGAAAGCAGACACCAGGCTCAATACTGTTGATATACCTTATCTCTACCATGAGGATAGGGATGAATTATCTTTTTACCTTCCAACTCATGTCATCATCATCAGAATATTCATCATCTTCATCATCATCCTCAGCATCATCTTCAGTGTCCATTCGTTGCCCATCACCAATACCATCCACACCATCTTCACACTCACCATCATCATAATTATAGTTCGGGTCATAGGTCACATACAGCAGACAAAGATCAATAATCTAAATGGAAAAATGGGTTCATTCATAAAACATTTCAAATTTAAGATCAAGTATCTTTCATATCAGTGACCTAAATTGACCCAGAAATTAACTCATGGAAACTTTGATCTGATTTTAAGCTATGGTATCAGTTTTTCCTCAGAAGATTTTTTATTTATCACCACTAGGAAAGTTAACAAGGAAATTGGAGCCATTTATGGTGATAAGGGTCATAGCTATAAAGCAAAATTTCAACAGGAATATTAGATTTTTTTCATCAAGTACGCCAAACTAAAATCACAGTTCACAGGTTAATCTATTAGCCTAAATATTTAATATATTAACTATTATAATTAATTATATTAATAATATAATCTAGTATATAGATAATATAGTATGGTATAATAATAATAATTTAGTTACATAACTAAATTTACTAATATTAAAACTTGACATTTATTTAATACTAACACTTGACTTGAATTCATCTCATTCTTAGAGAGCTGAAGAAAACAAAAAGAACATGTCAACAATTTTTTATAGTTTACCATCCATTCAAATAGTTGCTACCACACAATTTAGAGATGATATAGAAAGTTCCAAAATTTGTCCAAAATAAAAAATGTTTGAAGATGAATAGTGCAATTTTAAGAATTAAGAAATTAATAGAGCTTTGCACACCAGCCATGAGCACTGACAACTGAGAATCAATTCATAAAACTACATAATCCAGGCAGGAAAAGAATATCATGAATTAAGGAATAATTTCTCAAGAAATGATCTACTGATAGTAAAAAAATAATAGCATGTCATACACCCAGAGCCACACATCTCAAAAAAAAAAGTTTCTAGCTGGTATATTATTTACCCTCCACAAAATCACAATTCATAAAAATGGACCCCTCTCAAACTACCACCCTCTTGGCTAGCCCTGACTATACACACCAAATACTATGCAACTTTCCCTTAACTAAGGTTAATTTGCTAATCCATATCTCTTTTATATATTTATTTAGCTGAAGTGCCCATTGATTCTCAACAGGGAAAATAGAAGTAGGATTAAATATAGTATACCTATCTGTACATGTCCAAACTACACATTGTACATTGTAGAAATAACAACTTGCATCTTAGTTTACTCCAATGGGACAGGTTATCGAAAATAAAAATTTTCAATTTAATCAACATTCTCATAGTTCGAAGTCGAAATATTCTCATAGTTCGAAGTCAAAATCTAGAATCAACAATAAGAATGTGAATCTTAATGGAATTTCCTTCAATTTAATCGTAAATATGTCAAGAGTCCAAATTGATAGACAAAAAGTTACTCATCCATCTCCATTAATTCATTATGGTGCTATGCAAGTTTGTTGCCCCTACATTTCATCGCTACAAATTGTTCGTGACTGTAATAGTTTAAATCTCTGAAAACTTTGCTCCTCTACATATCGTCCACTCTTGCCATTGCTTCTAAATGGGCTTAAATTCACAATGTAGTCTTATGGAATTATGCATGAGTTTGGAAACAACAATCACATTGCTCATCAGGGGGTTGGGTTGTTTATAACCTCAAAATTTCACAAAATATTCATATATTTTATCTTACTTCTCGGAATTTTGGAACAAAAGCAATATTCCACGACTATAATAAGAATATGTATTTAATTTCCCTTCTTTTGGCACTCATCTCGATTTCATACGACCATTCCTTCTAATTTAATTTTGCAAAAAAAATGAAGTCTGTAACCGATAAAATTGAACTTTACATGAATTTCTTATGGAAACCTATCTGAACAACCTTGGTTCAAATCCAGCAAAGTTATCGAATAAAAAGTTGATAGTGCTTCCTTCCGGGTCTCAGAGAACACATGCCAAGTTTGATGCAAATTGGACATACACACATATATATACATATTAAACAACCCATGTTGGACAAGGCTTCATTTCATTATGTTCCATAAAAAAAATTAAGTAAGACATAAGGGGCAAATTCAAAGGTATAAGCAAAACAGGACTTCTAAATTATGCAAAATATATAGCTGCAATGAACGGTTCAAGAAGAAATTTACTTACACTGCGAACGTGTGGAGTTATCTCCTTGGGGCATCTATGCACAAATGCCTCAAATGCTTGCAAGCAGTGCTCCCTCAGTTCATCATCGTCCTCTCGGGCATAACGTGCAACAAGGGGAACAATTTTCTCCACATGCTCACCAAATCTATGACCAGCTTGTCGACTTCATGAAACATGGAGAAAACACCATAGTTAAAACAAAGTAATAACTTGCGGTTTTATTACACACAAAACTAAATAAATATTAGTTTTAACTCCTAACAAAGGCATTGATGAAAACAGGAATATGAGGGTGAGAAGTGAATGTGTCCAATCAGGTTTGACAGGCTTCAGTGACTTAACACAAAGCCTGTTTAAGCTCTCAATAATGACGCTTTTAATGTTGTCAGCAATAATAAATTCAACAATAATGCTACAAAGAAACTAAACAGGAAATTAGAACAATCAATTGATCATAAGAAGCAGAGGAATAGATTACAAATACGTAATTATGGTGATAAACCTTCTAGATTGAGCATACAAAAAATTATTGTAATTTACTATTATTCCACAAATTGAAGATGTCTAGAAAATGCAGACATGATTAAGAAAACAAAATCAGGCATAAACATTTGTGCACCTGTTTCTTAGATTCCAATTGTTATACAATGCAAACTAATATTTTTGGTAGATAATGAGGGTGCGACTGACCAATGTGGACTTAATGATTTCTATCTTCTGAGACACTTGCTCCATTAAAAAATATAGGAAGATAATTTCATCAATACTATTAAACTTCTCGCCAAACAAAATAACCTCCCATGGTTAGTATTTCCAAATAGATTCCTGGGTCACAAAAATCTACTTGACCAAAGAAAGCCACACTTTTCAATTAATATTATCATAAAAACAACAATTAATGAATTTGAAAAATAAATGAAGTTGCTGAGATTGAGAGGTAAAAGCTGCAAATAGAATGGATCTGAGGCTAAATATTGCCAAAGCAAGGTTGTGGTGTCTAACAGAATCGATATAAAATACTTGAAATTACATCTGTGGTGAGAAGCGATGATTTTGTCCATGAGTTTAGTTTCTAAAAATATAGCCAATGAAGAGGAATACAGGCAGAAGAATGCCCTTAGAGGAGTTATGGATGACGGTGCCACCATTATCAGTATGACACATCTAGGATTAGGATGAATCTATCTCAATCAATGCATTACTTTCCCATGTCAGTTGGATCTGTCCTGGCGTCACCAAAGTGCTTCACACTCAAAAGTGCTTAGTAAATTTTCAAACTTATTTTTATTTACAGAAATCAATCAAGTAACATTCACATGGAAACCTTCAAAGCTTAATTTACAAAGTTGTGCTTCAAACAATATTTATGGGCAATGATTCAATATATTCCATATTTTTTTAAAAAGAACCATGAGAACATAGTATGGATTTTTACCATGTGAGAAGAATTTGAGTAATGTGCTTGAAAATAACAAGTACTGAACTATAAAAAGCTGCGTAATAATGGTTGAGTAAAAGTTAGGAAATAAGAAAGATATTGTACAACAGATGAATAGTTTGAAATTTTAATTACACACCAACAGAGACTGATATAAGAACAAGAAAAACATGATACTCTTGAAATTTTTAACAATCTTACTAAATTTCTGTACATAAATGTCTTAAACAACTATAAAAATCCCTTAATTTATTAAACAGATGCTAATGTGGTGACTTCACTGAATAAAACTTCACATCTTAGAGAGCTTGCTAATTTCATCATTCCTGACTCAGATAAACAAAATGTTTGAATATTTCAGTGATGGTCTATTGATATACTTCATAGAATTATGAAAATCTTTGCACATGAATAATTAAAAGATGCATACAAAACTGTACATCGTATACACCTGCATACAAGATCTAGCAAAATTTTTGAGACTATTCTTGATGTATCATAATAAATACCATGGAATATCTATATCCTCCTATAAGATGCACCCTTCTTTTTAACAATATTATTTTGTGAAAAAATGCCTTATACGAATATGTGCAGCATTACCACATAGTTTATCTTTATCAAAGCAAAAATTTTGGAGTAAGTACAAAAATTAATGAGACGATTGTATAACATAGAGAAAAATCTGTTACTAGCTAATTCCTAAATATCAAAAATACTTTCGTAAGAGGAATGAAACACTAATTATGAGTCTAATAATACTAACTTACCATATAGATGCAATACACTGTATGTGAGTCCTAGTTGTTGATGGTTGGCTATTTTTAGACAGTTCCTCCATCAGAAATTCTATTAGCTTGGCATAAAGCTGATTGTTACAGGACATTACCAAATGGCTCAGTGCTACTATCGTCCTGAAAAATAATTTGTGATATGAGTTACATAAAACTCAGAAATTGGTAAGAATGCTTTCCTCAGCCAAAATGTAGAAATTATTTCTTCATCACAAACCTTTTGCGCACAGCCTGTCTTGGAGATGAAAGCTGAGGTAAAAGTGCTTCTAGTATAGTAGGGTGGAAAGATACGAGCAGTCCTCCAAATCTTGAAAGGAGGTCTGCTAAAATGTCAAGTGCTTCTAATTGCACAGATACATCTTCCTTCTGGAAATGGAAATTGGATCTTAGGAACTTAAAATACTTTCTATTTGGTCATGCCTTCTTATTACTAAGTGCAAAAATTAAATTTCTGTGACTGGCAGTCATAAATAGAGCATCCTCTTTGAGAATTATCAGAAAACTTATAAGCCTGATAAAAAATAGGTTGTAGCATTGTTTCTAAGAAGATATTTATCCATGAAATTATCTTTTACTGAACTACTGAATAAGTAAAACTATGCAAACGATTTGCTTCACATCGTAACCAATACAATACATCGAAAATCAAATGATAAATATTGAATACCTTTGCAATAGCGCCGCTAACACGACCGGTAATTCTTCTACAGATATTTGCAGCCAAAGGTCCAGAAGCAAGAGGCAATTCACCTATGACAGTTTTTAATCCTATGGAAGAAATGTCTCTTAGCTGTTCTCGTTCAGAAACCATGTTGGTGCAAAGGGCGTCTACCATTGTTTCCACCTGATATTCTTTCACTTTGTTGACTAGTGGTCCAAGGCTACGTAAAACGATGAAGATGTAAATCAGTGCTAGATCTCGCTTGGTTGAAATCTCTTTCAGTAGCAAACTCAGATATATATACACTCATAATGCAATAACACTTCAAAAGGAAGATATTGTGGTAAAATCATTCAAGAATGACTTACCATTTAACAGCTAGATTCTGAACTTCACCATTCTTGTCTTCAAGTAAACGAAGCAACATTTTGACAACTTTGCGTTCAGAATCATCATCTAGCTTTATGCTGTCTTTCTGAAGTTCTGACATTAAATCATTCGTAGCCATAAATCTGAAATCCTTATCGCTAGATGTCATCTGATGTAAGACATTCCCGGCACATGAAGCAGTGCATAATTTAAATACAACATAGAGCATTATTAGCCAAGGATTACTTACTAAGGTACCAATCTCTTAAAGAATATCAAATAGTGATAACATTGTTAGGGATAGAAATCACACCATACCTTCTCAAGAAGATTTGCTATTTGGTAGGAAACACTAGCCATGTTGAATTATTGTAATTGACGTTAGATTCTATATTTTATTCCTCTCCTCCGCTGAGGTATTTGCCTAGAATTAAGACCTGGTATTCCACCGGCTTTACGTTACACGAGCCGCTTAGAACTAGTTACTTCATACGCATGCGTGAATATAAATAACCTAACACTTAATAAAATTCCGGTCATGCCTTTCAAGTAATTGACAAATTTTCATACATGTAGCTGTATTACTGATTGTTTACAAGACCAAGAGTAATTTACCTCTAAAAACTGGAAAACTAATTACGATAAAATAATGACAATGACAGGACTACTGCCTGAAACAAACGACATATAATTTCTTTGCAGCGTGAATTAACCAGAACAAGCCAGGCAACACGGGGAAACTCACGACAACCTCGGCAACTATAGACCGAAAATGTAGAGATGAAGTGTCGTATCTCGCTTCGAAATTCAGACGGTAGAGGTCTATAATGCCGAATGCTCTAAATCTTTAAAAGTACTAACTTACAATGCCTGCCAAATATCGTGGACAAAATCTAACAATACCATTCGTCAATCTACTCTATTTTATTTTCTTGTATCGTTTCATTCGTGAATAGTGGCCAATTTTAAGTTACGCTGGTTAGCAAAATTAACAGTATTACGATATCTATTTAAACAAAAAGAAATACTCTCCATTTTAATAACCGTAATAACGATCTTAAACGTAATTGTTGAGCAATAGGTGGATTAGGAATGGTTTAGCCATTAATGTCTCAACCATTCTTAGCCACTAGTGGCTAAACCCGTAGATAATTATTATTAACACGAAGAATAATGATTATTTTCTGAAAAAATAATAGTTTTCCGGGGTGGTAAGTTTAGATTTTAATTACCCTTTACGCTTTATTGTGTAATTTGAATTTAATCACATATTCAATATAAGAAAATTTTTTACGGTCAATTAAATTTTAAATTTGAATGTAAAGTTTGAGTAATCATTGAAAGAGTCCAAATTTGCAGCTTCTCTGTAGAAAGGAGGCGGCATTTAATGATCTTTTTTGATAATATCAATTGATTCAGGCGAGACTTTGTGGTAGGAATCCATTGAAAACGGTTAATAAAAACAACACTTCTACCCGTACCACAGTAAATATTTATTTGCGACCTAGGTTTCGACGCGTCGCGTCATCTTCAGGCTAATCTGATCTGATTTAATGATCTTTTTTAACATCTCAACTAGCACCATATTTACTACATACTTCATCATTCAATCCTAAGTGGAGAATGCTAGAGATGCAGACTGAAAAGAGTTCCCAGAAGAAAAGTTGAACCCCTTCTTTTTCGCCACCCCCTAATCATATTTCACCACACCCTAACGATTAAATAATAATATATAATATTAACGATTGTCTGTTGCTGAAGTTTCCTTTCACATAAATGCTCTCTGAACTTCCAGGAAATCTTCAGGCCTTTCCTTTGAATCACTGACCTTGTTTATCATTCCTTATTTATCCTAATGTTTTAAGATTTCTGCTGGTATTACAACTCCTTCACTTATGTATTACTTTGCCTAATTTGAGCTCCTTAATTGCCTTTCCTACCTCATTTTATAATTCACTTAGTAGTAATTTATATATTTTTACATATTCTCTGATTTGATTCCTATATTTACTACTCCCATACCCTTACTGTGATGAAGGCAGCAGCAGAAGAAGTGGCAAGTACACCAAAAATGCCAAAGGATAGAAAGCTTAGTGACAGAACCAGGAAAATGATGAAACAATAAAAGGAACTAAAGAACTCAGACATACCAAAGCTCTGTTGTACAAGAAAGAAAGCAAGGAAGATTTGAAGAATTACCACCCCATCAGCCTCCTTCCTGTCATTTAGAAAAAAATCATGAAGGAAATAGCTGAACATCTGAAAATTATCCTATTCTTGGCCCAGCCTATAGAGCAAGTTGGATTCTAGAAGGGAATTAGGAAAATGGGCCACATCCATATGCTACAAGAAATCATCAGCAGAACGAATGAGATACCACTAGAAATCTGCTTTGTGGACTATGCCCAGGCCTTTGACTCGGTATACCGAGGAGGTACTTATAAGTACCTCCTCCACACTGGAATCTCTAGGGAAACAAGGGTAAGGTGCTGAGTGCATCACACAGCATCTATAAGGATGCCACAGCTTCTGTAATGCTGCATGAAGACACAGATGAATACAGGATTGATAAGGGAGTTAAACAAAGTGACTGCCTTTCACCAATTCTTTTTACAACTGTTCTGAAAGAAGTTCTTAAAACCTTAGACTGGGAGGAAAAAGGCCTAAGGATCAATGGAGAGAATGTCAGTCATCTGAGTTTTGCAGATGATATGATACTCTTTGCAATTATGGTGAAGATCTAGCATCAAGACTCCAGAAACTGAACCTGGCAGTGCAGAAAATAGGACTCAAGATACACCTATCAAAAACTAAGGTGATGTATAATTCTTTTACTGCACTAGTACCAATTAAACTTCAAGATAGAGCTCTTGTTGCTTGTTCAGAATACACTTACCTGGGACAACTGGTTACAACAGGGGAGAAAAACAGGATTGATGAAGTGAATTGAAGAACTAAACTAGGCATTGGAAACTGGAGTGTGTTACAAAGAGATGCCCATATTCTGATGTCTTGAAGAGAAAGGTCTTCAGCCAATGCATTCTCCAAGTGTTGACATATGGAAGTAAAACTAGGTTCTTTAGCAGCAATAACCTAGTGACTTCAGACTTCGCAAAGAAGTTTGGTAAATGTTTGGAATCACAAGAAGAGACAGGAAATGAAACACCAGGTTGAGGATGATGACAGACATCATTGATAAGGTAAGATCACTTAAATGGATATGGGTAGACCGTGTTGTGAGAAGAAACTACAACTTATGGGCATTAGTAGTTCTCAACTGGACACCAAAATATGTGAAGAGACCATGAAGAATATCAAAGGACAGATGGATTAGAGACACCATTAAGTACCTATGCATAACATGGCAACAAGAAGCTCAGAATAGAGATGATTGGAAAGCACTTGGGGAGGCCAAAATCCAATGTTGGATTGAAAATGGCTGATGATGTCCTTATGTTTTATAATTCATTTCTATGTACTCTATTATTTTTGAGAATGTCTATGTATTTCATGTATCAAATTTCTTATTATTTTTCTATGCTGTATCTAGACATTATTTTAATTTTTTTCATTATTATTCTCTTTGAGAATATCTCCATACTCTTTTACTGTAGTAAAACCGAACTCCATGCATTTTATGCTAACTTTAAGAATAGAGTAAGACTAGAGGCAGCTTATAAATTTTCTTAGGATTTAAATGCATGGATAGGATTGGTTTTCTTTAAGAACTTAAAATTAGCTTTAGGTCTAGCAGCCCGAAGCTTATAGCTTTCATGTAAATTAATACAAGCAGGCTTCCAACTTACATGTACAAATTCATTCAGTAAACTTTCACAGATTTCATTATATTTCAATGTATGATTTTGATATGATTCAGTATATTTTCCTTATATTTTACCATTACAATCTAATTTTGGTTGGGGGTGATTTCTCCAATCTTTCCAGATCCATCCATGTTCAAATGTTTCCAGGTTTTATTAAGACATGGGTATGAAAAAATAACTTATCTGAATTGTAACCGGGTTCCCAGATAGCCAAGTGGGCAATGCATTTGCCCTCGGTGAAAGCGACCCTGGGTTCGATTCCCGGTGGGGGCTCATGTGCAAAATGACCTTAGCTGTCAAAGCACTTTTAACAATACTACTACTACTACTGAATTGTAACCTTTTGTAAGCCTTGTAGAAGTAGCATTCTGTATGTATGCTTTACACAAATAGATGATTTTCATTGTATATTTCCATCATGTTAAACTCTAGATAAAATTTCATTTCTCTCCAACATTTTGCAGAAAGTTTATTCCTATTTTAGTCACAGTGCTGCATTATGTTACTGTATGGTTAGACACATTCTCATAAAATCTTCTTGCAGTAACATAGGGATCATTTCTTAAAATCCTATATTTAATTATTAATGATGTCTATCATAAAGTAATAACATAAGTTCTTGGAGCGTTTTAAATCTCTAATTATGCCTCTCTTCTATCTCTATTGCTGCGGCATTGGCATCTTTTGGAGGTAAATGTTGCCTTTAGGCAGGTAAAGCTAAGAAATGTATAATCCTAATTAAAGTTTATAATAGCCATATAATTAGAGTATTAGATATAATATTTAAGAAAAAGATAATTCACAATATTCTAAGACTATCGACAGTTTTTGCAATGTACGACGTGAGCATATCAATGGTAATTACCGCCTTTTTCGCTTCACGGCAATAATTGCACTTACTTGCCGTATTAGAGAGCTCATTGGGCTCATTGTCAGAGCGGTTTGTTAGAGAGTTCGCTCCCTTATCGGTGGGAATTTGAACTACATCAACGTAAACGTAAATAAACATATCAAACATTGAATGGAAGCGAAAACGAATCTTAGTACCTGCGAGTTTCTCATGGAAAACAGTGTACCCTAAATGAAACAGCTTCAGAAGTTAGAAAAGTATTGACACGAATTCCGAATTTAAGCGAAAAACGCTTCAAGTAGTTCCAGATTTAATTTCAAATGGTAGAGTAGCTTAACGTGCATGCTAGTGCTGAAATTCATCTTGTTTATGAAGGGTCCTTTGTTTATTGTTAATTTTCCCTTTAGCAAGATGCCTCAAAGCTGTTATTTGCCATTTTTATTGCTTTACTTTTTCCGAAGGTTAGACAATCTTCTAAACGTCAAGAAAATACCACGGTTAAAAAATACCGGCATGTCAATTCAATTACGGATGATAATTTCTTCAGTAGATTATTTCTTTTATTTTAGTCGGGGATCGACGGCAATCGATTCAGCTTCTTAGTTGATTGGCATGACAATGAAGCGTCTCTGGTTCGAAAATTCAATCTTTTTTATTTCCCGTCCGACGATGCTATTGAATTGGTAAGTTTTGTTTTGAAGTATACTTTTGATATTTTAAGAAGTATGAATGTGAGCGTTCCATTGCAGATAGAGTTAAAAAATAGGCGGACCTTTCTCAAGAAAATAAAATGTGAAGGAATTACCTTTAAGTCTCTGTACTTAGGCTCTTTCATTAACGTTTTCTCTCGTCAGATGAAAGTTGTTGATTATGGAGATGCTTTTACAAGGGATTATTTTTCTTCACAAACGGAGAGGTAAATATTTGATTTGAAAGTTATTGTTTCTGTATTTATTGGAAAATAACTTTTGTATTTCCATGTTTAAGTCACTTTAAGATTATTCATTTTTTATCTGTATGTGGGCATTTGATAGATTATTGTTAATGAACTAATGAACATTAATTTCATGTGTTGTGATTTGTTAGTAAACAAAATAGATTTTTGCCTAGTCGTTCATATACCTCGTTCCGTTATGGGGAAGTTAATACTGCAGTTGCTTTACAGAACTTTTGCTTTGATGAAACCAGAATCTTTGAAGCACCTTGGTAATATTGTGGAGGAAATTTATTCTCGAGGATTTGAAATAACGAAAGCTAAAATGTGTTTGTTGAGTGAAGCTCAAGCCAAAGAATTTTATAAAGAACATGAAGACAAGAGTTTTTTCCTGTAAGTCTTCTTTCATGTCCTTAAGTTAAAAGTTTAATAAGTTTAATGGATCATTGATTTCTTTAAAAGATGTTTATTAAAATTTATTTTTAACTTTGTTTTCTCAAGTATGATCTTTAATTTATCATCGATTGAAAGGATTCCTAAAGTAATATTATCCTGGAGAATCGATCACTAATAACGTTGGTCTAGGGAGCAAATGTAATTTTGACATCAGGGCTCTGTGGAGAGGTCTTGATTCCATGGTAACATTCTCCATGTATTGTTAATATATATTATCAGTTTTATTGAAAGAAGTAACAACTATAATTTTTATGCTGTTGATAATCATACAGGGCCATCTCTGAAAAGGGACTGGGTGCAATTTCCATGGGGCCCTTTTCACTTTCTCTGTTCATGCAATGAGTAATCATTAGTTAATAAAGTATGATATTGGACAAAAAAGAAATTCTTTTCGATGTACTGTTTACTCTGCAAAATAACAAAGTTTCTTTAAAAAATTGGGGTCTCTTCAAACTGGGAATCCAAAGGCTAGGCTAACATGGAACCCCTCTCTTAGTTGCCCCTGTGTTTCCTATAATAATTGTTTAAAGTAAATTCATAATATGGGTATGTAGTTAACCTATATCAATTATTTCTGTTATAGATAAACTGTTGTTTATCTGTTTTAATTCTAATTTTCATTAGAGAATAGGAGTAGGGGAGGTTGGTCAGGGTGGTGATGATGGTTTGGTACATTTTGCATCCCCTTCACTTTTATGGCTGAACCTTGTAGTAATATACTACTTTTTGAACTATATTAATGTCAATCCCTAAGGGTTTAAATGAAATTTCTAGGGGTCACTTTGCACTTGGGATTTGATTGGAGATTGATGGAAAAATGTAAATTAAAATTTACTGATATAGTATGTAAGAGAGTTTAGCAGCAATATATAACAAAAGGGAACACAGAGCCATGGGAGGCTGATTTATCTTGACACTGTAGGGAGATAATCAGCATCTTCGAGCTCATAGGTAATTTGCTTTGGTATACTTTTCATTGATTGGTCTCCCTCTCTGCACCCTAAAAGACATTTTCCTGCTCCTCCACAGCCATGAAGGTAAATTTAATGTACTATTTAATAAATATTATATTTAATAATAATATATTTATGAAGTACTTCAAAATGACCTTATGTAATGTCAAAGTGTAGTACATAATTATTTGAAGAAGAGATTTGACATTTTTCTGCAGACTAATCTCTCAACAATTACCTTATATACTCAGGAGAAAAATCAGCGTTTATCTTTTTGCTGGTTTTATTGTGAAAAATTTTAAAGTGGCAGGGGCTTAATTTACAGAACTTTGGTTCGTCATATGTCTTCTGAACCAGTACTTGCTATGGAGTTAATGGGCAAGGATGCCATCAAAGCATGGCGCCGAGAAATAGGACCAACAGATGTTGAAGTAGCCAAGAAAGAGGCTCCTAGCTCCCTCAGATCTCTGTTTGGCATTAACAAGACTCAAAATGGCTTTCATGGTTCAGATTCTTTAGAATCGGCTCAGAGGGTAAGAAGACTATTTTAAGATTATATTGTGCTAACAATGATTTAAACAATGAGAATTATTTGAATTTGATGTATTAAGATGTTATAATTACTATTCAAAAATAAGTGCACCATGACGCATGATTTTGAGAGATTTCAATATTTACATAGCTCAAACCCCAAGCAAGTTAAAAATAAAAATTTAAGAATGAGGCTGTTAATATATCATTTTCATTTATCTCTGCACCATGTAAACAATGAGTAATGGGTGTTATTTGTTAAGTCACAAGCTTACCATGATGAAAGCCAGGTAAAAGAGGTATAAGCAAGAAAAAGATTAAAAAAGCTCTCAGGATACAGGATGAATAGAAAGAAAATGAGCTTAGAATTATTGAAAATAAATTTCTGTAACATCTTAAAAAGTAGTTAGGCTCTGAAAGATACCAAGAAAGTTAATCAAGGTTTGGAAGCCCCCTTAATTTTTAAATATTAGCCTTTTCATATCATAACTCTAACAGCCTAATAAATTGGTATTTAACACTGGAACATGGCCGTACAGACCTCTGAATCCTCACCTCTACTAATAGTTTCTCTTTAATACTACAGGAATTACAGATTTTTTTCCCATCTGATACTTCTTTGGGTAAAAAAGCTCCGAGAACTTCTGCCACTTTTGTGAATTGCACATGTTGCATCATAAAGCCTCATGCTGTGAAAGAAGGTTAGTGAATGAAATATTTATGAAAATTTACCTTTATATATAGCTAAGGTTTAGTTTAAGTTGTTCTAACTGTATTAAAGTCAGTGAGAGTTGGTATAGGAAGTAATTTTGGAGACATTGATTTAGATATTGTTAAAAATGTTAAGGGTAGTTCTAGTCGAAGACTGAAATAGTAAAAAAATAGGCAGTGTTGGTGTATTTCATTTAAAATGAATAGTTTCTCCCAATTATAATGTTACCTATTTAAATCCTTAGTTTGGCCAAAATAATCTTCTTCTTCTCAGTAGATTCCTTTGCGCTAAAATTTTCTACTCAGAGTCACTTCCATGACTAAAAATGAGCCCTTCCATTTATGTCTCTCAATTATATTCGTCTTTGTAGTTCTCCTTTCTGTTCTTTACGATACCTTCTTCAATTACTTTCTGTAGCACTCCATTACTTCCAAGTACTTGTCAGGCCTCATATAGTTTTATATTATCTGTCACAACTTGTATCTCTGTTACAATCTCTTGTACTTCCTCAATGTAGCTTAAATTTTCCATCCCATGCCACACATGTTCTCAAAAGCCCGCATTTTACCCCATCAATATGCTTTCCTTCCCTCTCTAAATTTCATAGCTCCAAATTTGCTGACATTTATTCTCTTGCTTTGTAATTTAGTTATGGTGAGTTCAATCTACTTTCCATACTGCCCAATAGGAACGCAAATGTATGAATGTTCTCTCTATCAAATAAAGTAATGGGGGAAATAATGCCACAGAGTACAAAACTTCACTCTATCACTGCCAAAAATACAACTGTTAGTCTTTTTTTCAATTTCATGTAACTGTGAAGCATAGTATTTAGTCTTTCTGTTGTGCTTGCCATGGCTAATCAGTCTTTTGAATTCATAGTTCTAAGAAATTTTTAACTGAAAATATTTGCTTCTTTGAAGTGTAATTTTTGTTTTACTGAACTCAAATGCATTTTTGTTAAATTGTAGTTTTAAATTGCCTTTTGGGCTCCCAGATAGTGAGTGGGCAACATGTTTGACTTTGATGAAAGCAGTTCTGGGTTCTATTCCTGGTGGGGGCCTACATGCAAAATGACCTAAGCTGTCCAAGTACTTTTAAAATTACTACTATACTACTACAAGTTAACTTATTTTTCCTCTAAGCTGTAGGACAGACAAATGCTCAAGTATTGCTGGTATGGGTTTGCGTAAATCAAGGGGTTGCCAACATTCTTGTTAGCCTGTCTTGTCATTTCAACACTAAAAGGTTTGACATTTCAGATACAGTGCATTAAATAACAATAGTAATTAGGGCAATGGAGGTATAAATAACTACTCTTTAGTCCAACTATCTTCAGTAGTTGCTCCAGAATAAGTAACAATTTCCATATAACTTCAATAACTGAGGTATTAATCAATTTGTTATAAAAGTTGCAACTAACTACTATGTAAAATTAATTTATAAACAGTATTAATGTTAATTCAAATGAAAAGGTTGAGGTAAATACAGAATTAGGTGTATTGCATTTTGGCACATCATTATACTTGAGGTTAGGTGGAAGGGAGGCCCATATGGGCCTAAACTGTCTATCTGTCTATACTTGGGGTAACTTATCTTGGCAATTTGTTTCTCTTCATCAGTGTTTCTAATGTGACAAAAGAGTACAGGTGTCAGAAATTGTATGCGAAATCAGTGAATGTTACTCAAATGCTTAAGAATGTAGGATGAGGGGAATCTCTAGAAGATGGAAGATCTAAACAAAGATTGAATTTACTCCATAAATTCAGAGAAGGTACTTTTGTAGAAGATGTAGCTGATATTATATGTCCTTCCTGTTACATAGGCCATTCTGATTCTGAGAGAAAGATCAGTGAAATCTGACTTAACCACTTTTTTGGCAGTCTAGAATGAATCTATTTTTGAATTTAAAAATGTACTCACTAAACATAAATTAGCAATGCTAATTTTATATTTTATGGTATAAAAATGTAATGGCTGTTACACAGTTTGTTAATTCGGAGAATGATCTCCAAGGATCAGCAAATGGTGATAATGGGTAAAGAAGAAAAATTCTTATTTTCAACCAAATTTGTGCTATGCTCGAAGGAAATGTATATTAGGATTTTCTTTTAAAGTAGCTCTAGGTAGACCAAGGAGAAACATGTGAAAGATGTTGACTTAGTCAGATTCCAGGCAGGTCTTCTAGCCACTAAACAACCATGCTGACCTAGAAAACCTGTCTGAAAAGTGAGGGACCTGGGTATAAGCTCTAGTCATAGCAATATTTTTCACATCTGTTTCTCCTGGGGTTTTCAGCTGCACTTTCATGCTTTGTTAATTAACTTTTCCTCATCCTTCTCACAAAAGAATTTAGTATAGTAAAAACCAATTTCATTAAAGATATTAGGTATCAGATATTTGCTGCTGCACTTTCACTTTGTATCATGAAATAAGCTTTCAGAAAAATTAATTCCTTTAACCTTAAAATATGCTTTGTTGTAAATAAAATTTTGGTATGATATTAAAATTTTCTAAATTTAGGTAAAAAAAATTATGATTAGAATAATGGTAATAATTTGCAATTTCTTTTCCAAAGTTGTTACATTAATTTTATAATTTTCCAGGAAATCTTGGCCAAATATTGTCTGCAATACAAAATTCATCTTTTCAAATTACTGCCTTAGGAATGTTCTATGTGGAACATACTGACGCAGAAGATTTTTATGAGGTTTATAAGGGTGTTGTTCCTGAATATAATGTAAGTAATTATTAATCTCTATATTATTCTGTATTTATTTTAGTAAAATTTTGAAAGTTTTCCTCTGTTAGGGAATGGTGAGAGAACTTATGTCAGGACCATCTGTTGCTTTAGAGATCAAAGATACGTCACCTTACTCAAAGGAGGATGTAGTAAACAGATTTCGAACTCTAGTTGGACCATCTGACCCTGTGAGTACCTAGAATGATACTTTCTCATTGTGAAATTTATGAAACTATGTATAATTTTTGAATAGAAAACTTAGATGTTTCAGAAATATTGAATTTTTCCTTCAAGATTGCTTAAATACATAAATTTTCAATGAATTTATTCTTTATAATTTAATCCAGAGTACAACTAAAATCAACTAAATCATTACTTATGATTGTCATTAGTTTTCTTCAAGATATCTGCTCTCGTATTGATGCATCATTTAGAACTTA
>KZ308616.1:617714-643320 GCA_000376725.2 Ladona fulva
AAGATATCTGCTCTCGTATTGATGCATCATTTAGAACTTATTTCTAAAACTTAAATTAAATTTTCAATTTCAAGACAAACATATGAAAAAGGGTTTTTGTGTTACTCTAGTTAATAAGTTGTGTTTTTCCAGACTTGATACCGTGGAGTAAAGGAACAAAAAATATTATGATTAAAAACCTTCATGAGAACATCAAGTAAGAATTGGAATTTCCATGACTTGTGAAAATTCTCATTCATAGAATTTCTTGAATGTTTGATGTCTAGTCTTTAATCTAGCTAATTTTATATATTTTTTCTGAGATACAAATACATTAATAAGAGGGGTATCTTAAAAGTAAATTTTCCTTTTCATGAGAGAAATAAAACTATTTATTCATAATCTATGAGGGCTGGTCAGTAAAGGCTGATATTAATTTCTTTGCACATTAAGTACACTACGCAGGGTCCAGTCAGGTATGGCTTCTCTTCAAGCCATACCCGAGAGGGTGTTGTACACAACTTTTGTTGAGAAATACTCCTTGGGCTAATATCAATTAACCATCTGTGGTTACTTCCACTCTACTCAAGCTGTTTGGCAGGTGCTTGAGATTTACACTGGGTCATTAGTCGGAACCCAGTGTAATTCTTGCACATCTGCTACATGGTTTAAGGAGTATTTAAAATTTTATTAGAAATCATACATTCTCTTGGCCCAGTTTGTTTACCAGTTATGGAAGATATGCCAGAAACCATCTTTCATCATTATCTTCAGAATTGTTTCTACTTTCCTCACAACAGCTGCTGGTAAACCAAAACACTTTTTGAATTTTTATGGTCCTCTTTAAACACTTTGATTTGAAGAAATGTGATTGATTGGCAGTGCACCATCCTTATATGCCCACAGTAATATTATGTGATCTTCCATGCAAGAGATGCAAAACTTTTTAGTCACAAATTAATTCTGTTTACTTGGGTGACAGACTAACTAGCCTGCTTTGCTGGCATCTTATATACAGATGCATGCACACTTCACATAGTTTACAAATCCTGTGAGAACTCTTCTCATCATAGAAGTTCCTTATATTTGCTGTGTGATTGAAAAAAAATTATTCTGTCTAAATTGACTAGTTCTTGTCATTCATTACTTATGCATTTACATAATTTCTTTGTTTTTAAAGTAATATTTGGTATTTTGGTGACAGCTTGTTACATCATTTTCTTGCCAATTTGGTGTTCCTCAAATACCATTGGTAGACAGTGGTGATTTTTGGGTGAGCAATTTGTTTGGAAAATGGTGTGAATTTGGAGTGACAAGTTATTAGCCAAGATACCAAAATTGCCTGGAAAACTACATTATTATGTCAAAAGATTGAATAAATAGATTTTGATTTTTAACAGTTTTAATTTTCTACAGTACTGGGAAATTTATATTTGGATACTCCTGTGTTGTGAGGGCATGGGATTCGAGTGAGTTTAGTATAGTAAGTTTTAATTAAAGAATCACAGTATTCATTTGTCTGAAATTACTTTCGAGCATCTCCATAAAATATTGCATCATCATAATAATCTTATTTAAAGATTTTACAACGTTAAGATACTAAAATATCATGTAGCATGACTGGTAATTAATGAAAATGAACGCATGGAGTTACTGTTTGCTATTTTTACTCAGTAATATTTTTGGAGTAAATTTTGTGTGGTACATCTATAGTTTCCATTTTTTCTTATTGTTGGGTAGAAAGTTGTATTTAATTTCAGAAATTTTTATTTTTAATTATATTAATTGGAGGAAAGAATGACCGAAAAATTCTGCATGTTTACCATAAATCTACAAGAATTTTAATTTCTCAATTATTACGTATTTTGTGACTGAAAATTTATTTTTGGTATTTCATTTCTGAAATAAAGGTTACTATAATCTCATTTGATTGTTATTAGTATTTTCGACTTAGTTTTGCTGGAGTGACTGTAGGACAAGAGCAGACCCAAGAACTTAGTAAGAACCTTTGAATCTGCTTTGTATTGAATTCGTTTAGATAAGATTCTAATTCAAATTTATTAAACTAAAGAGTACAGTAAAGCAGTGCAGGCATTGTTAAAACAGTTATAATCATCCCATGAAATATATATTAAGTCTGATTCCATTCAATCAGTGTGAAATTCCTTTTTTTTGGAACAATGTAACAAGGATATATTTTATTGAAAATACAGCTAATTAAGACCAAAGAATGGTAATTCTGTCTTTGATTAACATTTTATGTTCTGATAGATTCTTGGTTTTAAAGACACATCAATGACTTTTGGTACATGAACTGCTTTATACAACATATAAGCTTCAATTCAACCAATAGGTGTTCCATAAATATCTAAAAATATTTAAATCCAAATTTATTTAACCAAAGACTAAAATAAAGCAGTATAGGCATTGTCAACATAGTTAAATATGATCACATTAAAATATTCCTGAATATAATGTAAGTAATTATTAATCTCTATATTATTCTGTATTTATTTTAGTAAAATTTTGAAAGTTTTCCTCTGTTAGGGAATGGTGAGAGAACTTATGTCAGGACCATCTGTTGCTTTAGAGATCAAAGATACGTCACCTTACTCAAAGGAGGATGTAGTAAACAGATTTCGAACTCTAGTTGGACCATCTGACCCTGTGAGTACCTAGAATGATACTTTCTCATTGTGAAATTTATGAAACTATGTATAATTTTTGAATAGAAAACTTAGATGTTTCAGAAATATTGAATTTTTCCTTCAAGATTGCTTAAATACATAAATTTTCAATGAATTTATTCTTTATAATTTAATCCAGAGTACAACTAAAATCAACTAAATCATTACTTATGATTGTCATTAGTTTTCTTCAAGATATCTGCTCTCGTATTGATGCATCATTTAGAACTTATTTCTAAAACTTAAATTAAATTTTCAATTTCAAGACAAACATATGAAAAAGGGTTTTTGTGTTACTCTAGTTAATAAGTTGTGTTTTTCCAGACTTGATACCGTGGAGTAAAGGAACAAAAAATATTATGATTAAAAACCTTCATGAGAACATCAAGTAAGAATTGGAATTTCCATGACTTGTGAAAATTCTCATTCATAGAATTTCTTGAATGTTTGATGTCTAGTCTTTAATCTAGCTAATTTTATATATTTTTTCTGAGATACAAATACATTAATAAGAGGGGTATCTTAAAAGTAAATTTTCCTTTTCATGAGAGAAATAAAACTATTTATTCATAATCTATGAGGGCTGGTCAGTAAAGGCTGATATTAATTTCTTTGCCCATTAAGTACACTACGCAGGGTCCAGTCAGGTATGGCTTCTCTTCAAGCCATACCCGAGAGGGTGTTGTACACAACTTTTGTTGAGAAATACTCCTTGGGCTAATATCAATTAACCATCTGTGGTTACTTCCACTCTACTCAAGCTGTTTGGCAGGTGCTTGAGATTTACACTGGGTCATTAGTCGGAACCCAGTGTAATTCTTGCACATCTGCTACATGGTTTAAGGAGTATTTAAAATTTTATTAGAAATCATACATGCTCTTGGCCCAGTTTGTTTACCAGTTATGGAAGATATGCCAGAAACCATCTTTCATCATTATCTTCAGAATTGTTTCTACTTTCCTCACAACAGCTGCTGGTAAACCAAAACACTTTTTGAATTTTTATGGTCCTCTTTAAACACTTTGATTTGAAGAAATGTGATTGATTGGCAGTGCACCATCCTTATATGCCCACAGTAATATTATGTGATCTTCCATGCAAGAGATGCAAAACTTTTTAGTCACAAATTAATTCTGTTTACTTGGGTGACAGACTAACTAGCCTGCTTTGCTGGCATCTTATATACAGATGCATGCACACTTCACATTGTTTACAAATCCTGTGAGAACTCTTCTCATCATAGAAGTTCCTTATATTTGCTGTGTGATTGAAAAAAAATTATTCTGTCTAAATTGACTAGTTCTTGTCATTCATTACTTATGCATTTACATAATTTCTTTGTTTTTAAAGTAATATTTGGTATTTTGGTGACAGCTTGTTACATCATTTTCTTGCCAATTTGGTGTTCCTCAAATACCATTGGTAGACAGTGGTGATTTTTGGGTGAGCAATTTGTTTGGAAAATGGTGTGAATTTGGAGTGACAAGTTATTAGCCAAGATACCAAAATTGCCTGGAAAACTACATTATTATGTCAAAAGATTGAATAAATAGATTTTGATTTTTAACAGTTTTAATTTTCTACAGTACTGGGAAATTTATATTTGGATACTCCTGTGTTGTGAGGGCATGGGATTCGAGTGAGTTTAGTATAGTAAGTTTTAATTAAAGAATCACAGTATTCATTTGTCTGAAATTACTTTTGAGCATCTCCATAAAATATTGCATCATCATAATAATCTTATTTAAAGATTTTACAACGTTAAGATACTAAAATATCATGTAGCATGACTGGTAATTAATGAAAATGAACGCATGGAGTTACTGTTTGCTATTTTTACTCAGTAATATTTTTGGAGTAAATTTTGTGTGGTACATCTATAGTTTCCATTTTTTCTTATTGTTGGGTAGAAAGTTGTATTTAATTTCAGAAATTTTTATTTTTAATTATATCAATTGGAGGAAAGAATGACCGAAAAATTCTGCATGTTTACCATAAATCTACAAGAATTTTAATTTCTCAATTATTACGTATTTTGTGACTGAAAATTTATTTTTGGTATTTCATTTCTGAAATAAAGGTTACTATAATCTCATTTGATTGTTATTAGTATTTTCGACTTAGTTTTNTGTTACCTGTAAAGAAAGAACACAAGAAAATCAAACCACATCCTTCCAGAGTCATCAACATAGACTATGAATTTATTTTTGATGTTTCATCTGGAGTGGAAGTCAGTTCAATCAATTTTATATATCTACCACCTTCATTCTAACTAAAATTCTGCAAAAAATTGGGATAACCTTCAGTAGATCTCGATTACTAGCAATAGCTGCAACTTCAAAACATGATACATTACTCAATAGCTACAGAATTATAAATCAACAGTAAGGGGTGTGATGGGATACATGATTCACTATTGCTTCTGTTTTTCTTCTGCATTTTATGTTGTGAGTAGTTTCTGATTGAGTCAAGTGAAATCTGGTGACAGTCCATGGATCTGAAAGACCTGATGCCTTACTGTGCTATAGCTCCTTCTAAAGCATATAATGTATTACAGACCAAGGATTTTTGGATGCAAAATTGTCACTATTGCACACCAGCATGACATTTTAATAATTTATATTTTTATCTTTGGATGTGATTCTCTAAATCAAAGAAACCCTCATTTACTCGAGAGACATAATAGTCACCGCATCTTGCCTCACTTTCATTGGCCAAACACTGAAATGAGGAAACCTGGATAATAGAATACTTGAAAATTTACTCCTCTTCAATGACTCATATTTTAGTAGGGTTTAGAAGAAATAAATACCAACTAAATATAAAATTTAATCAGTTATTAGTAATAAGATGCAAGCATAAACCAAGTCCTTCTCAATTAAACTATAAAAAGGCCCATACCATGTTTACTCAGCTCTTTCTCTCAGGGGCTCTGGGATAGCCAAGTGGGCAACGCATTCAACTTTGGTGAAAGCAGTCCTGGGTTCAATGCCTGTTGGGGGCCTATGTGCAAAATGACTTAGCTGTCAAAGCCCTTTTAACAATACTACCACTACTCTTTCTCTCAGGAACTTCTTCCAATGAGACATGAAAAAGCTTGTTTCTAAAATAAAGGAAAGGATAAGATGTTTACTTTGCCCATTGAGGTGTGCACCTTAAAACCCAAGGATAAACAGATATGAATAACAGCGACATGATTTGGACTTGAACCCAGGTCCCCCACTTCCAGGCAGGTATTCTAACCACTAAACTAACATGCCGCATTCGATGCTATTATCCTCAATTATCTGAATCTTCAGTGCACTAGCTCATTAGGGAAAATTACAAGCAACCCCTTTCACAGCCGTGACTCTACTGTCTCCAAGGTAAGCTACTATTAGTCTGCTTTGAATCTTCTTTCTGTGAGATGGTTTATGCTCGAAATATGAAATAAAAACACACTACACAATCCTCTGTCATTGAAGATCAAGCTTCTGACATTAGAAGCAGTGAAATCAAAAGGTCCTGTTTAAGATAGCTGCCTTCAACTGTAGTGGTTTAAAGTTGGAAGAAAATATTTTCAAAAAGACATTTATATGCTAAGAAGTTTTTGTGTGAGGGCTGGAAAATACTTTCCCGAAAGGCTTTCTGGTTTGCTAAAAGGGGTTGGCAATGAATATCGAAAAAAGCTCCAAGTGATTTAAGTTTCTGGATATATGCCTTGGTTACCAGTAATCAGGAAGTAATTATTTGTGGACTTGCTAGTTTCAGCAATTTAATCCTAGAAATCTGTAACGTGGAAACAATGGGAGTGTTTAACCCTTTAGCTGCGGGACCCTCAGATTTTTCTATATATGTGTGCGGGAGAAAAGTAACAGGAGTACTGGAGGTGCAGGCAAGTTCCAGCAGGTAGTTATCCAAAGTTTAGTGATAAGTTGGTTTATTTTGTTAAACCAATCAAGATAATCACTTATGTGTAATACCAGGAATTGACAGAACTGGAAATGTTACTGTTAAGAGGAGTAGTGCTGGGAGGAGAAATTTTAGAATGAAATGGCAGGAACATTTAATTTAGATTCTATTAATACAGAAAAATCATGAATTCAATCTGGTGATGTTTTTGACCACTAATATTTGAGTTTGAGGTAGATTTTTATCTCTTGCCTTTATTTGTATTATTGTATGGAAAATCAGGAAATGTATATAATATTTCACATTCATCAATTAAATAAAAATGTCATTAGTAGACTGAAACTATCATTCCAACTAACTGTATGGTCATTCATAGATTTTTGCAGTAAGTTGCCTTAGGATTAGCAAATAAAACCAAAATGGACCTTGGTTGAACATTAATCATTCTCAGGAAATAAAAACAGCAAGTGTTTACAACTGTTGATGATGTTGGAGAGTTTCTGAAATATTTTGAATTCTTGAATCATGAAATAGTCTAAATAAATAAGAGCATAATTGATCAGCTGATTACAAAGAATGAATTTTTATTCTATATATTTGTTAAAATTTTGGTTGAATACGACTAATAATTTACAAACCTCTCATCACAGGAAATTGCAAGAGAGCTGAGGCCTAATTCAATTAGAGCAAAGTATGGTCACACCAAAGTCAAAAATGCTCTTCATTGTACTGATTTACCAGAAGATGGCTTACTGGAGGTATGCATTAGTCCTAATACACGAAGATGTTATATTATTTGCCTTAGTTGTAATACTAGTTAGTTTCCTTAATGATGGGATATTCTGAAGAAACATCTGTATTCTTTTTGAAGATGCTGATAATAGATATTCCTCTTTTCCTCTCTTATGTTGTATATATTTAATTTTCAGGTGGAATATTTCTTTAAAATTTTGGAATAGCAACTGCATTATGCATACATTCCCAGGTGCCTTAAATTCATAAAAATCTTGTAATAAATTATCATGTGATTAACTCAAGATTTTTATGCATATCATGTTGGTGCATTTATTAAATGGAAAATGTTAAATAAATATATTCAACTACTCTTTTCTGGTTTTATGAATAACCCACATATAATTATAAATTACAAATAACTTTATTTCACAAACTCAGAACTAGGAATTTCCATCTGCCATTTAAACCATAAATCTATCAAATATATGTAAAAAATTATGTATTGCACATTAAGGTTGAAAACTAAGTGCTGACATTAGAGTTGACAAAAATATTTGAGAATTGTTACCTGTAAAGAAAGAACACAAGAAAATCAAACCACATCCTTCCAGAGTCATCAANGTGAGCCTTTGGGTGTCTCATTGAGAGGCAGGGCCATAAAATTGAGAAAGGACAAGAACTGGGAAGAAGAGCAGGTCAAACGTAGAAATACGTTTTTCCCACAGCTGAAGGGTTAAGTCTGTTGTTAATAGTTTTTTCTTCTTATTGGGTATTGGAAAGAAAGCCACAAAATCAGAAACAATACATCACTTACGTATTGGTTCTGATTGCAAGGGTAGCCAAAGGCTGAAGAAACCAACATACTTTAACTGTAGCAAAGGTCCTTAAAAGGTGCCACAAACATTCAGGCTCATCTCTATTTCTTGAGAAATTAAGACAATAAAAGGGGATAAAAGGCAATGGATAATACTTATATCCAGGGAAAAGGATATCAGGGGTATGATCACCTCGAAAACTGAAAAGAAAGTTCTCATTACCATATCCAAAAAATATCCAGGTAACTTCCTTCCATAATGGGGTGGGTGGCTGCCAAAAGACAAAAGATGGCAAGAGTAAATGGAGGGTTTCTTTATCATTTTCCAAACCTGTTCAGTCTAGTATAAATTTTTATGCATATAAAAAATTTTAAAACAAAATAGGTAGAAAATGTATAAAATAGACTAATAATCAATGGAAAAGTTTAATTGAACAAGAAATAAATTTGCTATCTATGCAAATTGCATCAGGGAGAGGTTTTAAGTAGATTTTTCTGAGTAAGAATGCTGAAAAATCTCTTTGAATCTGTCAAAGTGGATTTCCATAGTCTAAAGGTAGCCATGTGGAGGGATTTATAGTAAATACCAGGTCTGTTCTTTGAGAATTGAAGCTTTTGATTTTTCCTCATACATCTTGTTGTTGAGATGAGTAAAGAAAGAAAATATGTCATATTATTAATTTCAATAAATAGAAAAATGTCTAAAGATAGAAATCCCTCCTTGGATTGAGATTAAACATAATATAATTTTTCATATGAGAGTGAAATGTGATTTCCTTTTCTTCTGGTTAGAAAGAGCTTCTGAGTTCTAAATTACTTGTTTACTTAGCATTTTGATGATTTTTGCATCAAATAATAATCCTTGGTTGAAGTTCCCATAATCTGAATAATAATTTCAAGCTGGCATACATTTCATATCAACAGCTATATTACTCAAAATTCAAAGTGAGTATCAAATGAAAGATAATATCATTGCTAATAGTAAATTGATCACAGATGAGGTAATCTGATCACAGTAAGCTATAAGAATATGAGTCTAAAATTAGTATTTAATTTAAATGACAAATAATTCAACTACAACTCAAGGAAACAAGTTTTATGCATTTGATAGGAAAAACTTTGCAGTCTTGTAGATGATATCACAGAGTAAATTTCAATTCATTTCACTAAAAATCAAGATCTGTAACAATAAGTTATATTTCTATAAATTTCCAACAGTGAAATGAACCATCAATAGCTGAAGAATAAATCAAATTTCTCTCCACAGGAGACCATACATGGTTGGAAATTAAAATATTATTCTTTAACTTATGGTGGTTGTGACCATCATATGAGAATATGCATCTCATCTTCTCTGTTTTTAGACTAAATACTTCCACAGTGCCTCTACTGCTTGATACTGAAAACATATCATGTGGAGAAAACACAATTTGAAGAAAATTTCCCTTAAAATGAGGCTCTTCAACATCCATTTTTGTTTCAAATATAGGTGAGTTACGAACACATCTAAAGTCATACACTTTGATGTCACCCTGTGATGAAGCCAACCCAAAAAAATTCAGTTCACTATGCACAGCAAATGAACACCAAACTTTAAGTACAGAGTTATCTGCTACACTGCATGTCTCCTTGAACAATGCATGTGTATTTGCAATTCCAGATCGCAAATCAAGCAATGTCACCTGCCCTGAGTGATGCTTGCAATAAGCAAGAGAATTGATATTCACAAAACTCAGTCCAAAAATTTCTTCTTGTGAATTATCTGTCACTGAACACTTAGAAGCTAGACATGTTTCTAAATCAGCCAAATGGATACTGTCTGCAGAGGACCCAAGGGCTAATTTATTCTCATACACAGATAACTGAGGTTTTTCCACACTACATTTCACAGTATCTATTTTACTTATCAAGTCTGAAAAAGAGAAAATCTGTGCATCAGAAATAATGTACTGAGAAAATTGCGTATCACATTAAAATTTTCAGGTTGTTGGCCTGACATTTCTTTATGTAATTGGTAGTTTTACCTGAGTTTTCATAACCTAACTGATAAATTGATGCACCAACTGTATCTTTCTCTGATAAAACAAGTCTCCTACGGCCCTTAAGGCATTTCATCTGCAATTAAAAGGAAGTAAATTCACAAAATCTTTCTTCTAATCATCATATTAAATATTACTGTCAATTATCATAAAAATTAAACTTTCAATATATAGATTTCAATAGATATGTGATACAAGCAGTGATAATTTACTTTACATCGACTATTCAATGAAATGAACTAAGATAAAAAAATATTAATAAAGATAGAGAGAGGATGCTATCGTTATCTAAAGGCTCATAGTAACAAGGTAAAACAGCGTGAATGTAAATAATTTGCACATCTGTCTCTTCATTTTGTGTATTACAATCACAAAACCAAAAAGGTGATAGCTGACCAACTCACCTGGTGAACAGGATTTAACGAAAAACCACCTGTTTTCAGTTTGAGATCATGAGATTCAAAGGCAGAAGCAGGAACTTTTTCTGGGAGTATAAACTCTTGTATTTCTTGTTTTCTATCTCTTATCTTTGAAGTACAACAGATTCGATCATTTTCTGAGAAATCCAGGTGATTCGCTGGCGTTTCGAAGTTGAACATTTGCAGCTGCTCAAATCTGTCAGAAATAACGCTTAAGGTCTACAATTAAATTAAATTAAAGAAGGTAATTCTTAAGTTTTATAAAGAAAAACCGAGAAAACAAATTTGAGTCTGCAACAGTAGGATACAATATAAAACTTTTTGGGACTCGTGAAAATGAAATACGGGGTAAAAGGGTTTGGTATTGCGAAAAGTTACCTGGAAATGGACGCATAATACCAATCATCATCATCTGAATCGTCCATAACACAATAACTTTCAGTGTTGCTCTCCATTTTTAAATCATTCATTCTGTCAAATCAGAAATAATGGTGAATATTTGATCAAAGATTTACCATAATAAATTTGCTAATAGAAGTTATAAATCTATATAAATGTGACTGCTACCTCTTAGAATAAGCATTACATTTATATAGCGTACTTCAGTATTTATAGTAAGTAAGTCTTAAACCTCAAAGATTATGAAAACTAGAATTTCACACGGAGGCACTAATTTCAAATTTATCACACATATCACCAATGCTTGAGCCAATCTGCTAGCAGAGAACTTGAATCAATTTCTTCCATCCCTTCAGTTGCCTTCAGTCTTCTGCTGCGCTCTGGCTGCCCTCTATGGGCGAAAATTGTTAACCTGTCACGCCTGTCACTCAGCATCTGACCGCGGTCTTGTTCCAAGATTGAAATGTCCAGCTTTGTTTATAATTGATTTTAGAATCCAAAATTACTTTGGTAAATATTGCGTAGGGGTTAATTGACAAACTATATTTTTAAGATACTTCACAAGGGATGGAGGCACGTAAGTGATAATGATGAGTCATAATTTAAATTAAAAGAATCATTGCCCTACCGTGTACATTTTGTCAAAATAGAAATCTTAATAAGAAAAATAGTTTCACGCTCTTACAGTATTTGTTTAACCTCAAAAATAGCGATTTTTATTAAATAAAATTTGTCTTGGGACCCAAATCGATGTAGAATTCAGATCATTTTTTTTGAGCAAAATAAAATAATTTCAATTAGCCCAACTATTAATTTTCACCAAGGATTTTGATATTTTATGGGTAAGTTCACGTAAACAGGATTCCTGAATTTTAACCGTAACGGTGAGGCCCTCCTTTCCACATGAGCAGTATTAATCATTTAAAACTCATAACCCATTCCTAGCCAGATTTCATAATGTGCCTTCACTTACATTGCTGATGTTAGATTATAATATACAATCATACATCTAAAGATGTCGACTCGTTTACGAAATAAGTCGATTAATAAACTGTGGAAATTACTAAGCATCCTTTCTTTCAACATTCGATCATAGCTTTAGAAAATAATTTTAACCTGTAGTTTATATGCACACCATTAATAATTAATTTTTTGATCACCTTTATTTAGATCCCTTTTCTGCTTAGTTNGGTAAGGTGAAAATTTCTCGATCTGACACAGATATGGCGTTCCAATCAGTGAAAATTTATGATCCCTGCCTGGGCGCATGTGTCATTAGTTCGTAAGACAATTTTCAACTTGTTCTCTCAAGTAGTTTGTTTACACGTAATGTTGCAGTAGACGTCTTTCGTGTTTTTCATCAAAATGGATAAACTTGAATATCGTGCGGTCATAAAATTCTTCGTTTTGGATGGATTAACCCCTAAGGAAATTCATCCGAAGCTGACAAAAGTGTATTGGGACTCTGCTCCTTCAATGTCAACTGTTCAATGGTGGGCAGCTGAATTTAAACGTGGTCGCACATCCCTCTATTAGGGGCACATCATCTATACTGATAGGTGTAAACAAACATTCAATAGCATTTCAGAAACAAAGATATATTAATCTAAATATTTATCCTTAAAAATAATTAAACAACCCAAAATAACATATATGTATGTACAAAAACATATCAATGTATAATTGAAAATAATACTATCTTCTGATGTTAATGTTGTTTAATGGCTTCCAAAACTATCTTAAATCATTGGAAAAATGTAGCTTTTTTCTCTTAAATTCATTGTTGTACCCGTATACAGGTAAGGTATATGGTTGAACTATCAATGTAACTTATATAAGGAAACAAAAGAAATACATATCTGTCATCTTTGGTTCAGAATGCTTTGTAGGATTTTTTTAACTATATAACAATTTCTTCCTTTTACAAACTAAACATTTAATCCAGTTAAAGTAATTGAGCTTAACATTGTGTTCCATGACAAATCACATTTTATAAAATATGCTACCAATTCATAAACCCATGTGTAGTTTTAGTCAGTAAACCACTTCTGATATTGCATTTCCAAACAGTTATTACTTTTTAAATTAAAAGACATTATCTTTGAAATCTGATATGTAAAATGTCAGGAAACTTTGCTGCCAAAATATGATAAAAGGTAATAAGTTAGTTAAATTGGTAACAAATGATCAATAAGTAAAAAAAGTGAGATTTTCCAACTTGAAACCAAATTAAGTTAAAATATCTTCTGGTTTTCACTCTTAACTTTCCTTAAGATGATAAAAATAATGCATAATTTTAGATGAAAGTTTTGTATGATATGATGAAAGGTTTTCTCTGTAGATGTTCTTTTCGCATTAATATTAGTGAAGCCACTGTAACAGACTTTCAACAATGAACTCTCTTTGTCACAGGATGAGTGATACTTATCCATCAAACATTTATGACATGAGTGAATTGGAGCCTGTTGAAACTGTTGATTTGTTGACCAAACACTTTTCTGTATATCAACTTCACACATCAGGGTCTGGGTCACTTGATGTGGCACTTTCTCCTGCAATCCTTTCAGCATTGGCTGCTCTGCTTTCAAGCAGTGAGTAACTATCTCTAAGAATGAGCAATCTATGCTGTCCATTAATTATGAAGCTACTGCCTCTCCTGAGAGTCTTTTTGCCCCGCTCTATGTTTTCTGGAGAAAATAACACATCACGATATGCTCTGGCAAATGCAATGATGAGGAGAATGGACCCAATACACAGAAGACCATAAGTTAGAGTTGGTACTGCAGCATCTGAGAAGGTTGTTGCCAAATAAATCCACCAGCGAATTTCATAGGTTAGGTCTGCTACACCCTGAAGGAAAGATTTTAATAAACATTACAGTAATTGTGTTGCTTGTGATTCATAATATGATGGTTTGGTAATTATTTAAAATAGCACAATTTTGTTTTGGTATTTAAATTCTATATATTATGATGTAAAATTGTCAATAATAGATTAAACTCATTAGTTCAAATCAATCAGTTTTAAGATACCTGGTTCAAGGTATTTATGAACCTCTTACCTCTTCAACCCATATGATTGGAAATACAATATCAGGAAACTTAGCAACAGGTTGAATTCCTGGAGCACTCTCAACCTTGAGGTTCATTTGGACCCTTACTTGAGCTTCTAATGGTACTCCAAGTTTCTGTGGAGATAGAAATAAATGGAGTTTTCTTTACTTATTCCTAAGCAATTTAAATCAGCAATACATACATATTTCACTGTTGATTTCTATGGATGAAAATATGTTTAATGTAAATTTTACATACAATTTTATACTTTATTTCATTACACACATATTGGTACAAAGTTTAGATCTATAAATTTAATTGCAGGGAATTAATACTTTATTCACTAATACTCACTCACCAATCAAACTGATTTGACATTAACAATTTAAATGAGATCTATTAAAAAATAAATAACTGTCATTGGATTATCATCCCCATTAATTTTTATCTACTATTTTAATTGACTTAATTACTTTTAATAAAAATAATTTTGGAGTTATATTCATCCTCTTGATGATTCCTTCCATTAATGTTGATCAGAATTCTCTGAATCTCCTCATTGTTATTTAGTCATTATGCTTTCTTTTTTGGACTTTCTATTATCAAATGTGATACTTGAATTGGTTGTTGGCTCACTGGCTTGGTCTTTGAAATGAATTAATGTACAAAATATTACACCTTTAGGGAGTAAACTGAGCTAAAATAATGGGTTTTTATTCCATTCCTTATGGAATTGTAGTATTAAATAATTGGATGCTTCCAACATGTAGTATTTTATTGATTCAAATTCTTTATTTTATCCTAATGATCCAAGTTCTTTCTAATATTTACTCAAATGAAGAATATACTCAGTACTCTCTGTATATTCTATTTTAATTTTTGAAAAGCCTGTCATGTTTCAAACGTGGACATTTAATAGCTACCTTTCAGAGAAATTTAACACTATTGTAAAACAAAAGATTATAATGACAAGCTGATGCAATTGAATTTGAGAAGTTTAATGGTGGCTTGTTCTGTGATCAATATTATTAAACATTTTCTTTATATTTAATAATCGAATACATACACATAAATACTCACAAATAATTGAATATTCTAAGTTATGGAAGATGAATTGTTGTCTGATTCATTCCATCTCCTTTAATTATGAAAATTATATTTAAGAATAATCATGATGAAATATTCCATTAATTAGAATGGAAGAATAACCTGGGATTTAGAGAGATGGAGAATGAGTATTGCAGAATATGGAGTTTTTGGTTGAAAGTATTGACCATTGTCAAAGTCATCTTGAAGTTTGTATTAAACTGATGAAAATGGCTTTCCCTCCATTAGATAAATATTTATCAGTATCAGTGGAAAGGATGAAGAAAAATATCTAGATCTCACTAACTGCCTCCATGTTTGTTTTTCATTCACAAATTAATAAATCCAATTGATTATTCCTAAATTTATTAATACATGTGTTATTATAATACACTATGGTTTCGGCCTTCACTTTATGGAATTCCATAATGAGAAACTAGTTATAAGAATTATTTATTTATACTATCAACAAAATTTTATTAATGGAACCCATGGTTTGATGTGTAACCTGATGGAGGTGCTACACATTAAACTAAACTAAGTCATGTTAATCAGATTTTGAGGATAGTTTGGAAAAATAATTATGTTGATTAAGAAAATAAAAATATGATTTTATGTTGAGTCAATACCGAAAATGGTTGAAGACGGCTTATACGAGGGTAAGGTGAAAATTTCTCGATCTGACACAGATATGGCGTTCCAATCAGTGAAAATTTATGATCCCTGCCTGGGCGCATGTGTCATTAGTTCGTAAGACAATTTTCAACTTGTTCTCTCAAGTAGTTTGTTTACACGTAATGTTGCAGTAGACGTCTTTCGTGTTTTTCATCAAAATGGATAAACTTGAATATCGTGCGGTCATAAAATTCTTCGTTTTGGATGGATTAACCCCTAAGGAAATTCATCCGAAGCTGACAAAAGTGTATTGGGACTCTGCTCCTTCAATGTCAACTGTTCAATGGTGGGCAGCTGAATTTAAACGTGGTCGCACATCCCTCTAAGATGACCCACATGAAGGACGGCCAAAAACCGCAACCACACCAGAAAAACCATTGAAAAGGTGCACGATATCGTGTTGGAGAATAGGCGAGTGAAGGTGAGTGAGATAGCTGAGGCTGTTGGGATATTGGAAGAAAGAGTGCGAAACATCTTGCACAAAGAATTGGGGATGCGAAAGCTCAGCGTAAGGTGGGTGCCGTATTTGCTGAATGCCAATCAAAAGCAAATGCGCAAGCGATTTTTGCAGCAATGTTTGAACTGATTCAAGAGGGCACCGACTGATTTTGTACGGCGATTTGTCACCATGGATGACACATGGGTCCACCACTACATGCCAGAAAGTTGAGAGAGCCGTAGATGGATATTTTCACACAAACGAAAGATGTCTACTGCAACAATATGTGTAAACAAACTACTTTCTATCCCTATTAGAGAAAAAGTTGAAAATTGTCTTATGAACTAATGACGCATGTGCCCAGGCAGGGATCATAAATTTTCACTGATTGGAATGCCATATCTGTGTCAGACTGAGAAATTTTCACCTTACCCTCGTATTCTCCACTTTAGGAATCTTTATCTTAGTTTTCAGACAACTTCATAATTTACTTACAGGCTGTATTTTGAAGTACGTTTCATGCTTCTTTTGATCAGGTTTTAAACCTTCTACTGCTGCCAATAGATTTGGGTCAGCTTGGTAGAAATGTGGAAATGATAAGTAGACTGGTGCCTCTGTGAAAGAAAGAAAATTTCTATTACATATAAAATCGATGTGCAAAGGCGTAACTTAGTGGAAAGCCATATGAATAAGCAACACAACTTTGTATTTTCCACAGGATTGATGATGCTTCCACGGAAGTGAAACCGGTCGTGTTAATAAATCCTGTGGAAAATACAAAGTTGTGTTGCTTATTCATATGGCTACATTACATACTACATTACATACTTATTCATATGGCTACATTACCATAATACCATATAATACATAACCATATAATTACATAATTTCTCAGGGTAGATCTAATTTTTCCAATTTTCAATCCAGGGTTAGACATATTATGATACCTATCAAGCCATCTCTGACTACAGCATTTGTAATTGAAAAATTAGGGAAAGAAGTGTATTTTTTCTTTTTGTGGTCAAAGTTGTTGTTTGATTGGACAGTTTTATGGCAAATGAGGAATCAAAAAGAAAATCTGATTCTAGAGTTTGAAGTAACTAGAATAGGATATTTATTGGCTGGCATTGCCCTTAACAAAATTTTATAATAATGATACATAAGATGTACTATAAATAGATGAGAAATATGTAACACATTAATTTATATATCATCATAGTCATTATCAGCCATTTTCAGTCAGATGTCAGATGCAGACCTACCTAAGCTTTTTCTAATTATCTCTATTCTGAGTTTCTCTCAGCAACATTCCCCTAGACATTTGATGTTATCTCTGACCATTGGCCCTTTGGTCTTCTTCTTGGTCTCTTCACATCTCTTGGTGTCCAGTTGAGAACTACTGATGTGCAAAAGAGTTGACTATACTCAGCATTTATCCCTAGTTTCCCTAGAGATTTCAGTGAGTGATTTACTTAACGAATCAAAGGCTTGTGCATAGTCCATAAAGACAAGTAAAAGAGGCATCTTGTATTCATTTGTTCTGCTGTTAATTTCAATCTGCATATGAATGTGATCTGTAGTGCTAAAGCTCTTCTGGAATCCAGCTTGTTCTCTGGGCTGGGTGGTTGCAAGGGTCAGGTGCAGAGGTGCAGTTATTACCCTCATGAACACTTTGTAAACAAGAGGAGGGAAGCTAATGTGGCAGTAATTCTATAAATCTTCCTCACTTCCTTTCTTGTGCAAAAGGACAATTTCTGTATGGTTCCAGTCCTTGGGGATTCTCCTTTGTTTCAGGCAAATGTGAAGTGAATAATTGTGCAAGAAAGGGGAGCAATTTCTGTTGGACCATATTTCAGATATTCTGCCAATACTTTACTCTGCTTCTCCTGTCTGACCATTCTTCATTTTTTTGATCAGTGCTATTACTTCTTCTGGGAGAATACAAGGGGGATCTCGTGAGTTTTGCCTTTCTTCATGGTGCTCTTCTTCAACATTTTCTGTCTTCTTGATAAAGTTGATGAAGTTTTCTGTTACTGACCTCAGTATTAACAATTTGTTACAAGTTAAGGTGGTATAGAAACAAAACTTGAGATTAGACTTAAGTAGAGATTTATTATTTTGACTGGTTTTAACCAAGGCGACCTTCTACAGGTTAACTTGAAGATGAACGAAATGATAATTTAAAATAATAAATCTGTACAGTGGAGCATAAAAAGTTTTGTTTCTTTTTCATCTTAGTATGGTATTCCATGAAGTCCAGCTGTCCTATATTAATTTTGTTTCAAGTTGTTGAGCCATCTTCTTTCTAAATGGCTAAGATCCCCTTTTGCAAGGTGTTGTCTGTCCTTCTTTATGCTCTTGTTGCTCTCTGTAGCCTCTTTTACAACTCTTTCATTGAAATTCCTCATGTCGTCCATAATTGCCCTTCTGATAGACTTACAAAACTTGGCATATTCAGTGTTATCCTTTGGTGTGCCTAAATTCTTCAATTTCATTTGGTGTTTAATAATTTGCCAAGTTTTCTCACTGAAATTTCTATCCTTCGGTTTTCTTCGTTAACCTACCATATCTTCAGTTGTTCTTTTCACAACTTCCATGACTTTGGCTTCCAGTTCTTATTTTTAAAGGGCTGAAAACAATTTATTAGTTCCAGCCTGAACACTTGATGATTTACTTCGAATTTCCTAATACTTACTTCATCTTTCCTGCATGATATCGACTTCTTGCATTCGATTTTATAGTTAATCTTCATTCTTCATCTTACAATTCTTTAGTAACTTCTAGTGCTGAGTTTGTTCATTACTTTGCAGTTTGCGACTCTACACAGTTTGTTTACCAATTTGTGACATTATCATCTGCTTCTTACCTACAGGAGTGTTAAAATCGCTCATTATGATTTTATAGTAGTGTTCTTCCTTATTATGTTCAGAGCCAAGAGTCTAATAGAGGTTCTCAACTTTATTTTCGTAGCTTGCCGCTGTTGGTTCGTAAACTCGGATGATCTAAACCAGTGGTTCCCAAACTTATTTGGCCTACCGCCCCCTTTCCAGAAAAAATATTACTCAGCGCCCCCCTGGAAATTAGTTTTTTTCTACCTTTTTCGTAAAATATAGTAAAGAAAGGTGTAAATTAGAAACATTGAAGTTTGAAATTATGAACGCGCACGCGTTTACGCGCGTAAAAACGCTCCCACGCTGCAGTTTTAAATCAATTTAACGGTGAAATTAGGTTTTACATTTACGTTTTAAATTCTTAAGCTTAATTTAAATGGTAAAAGAACGTTTCTGCGGTTGGCCTCTTAATGCTGAATTAAGTTAATTGAGTTATGTTTTCACAAGTCATTCCATGACTTTTTCTGTGAGGCTCTCGCGAAGTCACAAAATCTCTCACGTGATCGTAATTCGTAACATATTTGTAATCGAAATCTGCAGGGCCCTGTTAGCGCGGGTCCCGGTGCCGTCGCACCACTTGCCACCCCCAAAGTGGCACCACATGAACAGTAGCAGTGCGCGATTGCACATACCTCAATGCAAGTGAGGGAGTATGCGGGAACTGAGCCAACGTCCAGTACGTTGTTCAAAGAAAAATTAAGCGTTACGAGCGGAATACATAAATCAATTTTTCTAAATCTTCTCTTCTTTCTTTTATGCTTTCACCGCCCCCTTACAGTTATTCATCGCCCCCCAAATGCACCTATGGCCATCAGCGCCTCCCTGGATCGCTGCAGCGCCCGCCAGGGGGCGGTAGCGCCCACTTTGGGAAGCACTGATCTAAACAGAGTAACACTCTTTTATCTTGAGGATGATCTTTGGGATAGCGTTTGAACTGGAATATGATAAAATATTATTTCTTTCATGTTGGCAAACAAAAGGGAATGGTTTTTTGGCTATTTAATCTATAAGTAGCTAAGTGCTTTACTCCTTTGAAAAGGCATCTTCTTTGGTGTTTTCCATTTTCTACAGCAGAAGATATTTAGATGGTCCGAACTGTTATTATGTAGTACAGACTGCCTTCTCGTAATTTTCTTAAAAGGATTATGAACTTATCGGATAAAGAGTGCGCCTTCTTTTGTTACTTCATTTCGGCAATTTTTCGATTTAAAATGAAGCGATTTTCACCATATAGACGATTAAGGAAGATTAACGATTCTTAACGGCATTAGTTGGAGGCAATCACGAGCACGATCTCTAAAAGTCTACGCTAAACAGCCAGCCCTACGAAAAACAGCGCGCCACCCCTGTAGCTAACTTGAAATAAGGATTTTTCCAGTGTAGACTTTTACACTCACCATACTGGCACGGTGCGATGTTCTGCAGCCCCGACGGAGGACATTCCCCATTCTCTCCTGGACAGAAGCAACCGTTCTCGGGTCGAATGCTGGGGTCGGCAAATACGTCTTCAGGAGGCGTGTACAGGTCTACCGCAATTCCATTCTTGGACGTCGGACCTCTATACCGAAGAGGCAGTACTCGGCAAAGATCTTTGTCCCAGACAGTGACCTCGTCAGCTCCGGTGAAGGCCCTCGGCGGGAAGAAAGAGCCCTCGGAGGCGCGGAGAGTGTCACACGGATGGCGGTCCCACATCGGGAGACGGTCCAGTCCGTTGAGGCGATTCATAAGGCCGAAGTCCTCCATACCTGAGTGGCCCGTAAATATGGTTGTGACGTCGTTTATGGTGCCGTTACGCTACAAGGGAATGAGAATATCCGGCGGTAAATATGGGTTTATAATACATAATTATTTAATGTATTAAGATATTTTATTAAGAAAATGGACCATCAGGGTAACGAGGCAATGGAAGATGGACGATTGGGTTATGAAGGGTCGCGGGCAATGTGAAACATTAAACTGAACCTAAATATTGTTATCGCAAAGTAATGTAATTTTGAAGTTGAATTAAACGTCATCAATCAAGAGTAATTTGCGATGGTACTTGTAAAGCCTTTATCAACTCGAACAACTTAGCTTAGATATTTGCCTAAATTTATATTTCTTTCGTTGACATCTAAATAAAAATAAACTCACTTATCAGGGACCAATTCTCGGAATATTTTTTTCATCTTTATACAAATAAACATCACCCGAAAAACTTATTCTTTATGCTTTAATAACTTTCCATCCCAAAGGAATAACAAGTGTGAAAAATAGCGACACGACTGGGACCCGAACCCAGGTCAAAAATTTTACGCATATAAATTCTCTCACGGCTTTTTTACATTCAGGTTGATACTTTTCCGAACTTCTCATAAAACGCAAACTCTTCTTCTCTACTTGTCATTATGTTTATACGTTCAGATAATATCAGTATATAGAATAAAATATCGTGGGTGAATCTCTTGGAAAAATATGCAGAGCAATGAGGCTATATCTCAACTGAAAGGAAAATTATGAGAAATCGCGAGGTTTGTTCAATGAGTATATTATAACTTAGGTCTTGCCATATCTTTAACATAATGCCCTCATTTCGGTGAAATGGAAAGTAATCTTATTGGATTTGTCGAATGAAATTTCTCAGTGCGGAACTCTGAAATGTAGAGCGAGAAACCGGAATTAATTTCTTTGTCCCAAAGAAATACGAGAACGGATGTCAAAATTAAATCATTTGATGATCTGAAAGAATATCTTATTATAGACTACTGAATGGCATAGAAAAATCGAGGGAGGGAATGAAAGCGACCCTGAGCATCACTGTTTACATTCCTATGAAATTTAAATCTTTAAATAGTCACGTTTACTGTAGCGTAACCTTAATTTTCTGACGGAATGTTTTTCAATCCCATTTATATTTCAAGGGATTTTTTGTGATATTTTCCTTTGTTTCAAAGTTGCAAAATATGAAACGGGAGAACTCGAAGTCTTATGAAACACTAATTGTATATTCCGTATCCTTGAGCAAACGATGACAACTCATAGACGGCATTATTCAATACACCACGCATGGCAAACAAGGTGTATCTAAGGTACGCTTACTGATTCTTCCATCAATGTTTCATTAAGCATTGATAAATATTAAAAATTCAACGTCTTAATTAGTACATCACCAAAAGAGGTGCTTGAGAATCGCCATGCTACGGCGTGTCATCTAAAACCTACTTCTTAAATTTGGTGCATTGGCGAGCATGATAAGACTTGATTTATTATATCATTATATTATTTTACTCTCGTTGAACATCCCCTCAGAATCCTAGAGTCGTACATTGAATAGTTATTTATAAAAAATATGCATACAGTTTATTCAAAATGTATAACAATGTTATTATTCAATATGAACAGCTTTTTCAGTATTATAAAATATTATAATAATAGCTCCTATGCAGGACATACAATGTAGAATATTTATACAACAATTCGTTGTAAACAATTCGTCGAAATTCGTAACTAATTGTTAGCAAGTTTTCTGCTTACCCCGATCAGGAGCCCCATTTTACTCATGGGGCGCCGATGTCGAGGGAAGAATCGATGAGCCAGAGTGAGCAGAGTGTCGTCATATCCGAATGCCAGCTGCTCAGGTGTGACTTTGACGAAAGGCTGCATTTTCATGGTGCGTAGAACGAGGGAAAGGCCCATCCGGACCAGCCGGGGAAGGCCTTTGCTCTGAGTGGACAGCGTCTGTCGAGATATCGAAGAATTAGAGACCGACTCGATTATATCTTTGCCGACAGGAAAATGAACATTGTCCAGTAGTTGAAATTGGCTAATCAATTCACTTAATAATGAATTTCAGTAACTCTACTTTTAAAGCAACGCCGTTTTCGAATATTTTTCACAATTTCTCGATAATATTCTAGGGTGCATGAAAATGTTTCTATATTATTGTCCTTTGAATGCCCTTTGTTTATCTTTAATGTCATACCCGAACGGTATTCACGCTTAAGTTCCTTCTAATCACAATTCAGTAGGTAGATGAAACATTTTTAGTTTGATGTAGAAAACTATTTTCGAGGAAGTGGAAGATCTTCCTTTGTCAGGGGGAAAATATACTAAAAATTGCTCAGTTTTCGATTACTCTTACGATATTTTGTTTCGTTATGTTTTCTTTTAAGTTTGAAACTGTGTGGGTTTGGAATCAGCCGCCAATCATAAATTAATGGAATAAGAAAGTCTTTCCTGCTTATGATAATAACTTTGTTTTAATTCTGCCATTTCTAATGCAAATTTTTAAATGATGATTATTATGTTATTTAATTTTATACAATAGATTTGTATCTAGAAAAACAGCAAGGAAACCAAACTTACAAAAATATTCTCTAAAAGTTTGTTGTGAGTTAGTAATTTTTGATAGAAGTTTAGAGACATTGCCATGATTATATAGCTAGGTAAGATTAGCGTAATTTGTTACGGAAAAGAAGTTGAAGGAATTCAAATTCCTTATCACTCAGTTTAAATTACAATATTCTATCAAATAAGAGATTTTCTTATAATAATTTCTATGAGAGAATCACGGTTGTGCCCTGAAGCTAACCTTGACAAAGAAAGTGCCAAATTATATTTCTTCAATAAAAGTTTGAAAGGGCACGCAGCGATAACATTTGCACCAATCCTGTAATTATTTTCCCCAAATTTAGTATTCAAGTATTGGTCACTTTCATTTCAAGCGTATCTGGAAATTGCAAGAAATGGATGTGCCGAGGTAAAATTAACGAGCGTTTGTTGTTGGTCGAAGTTAAGAAGAAGTTATCTGTGAATTTTTAGGGAGAACAAAATGCTTTAAACGCGTGAAGTGATGGTTGAAAAACTCCTTCAGACAAAATCAACGTTCAAAAGTTTGTATAATTCAAAGTACACATCGAAGATTTAGAAGTGACTAAATTGAATGAGTTGAACGATAATGCTGCCATGTAGCAGTGAAGTACTGCTTACGAAATCGATAATTTTCATGTTTACTATATTTCTGAGAGGGCTAGCTTCTGCTTTTTCCGGAGATTATCATTCGCATGATCAGGAAAAGCTATTATAATTTGATACTACTTATGAAAATGATAAATCATGATGCCCTTGACACTTGCCCCTGAAAGTAGCAGTCTCTCGGTCAAAGATCACGTGAACAATATTCCATAAATTTAAATAGAGATTAATAGGTACAATTCGTCTTTTCCGGCATGGTCATGGTTCTATAAATAAAATCGATTGTGGAAATTCATATGAGAGGATGTTATGAATAAAATTACAGTTACTCTTTCCCACAGATGTATTTAAAGAAATAAAAAAACACGACCGGTTTCGGCGCAGATCAGGTGACCTGATGATCGCCGATCTGCGCCGAAACCGGTCGTGTTTTTTTATTTCTTTAAATACATCTGTGGGAAAGAGTAACTGTAATTTTATTCATACCATCCTCTGTCATGGTTCTAATTAAGCCATTAAATAGCATTTGACATTAATGCCCAGTCTCATTTAAAGAGTTTTTAATATCAGCAAATAATTTCAGGGCATTTGAAGTATTGGTACATACATCGGACAGCAGTTGAAAACAGAATTCCCAATAAACTGTGGTAAGAATTGAAAAATCGTGATCTCCAGTAATGGAATGGAAACATTATTAGGACAAGTCCTTAGCTAAGATCGCAATCACTAGGAGAAAAAGAATTTGATTAATTTAACTCACCAAGAGAGGAATGTTAGGCACCACAACAGTTGTATCTTTGCTTCCGGATGAAAGTTCTGGGACGAAGCGGAGGATTTTCTTGTGCTGGAAAGTGACGGTGCTGTTTTCGTGGAATGCGATATTTATTTTTTCCATATCCTCCCTGAAATTAAGTGCACGCTACGTTAACTTCCGTTGGTTGGTTACTTAAATGCACCTTAGCCTTCGTTACAATGCAGCCAAGGAAGTATTACTTAAACGTGGTTAGGGAACAGAAACTATAGGAGCAGGCACTACATTTCTAATCATTCTTATAATTTATCAACTTTAATGCACAAAAAACCATTTTATTTATAAAAATAAACCAATTAATTTGTGAAATACGTAAGGTAAAGGGTGAAAGGTAACTTTGCACGTAAAGGCGTATATCTAGGAAAATTCCCAGCAGACACGAAAAAAATCTGACAGGATCAGGACTCGAACCAGCAACTTGTACTTTCTGTATGGATGTTTAGGTGAATTAAACTATCTAGTCAGCACATTTGCACGTGCATTTTTGGGAGACTTCTGGATAGATGTCTTAGTTGCCTAAAGCATTCGTCCGGAAAGTAGAAGTTCCGGGTTCAAGTCCGGACCCTGTCATAAAATTCGCACTTTGTCTTCTAAATTCAGAATATCAGAACATTTTATCCTGTGCTTATATTAAAATTTTAGCTCTGATATTCATGAGAGTCATTATCATTAATCATGCTTAAATAAAGTTAGTGAAATATACGTAAAAATTAAAATAAATATTATGAACAAAT